>OZ029913.1:15466794-15936794 GCA_964023275.1 Norana najaformis
GCACATCCCAGTCTCGTAGATGATTCAAACAAGGAGGTTACGGCTGTTTGGACACATCGTGCGTTGCGAAGTTGACCAGGACCATGCGATGTCTTCCGGCCCTCCGAGAGATTGGAAGAGACCTGTCGGACGCCCTCGCCCTACATGAACAAGAACAGTGGAAGCTGACCTGTGCCCACTGAACTTCGGGTTAGATGTGGTCTGGATACGAACCCAGAATAGAGGCGGCTGGTTGCGCGAAGTGGAAACGGCGACGCTCCAGAGAGGAGTACGCCACAGATGAGACGATAGCATTAAAACAATAAAAAAGGATTCATTGTTGATGTCAGCTCTCCACTGTTACTGTTAATACTTAGAGCAGCTTTTACGCGCACAAGGTCAATTAATCTGAATCTAAGGCGCGGATGAATGTTCACTCGGGGCCAGAGATTTACAGGAATGACCTCTTGATAATGACCTCGTTCAAGCTTCTCCATGGGGATATAGGTCCTAAGACTAGTCTATTGTTATTCATCAGTCTGGTAGGTCAAACGATATGCTGTCGACTGAAGTGCTTCAAAACATGCGATTGTCTACATAATTCTGAATATTTGCACTAGATAATAAATTAGAAAAAACTAAATCAATTTCTATACAGTCATTGCGATGGTTCATTTCGTAGCTGACTACTGTACACGTGTCTAATGAGGAAAAAGGTTACAGGAATCTGCGCTTCTACAGCAAGACAACCAAACAGAAAGACAACCAGACTCCAGTGACAGACAGACAGATAGACAGACAGACATAGAGGCAGGCAGGCATACAGACAGACAGTCAGACACTCAGACAGATAGGCAGACCTAGTTTCCTAACTACTATTTCTTGCAGGTCATTGTAGGTGACAGCTGTCATGAGAAGTACTATGCGGCTTCAAATATGGCGGTGTTATTGTGTTTCGTGTTTGAACAATTTATATCGTCTTTACGAAAACTGAAATGACAGTCTATTTAATCAGCCGGCAGTAAAATTTAGAATTCCGAAAATGTATCAGTTACCCTACCAACTGTCGAAGGTATGGCCTACGTACATACCTCGCCGACTGTTTCTTTGGCATCTGTAGACCTTTCGTCAGTTGCTATGCTTTGGTGTCTTGGTAATGAGGCAAGTCAATATGTCCTTCGCCGTTCATTTCCATGTTCCTAGTGCCATTGATGCTGTATGCGCTTTTTCGTTTGTTTGCATTGTTGTGATATTTCACACAAAGGACGATTGCTACAATTGCAATGAGAATCAGAAACAGACCGACGCCCAACACCACCCCCAATATGATCTTGTCCCTTTCAGAAAAACCTTCAGACTGGCCCGCCGCCGCCGCTCCAGTGGCAGGCTGTTGCGACAGGGTGGTTTCAACGCTGGATGAAAAATTGAGTCCTGGGGTGGTTGAATACGTTGGCCCTGGTGTTGATAAAGAACTTGGTTCAGAATTGGGCGATGAACTGGGTTCAGGTTTGGTTGAAGTTCCTGTACTTGGTGTCGGTGAAGAAGCTGCAGATGAAGAACTCGCGCTTAATGTGGTTGAAGTGTATTGTGTTGTGCTGGCGTTTGTAGCTGACATTATCGAGGTAAGGACTGACGTATTCGCTACTGAAAATTTGGTTGAACTGGTAGTAACGGCTGAACTTGGCGTGCTTTGGGTGGATAGACTGACGCCAACGGCAGAGGACGGGCTGGAAGAAATAATCGTAGATGAACTTGGTGCAGTGGTTGTGCTGGTAAAAACTGTAGAAGAAGCCGATGAGTTTGTAGCGGCGGTAGGAGTGAGTATGATGGGAGTTGATGCGTTGGTAGACAAAGTAGACAAAGTACTTGAAGTTTGAATGCCTGAACTGATCGAACTTGTCGAGAATGTACTCGAGATTGATGAGAATGAAGTGGATGTAATGCTTGAGGTGGCAGAAACAGATGCAGGTATTGTGACTGGTGGTGCACCGCTAGAATCAGTATAATTGGTTGGAGTGGTTAAATTGGCGAAACCCATTGGTGTTGAAATGGATGCATTGACAGAAATGGATGGCATTGTTGAAGTTAGGATGCTTGTGTTGCCCATGCCTGTTGTGTATGTTGTGTTAGAAGCGTTCATAGTTGGGGTGATCAAAGTGGCTGAAAAACTCGTTACGACTGTGGTCGATGTGGATGATGTTACTGACGGAGAAGTGGCGGACGCATTTGAAAGGCTCGAAGTCCCTGAAATGACGGCTTGTGTTGAAGTAGTTGCGTTCGGCAAAACCCCCGAACCATCGGAAGTAGAAGAAATGGTCAGGTTCTTCGAAGTGCTTGCGAAACTTGCGATTGAAGTGGTTGATGTCAAGTTTGAGGTAGACTCAGATGTCAACCAAACGCTAGAATTTTCGCCAGTGATCGAAGAAACGCGTAATGATGAAACCGAAACTGTTGAATCGGTAACGATCGTGGTGGCAGCAGCAGATTGGCTGCTATTAGTAAATTCGTGAGATGGCGATGTCAGATTTCCAATTACGCTTTGGTTTAATGGCGACGAAAGCGTGGATGAAAGCGTGCCATTACCGAAATTTGACGGCGTAGACGTAGTATTTCCATGCATGCTCGGACTAGGAAACGATGTGTATGTGGCTGACACTTCTGCACCGGAGATAGTAGAACCTGTCATATTTTGCAGCGAAATATTAGTCGGAGGTGAAATGAGACCGGTTAAGTTTGAAGGTGAGGTGGCATTAGATAGGCCGCCTGAACCAGACATTGTTGAAGGATTGATGGATGCGGTAGAGGTCTGGCTTGAAGCAGATGTGCCATTGTCGAAATTTGATGGTGTAGATGTAGTATTTCCATAAATGCTTGGAACTGGAGCTAGTGTATCATTCGAATATGCTGCCGAAGTCGTGGAACTTGTTGCATTTTGCATTAGAGTTGATGGCAGCGTTGGCAAACTTGAATTCGTCACATTGTCAAACGCTGACACATAAAGAGTAGATGAGTTGGAGGCTGTTGGCGTGCTGAACGACTGTGTTCTTGTCACCGAATCGTTTGATCTAGTCGTAGTATTGTATGGTGATGCAGCTATGGTGGTTGTGTTGAAAAACGACTCTGTACTTGGAGACATTGTTGTGTTCTGCTGTGATCCAGACACATGAGAACTCGTAACTGAACTGTTTCTCGCTGCTGAAGAAGACGTTGAGAGTATTAAAAAGGACGTCGTTGAAATGTTCGTACCAGAGACGGTGCCATTTCCAGCACTTGAGTTAGATGTGCTAAGTATCGAACCAGAGACTGTGCTGTGCCAAATAGTTGAGTTGAATGTGCTGAACATCGAACCTGACACTGGTGTTCCGCTGATGTTTAACACTGTTGGACCTGTACCCGAAGTAGATGTGACGTTTGTTAAGTGCAGTGCTGTACTAGTACTTGAAGACTGGCTTGGACTGGAAGTTAGTGTTTCGTTAGACTGCAACCCAGAAACACTTGAAATGTGACCTGTTGATGGAGTTACAACAGTTGAATTCGAGTCATGTGGTGATAATGCAGTCGTACTTGACCAGTTAATCGACAACGATGATCCAGCGATGCTTTCATTTGAGCCAATACTTGTTGTTTCATTACCGAAACTTGAACTTGCGTGGTTTGAACTTGAAAGCAGTGTTGTTGGAGAATATGAATAAGAGGCTGAAGAATGCGATGCATTTCGCTCAGGAGATGAAGGCGCAATGGTTGAGTTAGCGGTCGAAGACGTTGTTCCATTTCCTGGCACAGAAACAAAACCAAACGAAGAGGTCGGAACAGTCGCTATGCTAACACTGGACAGAGACGAAGCGGGAACTTCAGACATCGTCACATTAACCAGGGGTGTTTTGGATGCGGATTGGCCTGATGTTACACTTCCGGATAGAGTAAAAGATGAATCCGAAGTTTTAGCAACGGTGCCACTGGATGATTGAATTGTTGGTGTCGAAGACAAAATAGTAGAATTAGGGCCTAAACTCTGACCAAACTGAGTTGAACTGTGGATCCTCGTTGTTGTTGTCTGAGTTGGAGGAAATGTTCTTACTGGGTGCGTGAAAAGGGGTGGTCTTGTGGCAGAACATTTTGGGTTCGACGTGGCGTTAACTGATTCAGCACAACTGCCAACATCGTAGCATTCGACCAAGACGTCTCGATGGATGGGAGGAGTGGCACAGACCGGCCAGTCAACTTCAACTTTTGCAGCCATTTGACGATACCATAGGAGGTCGCAGTCACAGTTCCACGAGTTGCCTTCCATGTACAGGCTTTCCAGATTTGGAAAAGATGTCTCAATTGCCGAACCGTTCAGTTCAGTAAGAAGATTATTGCTCAAGTTGATGTGATTCAGTGATGAACCTAAGAGTGAGAGGAACCTAGAAGATATATTGACCAGTTGGTTGTAACTCAAATCTAGATCATGTATTGCTGAATACATGTCTGCTCCAACTTCACCCTGACACAGAGTCGCTATCAAATTGTCTGACAACTTCAAACTTGTTATGGCAAAACTGGAAGAGCAAATTCCTTCTGGCATAGTGGACAACAGATTCCATGACAGATCGAGTTCACTAAGTTTTAGTATTCTGCTCAACACTCCACTTGGGACGTCAGTCAATCTGTTGTCTTGCAGATTTATCGTTCTAAAGTAACCAACTAATGTCAAGCCATCAATCGCTGTCAACTGGTTTCCATGAAGGTCGACAGTCTGAACTTTAACATTGTCGCTTGTGCCATATATGGTCATTGAAGGCATATTTATCAGACGATTGCTTGACGCATTCAATACAGTAAGTACGTCTTTAATACCAAAGTTGCGCAGACTCTCTGGGAACTGTTCGAGTTGGTTGGCATCGATTCGAAGAACCTGCAGGTTAGACATCACGGGTGGTAGAACTAGTCTGCTGATGCTGTTATTTGAAAGATCTAGCTGCCTTAAATTGCTGAGACTTAAAAAGGCGTCAGGTGCAATATCCGTTAGTTTATTTCCAGAAAGAAATAAACTCTGACCGCTCATTTCAAACCATTCAAGTGTTGAACTGTTGAGAGAATGTAGACGATTGTTCCTTAGCGAAAGCTTCTGGAGGTTGAATTTGTCTAAGAATACGTTTGTCGGCAGATAATCAATAGTGTTGTCGTCGAGATACACTTCGTTTAACGCCGGGAATGCAGCCAGCCATTTCAAGTCTGAAGCTGTCAATAAATTGTTGCTCAACGAGAGGTTCTCCAGGCTACTGAATTTCTGATCATTGTTGAGAGTCGGCATGTTACCAATCTGATTGCTATCAAGTATTAACTTTTTGAGAGAGCTTAAGTTACTTATCGGAAGCAAAACGCTGTTGCCGAGTTGGTTGAATGACATGTCTAACTCCGTAAGATTAGCATTAAGCTGAGTGCCTGAAGGAATGTTTCGGAGCAAATTTCTGTCTACCCGGAGTATGTTCAAGTTATACAAGGCATGAAGAGAGATAAGCGAGTCAGATGTTAAGAAGTTGCTTCCAATGTCTAGTTCTGTAACATTAATCAATTTTCCAAGTGCATTCGAATTCAGATGTGTGAGATTGTTACTTCGCAGGTGCAAGATTGTCAGGTTGCCAAACGCATTGTTTTCCAGATCAGGTAGCTGTGAGATCCTATTATTATCGAGTGAAAGACTGAGTAGTCCATGCATCGTTCCTAAGACCTTCAGAGAATCCTCTGTCAGGAAATTGGAGTCAAGATTGAGCGTCAGAGATCTGTAGGTGATACTAGTAAACATTTGGCTCGTTAACGAAGCCAGCCTGTTGCCAGCCAGGTTCAGAGTTTGCAGCGCGGCCAAATTTCTAAAACAGTCGTCTTCCAAAATATCGATGTTATTAAATGAGAGATCTAACTGTTTCAAACCTCTCAGACCTTGAAACATATCGGCTCGTATGCGACTCAGAAGATTATAACTAACGTCCAGTGTGGTTACTATGTCCATCCGCCATTCATTGAATACGTCCGCTGGAATATCGGTTAACTGGTTACGATTGATCTTTATGCTGGTTAAAGACATTGTTCCACGGAACGCCGTCGGATCAAGAGCACTTATTCGATTGTTCGTCAGCGCGACCATCCTTGTTTTGAAATTATCGTACGCTTTTGGCGGTACGTAACTAATGTTGTTCCCATCCAATGGCAGATTGAAGAGTGACGTCACCTGTTGCACTATGTTGATTGGGAAGTCGTTTAATGCATTTTCCAATAGATAAATGGTCCTTAGATTTGGAACATTCCAGAAAGTGTCAGTTGAGAGGCTGCGAATTTGATTATTTGATAGCGTTACCTGGTTCAGAGCAGAAAGGTTTCTGAAGGCTCGGATAGCTATACTTTGAATCAAATTCTGTTGCAAGTCGATAGTAGTTAAGCTGGGAAGGTTTGCAAAAATTTTGCTTGGTATAATCACCATTCTGTTGCCTTTCAGAGTAATTCTAATCAGTTTTTTATTACGTTCAAAGCTTCCTTGCTCTATCAGATCAATTAGGTTGTCAGAGAGGTCGAGACTATTCATATTCACCAGATGAAAGAATGTGTCGTTCCGGATTATTTGCAGTTGATTGCTTCTTATATTGAGCGTTTTCAGAGAAGAAAGCCCAAGAAAAATGGAAGAGGTTACATTTCTGATGAAGTTCATATCGAGTGTCAAAGTTTCAAGAGTCGATTGATTGGCAAAGATTCCCTCAGGTATTTCGCTTATACCGTTTTGTGACAAGTCTAAATTTCGAAGAGTGTTTTGATGGCGTAGTAGATCAACTGGCAAATCTTTTATCTTGTTCTTTGCAATAGTTAATGTTTTCAAACTGGCGAGTCCTAACAAAATATCCGAGTCAAAGTAACTTAAATTATTTTTGGACAAATCCAGGGTTTCGAGCTTGGACAGTGTTCCGAAGATACCCGGATCCAAAATGTGTAAGCGATTGTTAGTAATGGCAAGTATTCTGAGAGATGTTAGAGATTGAAATGTGTCTCGTTCAATTGTTGAGATGCTATTCTCACTGAAGTCAAGCTCATCAATTAAGCTGGTGTTAGTAAACAGATTGCCTTTGATGATGGTCAATTCGTTGGAAACGAGACTTAACAAGGAGAACGATGGAAGGCCTTGGAATAACGAATCCGGCACATAATTCAGTCGATTGTTGTAAAGATAAAGCGTCTCCAGTGAACTTAGATTCGAGAACAAATCCGCAGGGAGGTTCTGTAAGTTGTTATTCGCCAGATGAATCCTTCGCATTGCAGTAAATCCTGCGAACGTACGCGAAGAAATGGTTCTTATCAAATTTTGTTCAAGTTGAATCTCTTCCATCACATCGGTTGCCATTCCGACAAAGGCCCTTTCATCGATGGTTTTAATTCCAAGCCTTTGAAGTATGAGTTGTCTTACGTGGAGTCCCTGGAAAGCATATGCTTGGATTCGTGTTAGCCTTGTGTTCGTTGAGATTGTCAGTCGTTCGAAGAGGATGTTCGAGTCATTAAACGGTGGCACCATATCGAGAACACCCAACTCTTGGCACTTGATGTCAAGTGTCCACGATTGATGGCAGGAGCATCTGGGATGTGTTGCTGGACAGTCCGAGTCAGACTGTGCATTTACTGCAACGATGACCATGGCAACGATTGCAACTGCTAAGCGCATCATTTCACAGGTCTTCGACCAAGAGTCGATATAAATTGATCTACACACAGTCATTTTCATGGAGTATTCGAGTACGCAAATCTTAGGCCTGACAATGTGTATTCATCAACGCTGTAAAGACCTGCTGCTGGTGACGGTGTTCAGGTTTTGTTTACATATCCAGATCCATCGAACTTCAGTTATTCTATGGGATATCGTTTCTGCGAATATGTATGAAAAACAAATTACAAATATACAGGACTATGTTGCACGAAATTGTCTATAAGTAGACACCACGACTAGTGTAGATTGTCTTCAGTCAAAATTATGAATAACCAACTCGTTTAATAAATAATAAGAAACATTGCAAAGCTAAATAGTCTAACTGCTACTTTCACATTTTAAGGCCAGATGACCTGACGAGTCCTAACCTGTGGACGACAATGTGTTCCGTAACGTCTTGTGCATGTGCCTGTGCTAAATGTCAAACTACTGGTTTGGAGCTGAATAAAAGCCCACTGGCGTCGTTATCATTGATTAACCACAGGAACCATGATGAATGCTTGTGTCTGCCACGCAAGAGGCTCTGCGTGCGTTGCGAACAGCTGCAAGCCTCACCTACGACTCAGTGGAGTGTGGCTTCACTTCACGGTTCGTCTACCACTGTCTGCTGGCTGTGTGAAAACTCAATGACCGAAGACCTAACCTGTTTGCCTGAACGCTTGATTGCCCGCATGCCACCAGATCCACTACTGACAGCACAAAGAAGCTATTATCGTGAATGGGCCAAAAAGTGTAGCTTGTGTTTGTACGAATTTGTGTTTAATTTTGTTTGAAATACGCAAACTTAGGCCTACCAAACATTACAATAAGGAAGGAAAACAAAAAACAATGTTCTTAATATTATATGGAATTGCATGATAATTCACCAAGATGAGTGTGAAAACATGACAAATGGACACATGCACTGAGGATCAGTAACTGCAGGAATAGGTACCTCGAAGGATTGGGGGTTTACATTTTTTGCTGCACGTATGTCTGGCAAAATTCCATTATCAAGATACTCAACGACATGTTATGCTGTCTCATGACATAGCGAAGCCTTTGTGGCCTTTAGCTGGACAATAATGTAGTCTTTTCAACAGATTTTGGCAGAAGGCCACATTAACTGTTATTACTAGACAATGTCTCCGGTTATAGTAGACATCGCATGCTGCGCGATAGTTCAGTTAGCAGGTATCAACGCCGCTTGGTGTAGATAAGCTTTTTCGGTCTTTGAGTTTTCAGAAAGGTCAAAACGAGTCTTTGGGTCAATAAAAACATAAATATTGTATTATTCTTCTCCAGTGAAGAAATTATTTACGTTTTCTTTTGTTTTTCTTCTGTAACTTTTCTTTTTGTTGTTGTGCTTTTTGGCTGTGTTATCTGTCTGCCTTATGCGAAATAAGGCATATGCCTAGGTTATTCTCTCCCTTGTTGGCAGTTTTGGACTGATGTTTAGAAACGTTGCATTAGACAATGCCGAAACGCGGGGGCAACAAAGGCATAGTCAAATTGGAGTAAAATTTAAATTTAATGCAAAATTTGGTCCAAATTTTTACCTAAAGTTGTCAGGCTTATGTTAATGAGCATAATTAACAGACTTCGATGCCCATCAGTTTTCGTTTCCCTTCAGCGATTATCAAACACGCTCTCGCATAAACAACAGCGGCCATGCAGACTTGTTAAGAATAGATTGTTTATTTAATCACAGTAGGATGGAAGATATTTGATTAGATTGAACAAATATTAGGAAAACAGTAAGTCGATGGTCGTTACTAAGCAAATCGTTATCGAAGCCAAATTCCATAGGGTGTCAGGTCAAAAGCCAAAAGGGTAGTTCAGTCAAAATCTAAAGGAAAAGTCTAAACTCCAGTTTAATTATTTTTAACTACTACAGATACAAATATACAATACATAACAACTATAATTTAATCCTCAGAAGGGCACATTGACCCAAAGATTCATTAAGAGCCATAAACAGAATGAAAGAGGTCAGTTTTCAGCTTGGAGCGGAAGATAGATATATAGAATATATAGATATAGGGCTACGCTACAGGGGAAAGCCTAAACTCCACTCTAATTGTTTTAACCACTACAGATACAGATATAGGGCTAGGCCCCATGGCACTTGCGAGAAACAATTCAGTAGCCTATTGGTCTCATCTCATAAATATTAATGCTATCAGTAATGGAAATACGAACATCCAGTGTATGCATTCATACAAACGACGATTTAACGCAATACAATACAAAAGTCGTTTGCACTGATTACTTGTATTTGACTATGGAACGCAATGATGCAGCTACGCATACAATAAGTGTACACAACGTAGAGTAGGACCGGCGTGAGTTTTTTTTACTGAGTTTACCATAAAAACAAGCATTCGCTCTTAAGAACAATCTAGGAGCAAATAATGATCATGCATAACTAGACATTTTCGTCGGCTAACACGGCCAAACAAACTTCGTAAGCAGACGGGCACAATACATCGCTCGTCCTCTATGAGTCAAAGGAGAGCTTACTGTAGGACGGTAGGAAAGAACTCTGACAGCAAGGAATGCTCTTGTGACGGGCGTCCTGTAGAACGATGGTCTTCCAGTTTGGTCACGCATGGCTAAGTGACAACAATGGCTGAAATACTCGGAAGAATGTTCTTTGTACTCTCACGTGGGTATGCAATCATGTCGAGACATTTATTAAAAAATATTTCGCTTGATCATATTGGTCTGCCTACGCGAATAGCAATAGGCCTACCGACACCATCTATAGGCGTTTCTTGAGTCTTCTGCATAGTTGGTCTATTCGTTGCATGCACCAGCATGACCTCCAATGGGCCGTGAATATACTGGACACCTTTGTCATATTAGATGCTCGTTAAAACAAAATTTACTTAATATTTATTCAACGAAGGGCAGTGACTAGCATTATCCAGCTGTTGTACAGTAGGCCTAACTGTCACACTATATCACGCAACTTCACACAATTTACGGAAACCATTCTGTTTTTCTGGTATTTCATATGAATTTAATGACAGTCATTTGCAGCCAAACATTTACCTGCCAAGTTCACCATTGTCCCCCGTCTTCACATGACCTTTCAGCAATGACCGCTGATTCTTTTTATGTGAGGATGTGTTGTGCTATCCGCGTGCTTTTATAACTATCGCCCTACAGGATCACTTTTTAATGAAAAGCGACCTGTAGGAAGTATGAAAATAAGAAATTCTCATTTGTAAGCAGCGCATAGTCGGGTTGTCAAGTTGTCAGCTAGATGTGGTATTTCACAACAATGTTTTTGCCAATATCAAGCATAAAGTGCAACTTAACATGAAAACTATATGCTTTTATTAGTTTGACCTGAGTGACGATGTAGCACGCCATTTCATACACTAGAAAAACGACAGGAGGCTTATTTCGCTGGATCAGTGGCTGCCTGCAAAAAGAAGGGCTTCTACAATATGTTACTTGGGAAAATAATTCTGACCGCATCAGGCAGTAAAATGATGAATGAATAATGCAAATGTAATAATTATAGGCCTACATGTTGCACTCTGACATCTATGTTTCAGTAAAGCACCTCAATATTAACACTCGTGCAAGAACTAAATCGGTTTACCAAGCTACTAGGCTCCATGACATGCCAAGGTGTATTATAGTCTGGCGCTAAAGACCGTTTGCCTATGACACCGATAAAAATGTTAGGAACATAAATAATGAACAAAAAACAATCAGGCAAAAAGATAAATAACATATGAATGGTCTTCTTGCCCTCTTCGGACCAAGAACTCAGAATTCGGCCTAAAATGTTATCTGTGCATGGGTTTTCTTTACACGGCGTCCTCATACCTGTCAGATTGTCAGGCATAATACATTTAACTTTTCTCTAAATGGGTCAAATGTCGATGTAAGGGACTATCGAGTTATAACTTATGCTTTGCAGTTGATTGTCAACCTCTGTCTGTCTGTCTGTCTGTCTGTGTCTGTCTGTCTGTCTGTCTGCTATCTGTCTGTGTATTTCAGCATGCTTCTGTCAAGTTTTCTATAGGCCTATGCACATTTAACCTTAAGGCATACGCACTTGATACTTAGGCCTACTGCAATAAACTGAATTTTTAAAAAATGCCTTGAGGCTTTCTACACCATTGTTCTGCCTCCCACCCCTCCTTTGTCTGCCTTTCGTCTTTAGGCATTGACTGCTAAGCTTGTCAGCGTGATCACTTCAGCAATTGCATGCACCCAGGCTAAGCACATGTGAATCAGCAAAGGGAAAAAATGCATTGCACTGCTGTGCCAAAGGTCACTAAAAAGTTTAGGCAGATAGGTTTTTAGTTAATCTTAGGTTAAGGCTGAGGTCTCTTTAGCATCATTGTTTGCGGCCCAGATAATCGTTATCTTTTTCTACTATCGCCGTCCAGGCTGTGATACTGAATTCATTCTGTGCGATTTAGTCAAGCAGCCCTGGTCTTATTCATTTTAGAGACCCATGGGTCACAATGCAAAGACGTATTGATAGTCGGTAGCATGGGTTATCTCTTCTTTATAGTCACGGACTGTTGAGCTCATCGTACAGTAGTCCACATGAACTGAATAGCTGAAGGATCTGCACGAACTATCAGTTGTACAAATTCCCACAGTTGCTGCACGTAACCAACATTAATGACCTCTAGCAAAACTATTTGACATCGATACACGTATTTAAAACATGCAGAACATTACTAAAAGGCCTTTAGAACTCGTATTTGTTTAATATTGTGATTGTACACATGTTTACAGACTCTCAAGTGAGGGCCTGTAGAAAAGATTTGGGTGCCATATGCATGATTATAATGTGAGAAAACAGACTGTCTCACTCTTTGTCCCCAAGCTGATGTAGATTTCATATTTAACTAAGTTATCTGTGAACTGTGGGGAATGACCTGTATTTATCTGACACTATATTATGTTAATTCTAGTTCTGCTGCTTCGTGTAACAGACAAAGGTACTAAAGATCTCTGATTGGGGAAATGAGAAGGCAAATCAAATAGTGCCTAATGTTGTGATTGGACGGTACGTTTCATTAAAATACATATGTAGGCCTACATATATATTTACGCAAATCAAATACAGTGTCTTTTCTCGAGTTACGCTACAAATCAGGCGAGTTGACAGTTCGAAGCCCGATCGATTGAGATTTCAAAAGATCATCGACAAAATAATAAATGGAAGGCTACGGAGTTTGACGTATGCATCCCATACAGGTTCCATGTGCATTCAGACAATAGTATCTATCTGACAGTTTAACAACATTAGTCTAAGACTTGTAAACATTAGTGTTTTCTTTTTTGTCTGTCTTGGTTTCCTATCCCAGTCGATATGGCTGGATGGCCGTTAAACCTCTGGCCTCGGGTTAATTAGTCTAAAGGCACGATAATTCGCTCACCCAAAGTAGGCCTAATAACTGTTTTTGTATGGCCCCTATATTTTCAGTATACATAACTGTGCGCCCAAACTTCTCCACTCTTGAAACTCTACGCTGTGTGACCGACCGATGCATCTCTTTGTATCTAAAGCAAGCGGAATTTCTGACGACTTCAAAACGACCGATCTGAATGGGTTTAGAAACCGCCCTAGCCACGCAAGTGGAACACTTCAGCTGATGAGAGGACTGAATTACGAAATCCTTTAACCAAACTCCGCTATGCACAGAGATTTTCCACGACATTGCGCAACAATATACTGTAATTGCGCAAATGCAACAAGATGCTGGTTTATCTTTATTGCATCGTGCAGTTCGCATTTACCGGCTTCAAAGACATGTGACGTAAATCCGCCGTCATATTTCATCTTAGTTAATAGGGAGGGTAGGCTATGTAGGCCTGTTCTGTGCGTATGAATTATAATTTAGCCCACATTAAATGTTGATCGCCGATAAATGCGTCTAATACGTAAAAACGGAGTAAATCCGACTCACCTGTTTTTCATTCAATAAAGCGCTTTTACAATAATTATTGTCATTTATCCATAGAACGTTTCAAAGCATCAGTAGAGGGATTACCTTTGCTACCTTTATATCTGCTGACACAATACAAGCAGTAAAGAAAGAGTAAATATTTATCGCCAGTAGTTGGGCAACAGCGCGAATTATAGCCAACATGTCTTTCTATCGAATAATTTCTATTGCTGCATATTTCTTGTTATCATGCTCTTGGCCCTTCATGAAAAATCACTTTAAAAAATCTTTACCTTTAAGGTCAAAAGTTGTGCCAAAGACTGCAATTTTCGAGGTTTTCTCCTTAGTCCCTAGCCTACTCTTTTGAGTGAGGGCAATGTGCCGATGTCTTTGCCTTGACATATGAATACAATACTTTGTCAATTTCAACTCCAAATGGCTCGAAGCCCACCGTGCGGCACCTCCGTCTACCACTCTCGGTTTCCCGGGAAACGTAGGCCCTATTCCGCTTGAAAGTACCGAATGAGCAGGCCTACTAAATAGCAGCGCAATGATTTATAACATTAGGTACTGTCAAGCTTATCTTTAAAATGATTAGGACATAAAATTGACAATTTCTGTGGCACAAAAGCTCTGAATAACACACATGTGAGCACAATAAACAAAAATAGGCCACAACATCTGAGTAGTTTGTTCTGTAAGAAGCGCTATATAAGTTATCAAATACAGTACGATACAATACAACATCAAGTAAGCCTAGACAAAAGAGTGATTATTTAACTAGATTATTTAACTTTGCTCTGAATGTTAGTGATCGACATAAATCTACTATGGCCATCTGTCGAATGACATCATGTTTATGAAAACGGCTAAGAGCGAAGCCATTTTTCAATAAATTTTTCTTAAAATAACCGATCCAAAGCAACAACGAATGTCCTGTAACTTCTCAAAGTCTTGCTCTGAAATCGTAATCGTAAGCTCGAGATTTCTACAGCGCCCAACGAAAGCTAAGTGCCGGAAACCAGCTTCTTCACGGGCGCTCAGTCAAAACAAAATCGATAGGCAAAAAGAAGGGTTCGGTTCCAGGTCAAGTTCCAAAAACCATTTTACCTGTTTCTGAATTTGCTATGGTGAGAGCACGCGGTCAGTCGAGCGTAGCTTATCTCGCCGAATTTTCTTCGGGTCAGAACTCCCGTGGCTCTAGTCAGATTCTCAAGAGAAGAGAACAATGGACAGTGGCTTGTTCAGCTGCAGTTTATGCTGGCTTCGACTTAATAGTATTAATTAGGCCTACTTTATGGCCGGAGGTCATCTTTTTAGAATCTCTTATGCGCATTTATACGCACTGATGCATCTCGACCACACAAACATACATGCAACGTGCACAGTGATAGCACAAGCCTGTACACGCAGATAAACACAGAAACACTCTCTCTAGTCTTCTGGCTACCGGACTTGGTTCATGACTTGGCATGTTTGGACAACCCCACAGACTTGACGCAGCGCTCGTGAATAAGCTGGTGCCCTGCGCTTAGCTTTTAGGTAGCGCTTTAGAAGTTTCGAGTTTACAATTACGATTACGATGCAGAACCAGCATACATACAAATGCATACAAAGTAGTGCACACAGACAGACGTGAATTGTAAGTTTACACAGTGACGCACAAGGCCATCGAGACTTACAAGTAAGTAGGTCCAAGTAATGCATTTGTTAACATGACATATGTGTGTTAGCGAAGCGAGGAATCGTAAGCGAAATTTATTAGATGGGGAAGGGGGCTTGTACCACGTAATGTATAGATTGAGGAGGATACTATTGGTTGCATATAATATTCTGAATATTTGTACATTTTGTCATGCATAAACAAGTGTTTTCCTGACTTGATTATCTTAATTAGTTTTATGCTGTCTAACTGTGGCGCCTGGTGTCAGTAGTTGCGTGAGGTACTCGGTCGGGACATAACTTCGCGGTGCACGGGTAACTCCAGTCCAGCTCTTGTAAAATAATATTCTCTTGGTCTGTTAGGATTCGGTATCCTACGTACCGGGGTTTCTCTTGGTCTGCGTTGAGGTCTGCATTGTCTTCCCTTGATCTCTTCCTGCCGTCTGAATTTCGACATTGAGTAATGCGCCCTCGTCTTTCCCCCAGTTTCGCACAACTTTTATCTTCTCACCGTTTATCAGTCCGTCTGCTGACTAGCGCCAAGGTAGGACCCAGCCCCGCGCGCGGCTCCAAGCCGGCCTCTGAACAGGACAGCGAATGTTTCGGTTGTAGTTCTCCAGGAAGAGCACTTGACCGATTTACTAACGGCACCACTGGGGTAGGCTTCCCGATGCCACCCCTTCACTTCACACAGACCTGTGCTTATTTCTTAGGAACGGGGTCCTTCCCCGGGTTCTGTCCAACCTCGACCACCCAACCGTCGTGACTCAGACCAACTCGCGATCTACGGCAGAGTGGGCCATCGCCCTGCCGGATCCGCGCCGTCAGCCTCAAACCACACATTGATTGTCTCGGTTGTCCCTCCGGGAGCGCACAGATTAGTCTTTTCCCCGGACTCCTTGTCCGTATATTTTTTATCGTAACCGGGACCGTATAAAAAGTATGCTCGACCTAATTATTAAACTATTATCAGATTCAGCTTTTATTTAATTAAACATAATTTCTAAAATTCCTATGCAGCTAAACCGACCGAACCGTGCACACAGGCGCAGCACTTTGTTGCTACCTAGAGAGCCTCATGGCTACTCCTGCCTTTTTCCAAGCAGACCTGCCTTGTGGCCGATCCGCTACACTTGCCGAACACAAAGAATAAGAATTCGTATAAATTATTCATTGGACAGACTGTCGAAATAGAAAGACTTGTAAACAGCCTTACAACGAATTTGTTTTTTTTTTCAGTTTAAACGAAAAATTCAGTGTCTATTCAGTACCGATGATCACAGAGCTCTGAGTCACAAAAAGTTAACCAACATATCAATCATACGCTAGACCTATAGCCTATACTAGCCTTGCCTCAACCAGCCTATGATTACTGAATTAATTTTTATCTGTGCTGGAATACCGCCCACATTCTCATGCACGATTCACTCGAGTCACTGACCTCTGCTACGGACAGACTTGTTGTCTTAACGGGTCGGACAGTCTTAATCAGTCGGACTTTTAAGGCAAGGAACTTAATTCTCTTGATCTTCTGTAGAATCACAGGTTGAAGTTGACTCTGTTGAACGAAGAGATTCTTCAAACGTACGTCTCCCCAGAGTTTCTTCTCCATAGGTTAATAACAAAAACAACAATTATAACAATCATAAGACATAATACTTTGGAAATTTGCCATAAAACGTAACCGCACTATAACTGAATAAATTTTATAAGGAGGGATGTTGAGGAGGGGAGAAAAGGTGTCCCCCAAAACGTCGGTAACGAATCGACGCCACGAGTGACAGATCAAATACACTTTAATGCATCGTAAGTTAGAGCGAAAAGCAGGTATGAAATCACAACAGGCAACTTTTCCTCTACATAAAATGCGCAACGCTGCTGTACACACTGCCAAACTGACAAACAAGCGCACATCACACAGACATCCAAACATCCGACGAAACAACACTGAACCAAATGCAAAGTGACAGCTAGTCATGCAGAGGAACGCATTGACGCAGACAGATTCAGAGACAGATATAGAGATTGCGGCAGAGTCAGAGATACTGAGCACTACTAGTTTAAAATAGTTGTCATTCTTGCGTACGATGACCGTCATGCATCGCTTACCCCTTTGACGGCGAGAACGAGTGTGTTGAATCGCGGCTGTCAAAGGCAGTTAATATATAGTCAATATAATATATATATATATATCGCTACTATAACAGTTAATATATATATTATTAATACAACAGTTAATATAATATATATTGTTAACATATAGTCAGTCATAAGTTAACCCAGTAAAAGCACCCGACAGAGCCTCAGGTGAAATGACGGAAACACTGTGCAGCCAGGCTCAACAGCTGAACAGCAGGCCATGCTTAAGCATATCATATACGTCGATAAGTGACCAGAAAAGCAATGTGCACGAACAGCCTTTCCACTTTGACTTTGCTCTCGCATTCAGGCCATGCAGAAGCAAATGTACCGGCAACAGAGAAAGCGTCGTCGGCCAAGTAAACAGAGCGGAACTGCATAGAATCCACGACTGCCTTCTCAAGCGCTACAGCAGATACGGGTGGCCATTTCTGTAGTAATCTTGAACTTATTTTAAGCGACTAACTACATGCATATACGTCTGCTGGAGTAAAGAGAGACATCTTACTACTCTAGATCAACACACCGTCTCCAACAAATCCGTAAGTAAACAGACATTCACGCTTGGCTGCTTTTCAATAATGCATTGCAATTTACTGTCTTAGTTGAAGTGATTGCTTGTTACTATTTGTAGATTTGCGCATGAATGAAATCCAGTGCAGTGCTAGTTGAATAACTTCGATAGGGCATCCATCGGACAATACGCAAAACTATCTCATTGTGGTCTTGTCTGGTGAGGTAGGGAACACCTCTCAGGAATCTTCTTGAATTTACGTTGCATAAATGCAATTTACGATTACGATTACTATTACGTCATCAGTTGGATCGAAATAACGCACGAAGAGGAGGCCGCTTAGAGCGGACGTTTGCTGAGTGGTAAGTCCAGTCGCTGGGTGGGGACACTCTGCCCTAGTCTCATCCATTCGCATTTGACCTCTTATAAATACACATGCATTTGTTGCAGTATTTATGTACTTATTAAGCGCCAACATAATCATATGACTAACCATCATTCGATGGTGCTAAGCAATTGTGCGTGAAGGCCTTGATGAAGGTCTCTACACAGCAACCGTATTTTCTATGAAGACTCGAACCTGCAACTCCACGTTGTAAGGCGAGCGCTCAAACTAACCTACCACTGTGTCACACGGGTATAGCATTTGAATCACTTGAGGCATTCAGTACAATCAAGATTGAGGAGCTTCGAAGTCTAGAGATGGCCTTTCTCGCTTGATAGTAGGCTAAGTAGCAGTAAAAAGCCTAGATATGAAGGTTGCTGACGTGGGCCTATAATAGTAGTAGTGAGATATTGCAGTCGATCAGTGATAGTGGTAGTGGTATAGGCCGTTTTAATAATAGGCCTGTTGTGGAGATTTTGAAGGTTGTGACAGAAGCAGGCCTCGATATAGATCCATCTCTTGGTCCTTTTACTGTAAGTAGTCTTTTTATTTATGAGAGTTATCGCTTGGAATGGAACCCGAACGGAAGTCAACTTCGCCGTCGGAAAACGGTGAGAGGCTGACGGAATGCTTCGTCTGCAGCCAGATCTACTCCGATCCAAAGATGCTTCCTTGCCTGCACACGTTCTGCCTCAGCTGCCTCGTGCGCCACAGAGAACAAGTGCAGCACCAACTGCAGCAGCAGCAGCACAAGAGTCATTCCTCATCTCCACTCAACCGGATACCGTGTCCCCGGTGCCAGCGAACCTTCGTCGTCCCAGACGGCGGATTCGAAGCGCTCTCCAGCAACATTTTCTTCGGTCGACTGGCAAACGAGCGTCGCCTATCGACGCTTCTGTCAACCGATTCCTCGGATGATGTCTCAGAGATATGCGCCCCTTGCGCAGCAATGGCGCTCGAGGATGGTGACCGCCACAACCACCACCCCCACAAGAGAGAACCAGCCAGGTTCATCTGCTTCGACTGCGACGAGAAGCTGTGCGCCGAGTGCGCCGCCGCCCACCGGAAGCAGAAGCCCTCAAGGCACCACAAGGTCGAAGAGCTGACGTTGGCATCCGCCTTCCGCAACGATCCAGAAAAACTCCAGCACCTCATTCAGCGCCAGTCGTCCAAGTGCGAAACACATCCGACGGAGGACATCAAGCTCTACTGCGGCGACTGTTCGAGGCCCGTCTGTTCTCAGTGCATCGACGCCACCCACCCCAACCACGACCTGACCCACATCAACCAAGTGGCCTCCAACGCCAGGACCCAGCTGGACGACGGCATCCAACGCGTCGTCGGAAGGATGGCCGCATTCCGGAAGCTGCTGGCGTCGATAGAGTCGCAGAGAAGTGGCTTCGTAAGGCAGATGGACGACGCCGAGGCGAGGATCCGCGAGACGGCCGAGGCGTTCGTGCGTCTCGTCGAGTCGAACAAGGAAGTCCTGCTGAACGAGACGGAGTCAATCAAGCAGAACACCCTCCAGGAGCTGGAGAAGGCGACCGTCGATGTGGAGTTCGGAATCAGCACGATGGAGAGCTTCACGGAGCTGGCAACTGAGCTGAGGGAAAGAGGGACGGACGCCGATGTGGCCTTCATGTGGACGAAGCTGGAGACGAGAAGGAAGCAGCTGGAGACGATGCACCAGGACGTTTCCGTCTGCACTGTTAAGTTCATCGCTAATGACGTCTCGGCCGTCAAGTCCAACCTTCTTGGACAAGTTACCATACTCGACATTGGTAGGTCTAATCTAATGTAATGTAATCTAATCTAATTTAAGGACTTCTATAGCGCCGTTACCATAATGCCCGAGGCATCAGTCGATGGTCGCTTCAAGTGAAAATCGCTATCAAAACATAATCCGTCGTAGAAGTCGGGTAGAATTCCGATAGGTTCGAGAAACAAGAAATTAGGCTACGGTGGATAAGCAAGTTGAAAGAGATGCGTCTTTAGTTTAGACCACCACCACCACCACCGCCACCGCCACCGCCGCCGCCGCCGCCGCCACCACCGCCGCCGCCGCCGCCACCACCACCACCACCACCACCACCACCACCACCACACGGAATCTTAACTGAATCTGGTAGCACCAAACCAGCTGTTAAGCTCCAGTAGGCCTGCTGTAGCTTGAATCTGATAGTTTTCCGTTCCTTTCAGATTCGTCTGACCCTTACGTTGATATTCCGAAAGTCCTCGACGTCATTCCAGGCAGCGCAAGTGTGGCAGGAGTGACGGTTCTCGACAGCGAGCTGTACATCATTCGCGACCTCTCTCCGAATGTCGACATCTACGACGCCGTCAGCTACTCGCCCGTTCGTCGTCTGCGCCTCGAGGGCCTCAGAAAGCCAGGAGACATCGTTGCCTGCGCCCATAACAACAGCCTCTACGTCAGCGACTCCGTGGGCCACGTCTACCGCCTGGAGCCACAGGGCGAGGTCCTGACGCGGTGGCAGGTCGAAGGAGAGCCGCAAGGACTGTATGTCACATCCAGCGGGAACATCTTTGTCACGTGCTACGACTTGAGGCAGGTGAAGGAGTTCACGGCAGACGGCGCTCTCGTTCGCTCCTTCCGGTTTCAACAGGACGTGCAGAGTGCGTGGCAGACGATTCCGGTAGACGACGGGAAATTCGTCGTCTGCCACGGATACGAGAGCGGGAAACTGCACCGCATCTGCTACGTCGATGGCTCCGGACGCATTCTACGCGTCTACGGAGCCGCCAACGGATCCGGCCCCAACCGACTGGACTCTCCGCTGAGGATGGCAGTCGATCCGTTCGGATACGTGTTCGTCGTCGATAGAAACAACGACCGAATCCAGCTGCTCAGTCCGAACCTCATCCACGTCCGGGACCTCATCAGCCGCAGCTCATATGGCATCATGCAACCGCGTCGCATCTTCCTCGACATGAACACCGGAAGTCTGTACGTCGGACTCATCGACGGCCGTGTCCTCGTCTTCCACGTTCTTGACATTCCGTAGCCATTCCGCACATTAATCGAGGAGCCACGCAAGAAGTTACCATTTACCTTCGGACGTCATTAGGCCTATTACCTCGCCTCTGACTTTAGATCCTATGTCCGCTCCGCTGTATAATATTCGATTATCTGAATGCGTGCAATTAATCCAGGCCTACTGGAAGCAAAAGGGAAAATTGCACGTTCGCCTATTGTAAGATCATTATTTCTAAGTAACGTTTCATTGTCTCGCAGAACCTGTTTCATGGAAGCGATGTTGCATGGTCTTTTGAGCCAGAACGGAGCCATAGCTAAGAAAAGAATCCTTAATACAAAAGCCAATGGGGCGAAGCAGATAATTACGGCAGCCTATATTAACAACTGAAAGCAAGCACTTGACAACTTACACACAAACCCACGTTTCACAGCTTTGAACTGGCCATGCGCTATAGCTCACTGTCCCTTGCCTTTTCTTATGGACTAAACTTGTTGAATTGCTACAGTCTGTGAATAAGCTAATATGTAGAAGCTAGTAGCCTAATAACCTTATTCAATTACTAATACATGTGACTAATTACCTTGTGCAATTACTAATGGTTGTGACTAATTACTTTGTTCAATTACTATTGCCTGTGATTAATTAGGCTGGAGTTCCTTTATGATCTGTTTCCAGTGCTAATGAAATTAAGACTGAAGACTAATGCTTTAATGCACAACACCATTTGGCTGACAATAGGTCAATTGTAGTGTCTGACAGTGGCCAGACAATATTTGCTGTTTTTATCTAAGTGCTAAAAACTTTCTCCAAATTAGGTGCCTGCAAACACAATAGTACTAGAAATAAAACAAATTAATGGTCATTTTTGCTCTATATTAGATTATTGGGCTTTAAGTGTTTTAGAAATTTCGAGCTACATACAAATGCATATAAAATACATATGTACATACACAAACATACACAGTTACTAGAATACATACATGTATATACATCATACATACATACATATAATATAAATATATATATACACAGTTACATACATCATACATACATACATATAAAATATATAGTTTCTTACATACATACATATATACATACACATGTATACATACATACACATTTATATGCATCTCCATACAAGCATAAGTGCATACATAAAAGCACACATACACATATGTACTGCATGCCTACATGCTTTTGCCATTTCACCTCTAAACTCAGTGACACAATAAATGACAAACATCTTTCGAAAATATATTATTTTATTAGCTTTAAGTTATACGTAACAAATGCAAAAAATGATTCACACAGGCATAAAAATAGTCCACGCTTAGTTCAAACTAAGTAAACGGTGCATTTTGAAGGTTCTCAAATGACATTATAATATGGTTGTAAAAATACATATATATACACATTTACTTATAAACAAACCGGCTACAGGTTTGAAGCTGCAAAATGTAAAGACATGCATAAAAAATTACAAAATAAAAAACTAATAAAACATGTTCCTGGTATGCAACAAATGCACAAATACATGTTCTTTATTATTTTTACTCAAGTTATCACAAATCTCCCTTTGAACAGATCAATTCTTCAATTCTCAGGCAAAGGACTACCAAAAAGTCAAAAAGAAAGTCCATCCAGAAGTCAGCAACACTAAAACCACTTTTGTACATAAACAAAAATATCACTCTTCGACATGAATTGTCAGCCTGAATATGTTTTCTGAGAGTTCCAGAGATCTTTGTGTGAAGGTAGTCAATCAAATAGAATCAGATTCAAGTGAAAGCTCAATGTACAAAGACAGAAACATTAGTTATCCCAGCTAATCAAATAAAGGCCTTTTAATAACAAGTGCTCAACGGAGAGAATGCTGATACATCTTAAAAGATAGCTGAGAATATTTTGAAAAAATTTGTTTCAGACAACTGAATTGCTTAGAGTCATTCAAATAAATCAATCTTTTTTAGGCAATTCAGAATTTAGTATGAATGTGACTGACTGATGGAAAGAATGGAATAAACTGATAGAATCAACTGAAGGAATTTACTTCTGCAATTTACAATCACTCTCCAAGTATATAGAGTTGTAACTTCTGCACATCATTCAACTAATCAATAATCTATATTTAACGGAACTGCAGCGAAACTGAGGCGATGTTAAACGTATCTTAACACTGAGATGAATAAAAATGAGTGGGACAGTAACAAACTCTCAGTAGAAAAAGTAACACACAGCAACAGGGTCTCCTCCAGGGAGTTGTAGCTACACAGTAAAAAAAGACAACAACATGCCTAATTAAGTGTGGCATTATAATAATCAGATAATTAAATCTAATATAATCACTTCTTAAATGCAAATATTTATTACTGATTATAACCAGACAGTACAGCGTACATGACTCAACTCTTGTTAAGACTGGTCAATATCCGGAACATCCTTATTAATTTATGATTATCACAAAACACCATTATCTAACGGAAATGCATAAATTTATCAGGCTAAGAGACACACATTTCAATTGTGTGAGAGTTGTTGAAGGTCCATACACAGCTTTTGAGTGGTATCAGTGCTTCTGAGCAATACTTAAAGGTGCTATATAAACTGTCTTGATACATACATATACACAGTGACCATTTCAGGAAACACTTGAACGAACCTATACACTTTCATGATATGCATTCAACCTATCATTCAGCCTATGTGTCATCAAAGAAATTAAAGAATGTCTGAAACGCAACGTGGAAACAAAGGCAAGTCTTCAGTTCTGATATGAATGCTGCATTATTCTAAACAGAAGCATAACATGACATTTATAAACTTTCCAAATATCTTCCAATCAATTTCTCTTGAGAAAATATCTAGTCAAACATATGACATCACTAATCTCAGGGCCAAGACTATGTTTGAACCTCACACCATGCGAAACCAAGTTTAAACCCCAGTTTCCAAACCATACATTTTAACACAAACACCCCATGAAACCACGTTTGAAACTCAAGCCCAACAAAACTATGTTCTAACCTCAAATCCAATAAGCAGAATTAATTTCTTTCTCTTACCCTTACTTTATATCAGATTCATACATCAAAAACATTTTGCAAAGGGGTTAAAACAGCTTGAATGCATTCACTTCTAACTAAAAACCCCGTAATTGTTTGTAAAAAGTCTAGCGAGTAAATCTAACTTATGGTTCAAATTTGATTATCAAAATAAATGAAGAAGAACCCAACTCAAATGTAAAAGACTTACAGGAATGTATTAAATTAGGCAGATGAAAGACTATATTAAATCTGATCAAAAACTAATTGATTATCATAATGTGGCGGTGGTCTCATTTCAAGATTCTCGTTATTTGCTCGGGAATGTCTTGTAGAATGGCGCTTGGGAGATTCTGTGCTTCGCCTCTTTTTTCCTTTTCCTGCTTCAGCACCCTGACCTCCAGGGTGGATGGGCTGACGGTCCACAGAATTATCTGCTGATCCCTGCAAGAAGCCAATCAACACTCATTACAGATATATTAATTTGACACCAGTTCTCAGCAAAAATCCCAAGACAAGGATTAACGTGCAGTCGTACAGTATTACAAATACATTACTGCTTCTAAAGGCATATGTGCTCACAGCTTAATGTAACAAGCAATTTGTACGAAAATGCTGTAAGAATTGCTCAGAGACACTTAAAAACATAAAGAAAATCTTTTCAGCTGATGAGTAATGGTTTTTGTGCTATATTTTTATTATTATTTTGTATTTATTATGTGCACAAGGTCAGTAAATCAGAATCTAAGGCATGAAGCAACTGTGAGTTAAGGAATTGCTCAAGACTTCTGAACAGACATGTTTAAGACTAGACAAAAAGCTTAGTCAACAAATGATCTATTCTTCCCCAAGCTGTTTCCTGCAGTCTCCCCAGATTTGCTTGGATAGGCCTACATTTCCTCCCAAAGCCTGTTCAACCAAACTACAAGACTACTTACTCCAGTCATTCTTTACACGTTTTTCCACTTGACTCTTTCTCCTACTCACATTGAAAATATGCTTCAAAAGACATTCAACAATCCAAAGAGAAAAACGTTTCTGAGCTCACCTGCTGTCTTGCATAATTTCGTCGGGCTAATGTCAGATCGCTCATCTTGCGTGCTGGCTTTTGGTTGGGATTGCTGCTTGGAGTGTGAACAGCACAGCATTTGATGAAGAGACCCATTCCAACAACAAACCCAACACCCATCAGCAGAACAGCCCACCAGTGAACCTGTGCACACAAACAATTCGCCATCAGATACAAATGGCAGACAACAGACTAGTATGAAAATCCATGTTTAAATTTAAATCCATTTTCAGACATCAACAAACGCAGTAATACTGCTAAATTTAATGCTAAAACACGAACATGTCTTTCTCAGCTTTGTTCATTGTGACATAATAAAAGCAAACACAGTGGTACCAGCCTACTGCATCTAAAAAGGACCCAGAATTTATTAGAGACCGTAATTTAATAAAAGACCAGCGTTTATCAGTACAAATAATTTTTTCCCCAGCAGCCATTCCCTCTGCATTTAATTGGGACCCAGTGCTTAAGAGAATTTTTTACAGTACTTCTTAAACAAACATCTGTATGATCTACCTCATGCTAAGGTAGGTCACACATGCTATAGCCCTATAAACTGTTTCAGCGGCAGTAAAAATCCATACACATTTACCGTAATCCAGTCACGAACTGTTGTTAGGGCCTGTTGGCTGAAGAGTAAGTTCGTCAGGCGAGCCAGAGGTCCATCCTCGTTAACACTACGGCATTTAAGGAAGACGTCACAATATCCACGATAGTTATCACAGGGAGCTCCTGACAAGATCAATATAATAAGTTAGCAACAGATCAATTCATAGTCAAAGTTAGCATTTTCTTAAAAAGACGTCACCATATTCCTAGCATTTTTACTGAAACTAAATACAATAGTAATTGTATTGCTGCCCAATAATCATAAGCATCAAGGAGCTGGGAAGACAAAGAAGAAACCAGAATACAATGGTTACAAAATGGTTACAAAGCAACAATAGTGCAAAGAACAAGAGGAGTTGAGGAACATAAGGTATTAAAAAATAAATTTAAGGAAGAGAAGAAAGTGATATTATTGAAACAGGAATAATCAAGGGATGACATGCCAGCAGATTTGTCATAATGGATAATTATAAAATACTGTCATCTGCTTGACTGTGTTTCTAACAAATAACCTAATCTGCTAAACTATTAAACCAGCCTAAACAAAACATGTTCAAAACTAGTTCACTGACTACTGGATATTGCAAATATTTCCTTTGTTGAATTCTCTCAAAGCTTATTTCTGTTATGACATTTAAGCCTGGCTTTATCAAAGCCTCACATTCTGAACTCTCTTCTTTATCTTTTTGCTACACTTTCTCTTCCATTCAACTACAAATTCTGGATAAATGCCAATAAATAGCTGTGGAGTTTATGTAACAAATCCAGTGGCAAAGTACAAAGGTTGCATAACAGTAACCACGCATAAACTTTTCTATATATCCACAACTACCCACCTGGTGGCATCCTAATGCCTGTGTTTGAGAGATGAAGAGAAGCTAGGAGATCTTGTAACGGCTTATTTTCTTGTTTCTGAAGGGCCTGTTGATTCCCTGTTGTTACACATGAATTTGTGGCAGGATCTGAAATCAGAAATTAACTAAAGTAGGAAAAAGACGAACTTTGAGTTATGAAAGAACTCAATATATGCTTAATGGGGTTCCTAATATGATGACAAGATGGTTGTTCATGATAAATAGCCACAGATTCAAAGAGTTTGACAAATGACTAAAGGTTTGAACCTGATATAGTTTATTTTGTTATTTAATTAGTTAGCTAGTTAATTATAAACTTCTACACTGCTAGTGTCTAATGCACAAGGCATCAGCTGATGGTGCACCAAATCAAGCCACAATCAGGCCAATGCAATGCATACTTTCAGTTGGCTTATCCACTGTAGGCTTCCTCTCTTCTTAGTCAAAGTCATGACCAAAAATAGTGGGCATCAATTACTCCAGTTGTTTTGTTTTGGCGCCTCTTAAATATGATGTAAGCCTCAATCTAGTACTGAAAATGGATGCACTATACCATTGTAAGTAGCGCTGTTAAGACCACAAATGGAAAATATGATACCTACTCATGCATGAAACATAGCACAGTTGACCCCTGTCAAAACTCTTGTCGTTTGTAGCTGTGACCAAGTAACAAACACTCCAGCCTATCTTCTCACAGACAGAACCTGTACATTCCTACCAACCATTTACAGATAACATACATTAGAAATGGTAATGCAATTAATGTCAAATATATGTCACAAAATAGAAGAACATTAGCATCACTTGTTTCAATTACCATTGAAGTACTGCTGCAAAGGCACAAGATAACTTAAACAGGTAAATTTGAGGTAACTAAACTTTAACAATGCCTACTACAGGTTAACATTATCACACTATATGGATAATATAACTTCGGTTGCACTAAAGCAAGCACTGAAAGCTTTCTTACTTTTTATCAATAGCTCAGAATCTATCTGACCTTATCTGAAGACTTTGAAATTGCTTACAGGTATCAATCAGTGGTAACTCTTTTATTCATATGCATCTGTTAAGTGCAGTCAAAGTCTAGAAGACCAGTTATATCAATGCTATGCCTGGATACAACACATAATTACATAGTAATTGTGCAAACCATTCTTTGCTCAGTACAGCAATTATTCATATCCAATTAAGCAATATATCCCATGCCAACTTCTAATTAGTTGTACATGCAGTGATAAAATATAAAATATCTTTGAAATATATTTTTAAAATTTTGCTATGAAATTGCAAAATTTCTTAATAGAATTAATTGTTAAAACCTAAAGAAGAACAAACAAGAAGGAATTGAGTCAGTTACCCCCTTTCGACAGATCTGTGTGTTGTTATTGCAGATGGAGAGGTCTGGCTTTGGCATAGCCGCTGGACATCGTGCACTTGATCCAGTTCAAATGAGTCAAGGATACAATTTACACAAATTCCAAAATTCTATGTTACTTTGTTGGTCACTAGGGGAACATATTAAAAGGTGAGACATTCTACTGTAATTTTTATAAACTTTTATAAAGACTTTTATGCTCATTATTACAATAAAAAGTTAGTGATAAAAAAGGTTAAAGTTAACAAGTTTAACTAATTTGCAAGACAATTCAAACTATTGCTAATGCTGCTAATAAACATTTAGTACATTCCTGTTGATTTTTGGGACAGTTGACTGAACACATGTAACCCCGTTTGCCCCTTTTAACATCAGTGCGGTATTTGACACTGTTGACCATGACATTCTTTTACAGCTCCTTGGAAAGTCATTCAGGGTTGTGGATTCTGCTCTGTTGTGATTGTTCATTCCCCTCTTGGCACACCTGGGCTGTGGTTTCTGGCTTAACATGGTCAGACTGGTTCAGGGTCTCACTTGGTCTCCCACAAGGTTCCATCTTAGGGCCTCTACCCTATATTCTCCACACAAACAATTTAAGCCAGTTTCTTTCTTCTTTAGGGGTTGTGGCTCACAAGTATGCTGAAGATATTCAGGCATACATCAATGGCTCAGATCCAGGGGCTATCACTTTAGTGGAAGGAATGCTTCGGATGTCAGTCACTCTGTGCTTTGCTTTTGTCCAACCGTTTCCAGCTCGGCCTGGAAAACCCAGTTAATCTGGCTTGAAGCTGTAGGCATATCTTTAAAATTGATCTGATTAATTTGCAGCATCTCACCACTGGTGTTTCTGTTTCTACTAGTGTGCATGAATTGGGTGTGACCTTTGACCAGGCATTGACCCATTCAGAGCGCGTGATGGAGTATGTCAAACATGCTTTAATCACCTGTCAGATTTGCACGATACAGGGTTCGCTTACAACTCAAGCGGCCATAACCCTGTATGCATTCATGTGCACAAGAGTTGATTACAGCCATGCTATTTATCCAGGACAAACACTTACCTGCATTGACCAACTGCAATCTGCCTTAAATGCCATGGCCATTCTGATTGGAAGTATACCTAGGCTTGGGCATATATCCACTTTCACGTGGGAAAAACTACACTGGCTGCCTATGCACAAATGCATTAAATTTAAGGTCTTAATGCTTATGCGTAACTGTCTTATATCAGGGAGCTGTGTGTCTTGGTCTCGTCCATTCCTGGCTGCAGAGCTCTTTGCTCTGCTGCACAGGATGATCCGGTTGTACCCTTGGTCTGAACTTCCATGGTTCACCATAGAAACTTTGCTGTACTTGATCCAACTTTCTGAAACGGGTTGCCTAGCACCCTGCAACACGAGCATCTTGGCCAATCTTTACCTCTCTATTCCGTAAGTGCTTGAAAACCATCCTGTTCAACTATGGTTGTAATGTCAAATCGGGAGTGCCTCTGATGAATCTCTCTTGAAGAGGTGCTATATAAATCTGTTACTGCAATTAGAATTAAAATTATTAAAATTTAACTGCCTATAATGATGTAATAATGACGGATAATAATTGAATAACAGAAGCATAATTCACAAATCATCAGATGCTGATACAACCAAAATCTTGGCTGCCAAATTTATCAAGGGGCAAAAAATCAGCCAAATAATAGAATTTTATAAAAAAATTTGGCAACAGAAGAGAACGGTTGCAACTCAACTTGGCAAATGACAAATGAACTCTTAACAATACAGCCTATTTAAGAAACACTATATCCGTCTGAAGTATGTTTGTTTGGTATTTGAGGTTAAACCAAAGGTCCTTAATGATCTGTCAAGTTAAACCATGGAAGGATATTTGCAGAATGACTTCATGTTGCAATCCGTCTCGTCTAGACATGTTTTATTCTCAGCTGCAGGAACAAAGGAACAGGAACTTCCAACACAGCATTTTCCTTCTGATGGACTAAAAAAATTTAAAGAAGCCTTTCACTGTAGTCAATTTTTAGAATAAAAGTTTGTAAATTTATGCATATTTTTGGTTCTGTCTACTTGAAGAAATTACATAAAGTACAGAATGGTAGTTATGGATATTGTGCTGTATTATGTATTTCATGTAGTCTGGCTGTATCTCATGCTTTTGACCATAGCTGTAAAATACGGAAACTAGTTAAAGCGATTATTCACAGGCCTTGAATCAGTCTTGTGTTTAACGAGTAAGATTCATAACTGCTTCTCTAAACCATTGTTATTACTCAGATATATCCTCTTTGAAAGAAACTCAATTTACATATAAACTGAATGTTAACAGTGTCTTTCTGGAACTCCTCAATAGTGATGCAGTAAAACGAGCTACAATATCTTTGTGTTCAATTAGACCGTCCAGTTCTTTCTGGACCGAGTGATGTTCTGGAGGTTTGGACTTACCTGGCCAAGCCACTGATTTGCCCACTTTTACTGTTGTGTTGTTAGTGCTTAAGAGTTTCTTGTGAGTGGCATCAGCTAAATGTCCCAAAACTTCACCTTACTTACTTTTAACAAAGGCCGAAATTCCAAAGCAACAGTTACATTAGCAAAGACAATCTTGTTTTACATGTTATTACATCAAAACTGCTTGTTTGATTACAAGAATAATCAGATTTAATATCAGCGTAAATTGTCTTAAGGTATTTAACTCAGAGACAACAGCAATCGACAGCATATTGATTGTTTTGCGTCAGAATGTTCTTCCACAAAGATATGGCCACTTTTAGCCAGTCACCATGATACCTACCTGCAGGAAGCATTTGGCTTGCGATGGCACTGCTTTGAAACAGAGGTTCCAGAAGTTTGAGGATAGCAGCAATTATCTGGATGAAGTGGATCGCTGCAGTCTTCAGCAAAACCACAGTCACACTCCTCTGAGACCTCAACAATACGATTGCCACAGAAAGACTGTGATGGCGCTTCGAAACAGTTCTCCTTACCATTCTGCTCATTGAGAACAGCACTAATCACCTGGCAGGTAAAACACACAATGCACTGCAACGAAAGTTTATAACGATTCCTTGCAACAGTTCAAAAGTGAACTTTGAAGTCTGGCAACAGGAAACGTTATGAACCAGAAGCAGAATAAATCACTTATGCTATCTAGTTCAGGCAACTGTATCTTAACAAATGCATTACTTAATTACCATGAAAGAGAAGTTTTCAGCATATAGAAAGATAGTCCACTTTTGCTACAAGCTAAAAATTTCTCTTTCACTCTAATTAAGAGAGATACGAACACAAGGAGGTATGGAATTTCAGGTCGTGGGACCAGCTACCATGAATGAGAGCCAGGAAAAGACAAGGCATAAATGAGGGACAGTTTAACTTCCAGTGAGGACAATGCCATATACAATGATACCAATTTCTAATCATCTAACCATTTTAGAAAGGTGCTACATAAATCACAGGATACACTTAGTGCACGTAAACTGTATAGTTAATCAGAAACTGTAATGAAATCGGTTACAATACCAGTGTCATATTTCCAATGCTGCATTTGGAGAACTTCTGGTTATTTGGTTTGTCGCCACTTGTGGCACGAGCATACATAATGTAATTGCCCCTTGGATCACTCGGATTGGTCGACAGTGGAACACACTCGCTACCACTGTCATGCTAGAACACAAACACTGGATTTTCAATATCAATATAAACATGAAATAACAAACAAATGCCAAGTTTTAACATTTCAATATTTCACCTTTTCTAATAGAAGCATCTGCTGATGGGCAGGGCTGGGATACAAGACCATCTAAGTGGATTTCTGAAAGGGGCGCTATATAAATGTTCTGTGATAAATTACATCACATTTTAAAGATCAACGAATTGCTCAACTTTTTTGATGATTGATGTCTGGTGCATTAAAAGCAACGTAACATTAGCAATAACAATACATTTAGCAATAACAACAAGGTTAATGATAACAATAACACTAACAATAACAAGTTTAATATCTTTGTTTACTGGGAGACCCAGAGTAGTACATAAAAGGCCTATACATACATCAACATTGTAAGAACGTCTCAAAATATACACTCAAGTAAACAGCACATTAAATCACTTCACGTAGTGAATCATCAGTGTTGTAGCTAGAAGTCATCGAAGCTCACTGACCACCAAATTACATCATGGCCATTGGCAAGGAAAAAGGGTTTCTAAATGCCATTATCTGAATTGCTAAACTGGCAAGCTAACAAATACCATACCACCAAATAACTCTAAAGATAACCATATATTGTCGATCAAGAAAACGCTGCAACTGTCGGATAAAACTGATTTGTTTAACATAAATAAACTAAACACTTGTTTGGCTAAAACTGATTTAATTGTTTAAGATAAGTAAATGAGATATTTGTTTAACATAGATAAATTAAACACTTGTTTGGCTAAAACTGATTTAATTGTTTAAGATAAGTAACTGAGATATTTTTTTGATAAACTGATTTAATTGAAAAAGCAACTATAAACTAAAAATGGTTCTTACTGGTGAGCCAAAGCCATGGCCAATTTCATGTGCAAAGGTAAGTTGAGACACCTTTGTAGGAACACGTGACCCATAATTTGACAGGGTCACTATACCTGTGTTTAGGCTTTTATGAACCTCTTGGCCGTTTTCTACATATTGCTTATACTGCTCACATATTCCACCAGCCGTTCCTTTAACACAGAAAATAGATTTGCATAAAGCTACAATAATGCAAATGAAATCGTAAAAAATTCATAACAGTCATGAAATTTATTTTATCCAATGATACAAACAAACTAATATAGATGTTTATAATTAAATAATCGTTAACCTGGCCTTGAAAATTGTTGTCTTACTACATTCAGTTTTGCTAATGGACACTGACTTTAAATAAAGAGATATTTTTAAATAAAAAGATATACAAAATTTCATTCTAAATGTTTTAGAACAGATTCGTTAGTTTAAAATTTCTAAAATAAACTTGATTTAATTTCTGAAATATACTTTATTTACTTTCTAAAATATACTTGATTAATTCATATGGTGTTACACAGTAGAATTCCCCAAAATTTGCATGACAATGAGCCAGCCCAAGAAGACCAAGTTACAATTTGCAACCTTGCTAAAATTGCTGAGACACAAAAAAGTTGAAGTACTAAAAATGAAATAAAACATCAGACTTACTTGAGTTTGAGCCAACCCAAGCAAGACCAAGTGTTCCCTGTGCAAAATCACGATACGTGAACACAAAGGAAAGGCAGTAGAGATCGTGATTTGCAAGTGAATTCAAGTTCAAGAAGTTGCTGACGTCAATGTTTGGCTTACAGAAAGGATTCGCATTTGGATTTGTTTTACAGTTACTGCTCGTGTTGATCTAAACAAAACAAACATCATAAAAATCCACAGGTAATAATATTCAAAGCACTAAAACTAAAGATAGCTGGTAACCTTGGAAGTTTCTATTGGTGCAGATATTTACTTGCAGACATTCACAAAGACAAATCAATTACAGAAATAATAATAATTAGTCTGCCTGTCTGTTAATTTGGTTTCCTGTTCATCACAGATTGTTTATATACAGTGGATCTAATGTCTGCAAGAATAGAAACCTGGAAAATCATCAGACATCACAGATTGTTAGCACACGGTTTGCTATATATTAGGAAATGGCATATTTTGATCTTTTAAATCCAAGAAACCTTGAACCAATCGATCTGAAATGATGTTACATTGATATCTGCCCTGAACAAGTTTGGTAGCAATCAGTTCACATGTTGGCGCCTCCAGTGACACTCAACATATACAGGGTTGTTCCCTTTTAAGGACTTTGCACAACTTGAAACAGCATACATTCCATGCGTATTGACCAATTTTTTATGTGCGATGGCTCATTTGACGCAGATTTGTCATAGGGTGTGCCTTCTCGAAAATTAAGTGTTAATGGCAATACAGTAAAACAATAATATAATTAAATGTCGTTAATTTTCAAATCATACTATGGTGCAGATGACTGGGCAGGAGCAAGGTTTGGAAAGTCTTGGTGAAAGCATGAAGTGAGTGAAAAAAGTACTATTTAAGATGTGACAGTTATGGCAATTTCTACAAACTTCTGTAAAGACACTCTTCTTACTAAACAAAGATTCTATTTATAAGACTGCCTTCTGACAGATTTTTGAATGGACACTATACAAATGTTCAGACACATCTGTGTACATACTGCACAACTTGCACATCTACTCAATGCAATACCGATAGAAAAAAGCAAGACAAATGTGAAGGCTTTAACCTGCATTCTGTGAACAGCAAATGTAATCCCAGTAAATGGACCAATATTTTTGTACTGGAAGGTTGTATTGGAGTAGATAGTATTCACAGCACTAATGTGGCTGGCAAACAATGCTGTAATCTCATCTTTAACTTGAGAATCACTCTGCACAGAAGAAAAATCATCTACATACATGTATATGACTGGAACATCAGATGAAACCCATCATTAACTATTCTAAAGTAATGTGAGCGGTGGATTTAATATAATTCAGCATTAGAACAACTTTTGAATTAATTTCAGTACATTCAGCTTAACTGCACTACAATGCTACCTAATTATAACATGGTACTTAATTTCGTTTCCAAGCATAGCATTATTTTTAGAAGTTCCAGTGTACATATATATAAACTCTTTTTTCGTCTCTCCTAGATTCCTGCCTGCACCACTCTCACACACTTTCTATTTCATGTTCCAAAAATCTTAACTGCCTGGTCAAAGTATTCGTGATTTTGCCACAAGTTACTTTGACATAGAAATGTCTAAACATCTTTTCCAAACCATAGTTATTCTATTCCCTACCCCACAAGAAATTTTAAAGTAAAAATCTATCCAACATTCGCCAAACATGTCGATAAGAAAGAATGGAAAAATAATTACATATCCAAGTCTGGATGTTTTGTTTTTTATGTAGTCCCACAGAGCCGGATCGGACTGAAGAAGCAGAGAACACATTCGCTTTTCTTTGTCTGCCTGACGCTTCGCACGTCTATGGTTCACTCCATAAGGATACATCAGGTAGGAATTTTCAATTTTCATGTCTCCGTGCTGAGACTGTCAAAGAAATCAGTGCATGTGATTACAATTTAGATACTACATATATACCAGTAAAGCAGTTTTAACCACAACGGTAAGCATGGCAAGTTGAGTGATTTGATGGGGTAAGACCCACCTGCCAGTTGCTTCCTGTAAAGAAATATTCGTTCACTCATTCATTCATTCATTTATTCATTCATTCAGAGCATTGATATAGCGCCCCTTCAAGCTGTACACCAACAGGTGCTCCCAACCCACACCTGGCAAAGGAGAATCTAGCATTCCTCACAGAAGGACATGAATACTAGAATAAAATTTAAGCAAGCATTACAGAACTACTTTGTGAAAACTTCACAGCAACATTAAAAACCTAAGAGCAAGTAAACACTGTTTAACAGAATTGTTTTCAACCATCAGCATAACAAAAACTGAGAAAGTCCAATTAAACCATTGATCTATCAGTTACAATGTAGAAAACTTATTTCTGTGAGTGCACTAAGTTTAAAAACAGAAAAGTAAGATCAAAAAAGAACTGGCCAGAGGTCTCGAGAGGAGATCCAAGACGTTTGGAGATGTCGTCTGATGAGGCAGGAAGACTGGTGATGGAATGGAGAATCTATATTGCCCGATGTGCAGATCTGCACAGGAAGGACTATCGATCTAACCATATCATACCTTTACTAGAGGTTTTTCAGTTGCTGAATTCTGAACTTTCTTCATCCATTCATGGACCCCTGAATTCTGAATTCCACATGATGAGCTCTCTTGAGCATTTCTAAAACAACCACAGTTGTTATGACCAAAATGTTTAATCAGTGATTATTATTCAATTAATAACTCCCAACTGCTAACATCTTAAACAACGCTAATGGCATCATTGCATGATCTTCAAGCTAACCCTGTCTGCATTCCAAGCTGGCATCAAGTATGCTTTGGTATAGTCCAAGTATACTCTCAGCAGCTTCAGGAAAATGAAGCAAGCAGAGAAAGAGAGTAAAGAGTACACATATACTTGTGAATCATGCAAGGTTGCCTACAGTGTAGCAAAAATGTTGGTTAGGGTGGATTTAGATGGAACTGTTATTTGCTACAAAAGTGCATGGCATGCTACCTGATGAGGATAATGAGACAGCAAAAGAAACACAAAATACAAAAATATCAGATTTGTCAACAAGGATCAAGTTTCATATTCATAACTTGAACCTCCGCCAGTTTGTTTACTGTCTTCTTTTAACAGACAGAACAAAATGGTAACAAAGAAAAGACATGCATTGCATAAATAAAGACTGCTTAAATGACATCTAAGTACTTTAGACTTGAGCCATGTTTTATTTTTAAAGTCCTTTTCAATGCAAAGGTAAAAAATAAAACAAACATAGCTGAATTTAGATTGTCAACATACACATCTTGCAAAAACTCAGCACATTTCACAAATGCTGTCCCAATCTCAAGGGTTCACCAAATGTTTTTGTCAAAGTGGAAGATTTCAACCCTAAACACCCATCCAGTGTTACATACTTAACTCTTGGTAACTGTGTCAAATCCAGTGTTTGTCTTTGTTTTGACTTTTAAAATGTTGAATGTAATTATTTCTACCTGTCAGAATGTAATTATTTCTACCTGTCAGAATGTAATTATTTCTACCTGTCAGAATGTAATTATTTCTACCTGTCAGAATGTAATTATTTCTACCTGTCAGAATGTGGATGCAGAACATCATCACTTGAATAAATAAACGAATGAAAAGGCATTTCCTCCTTAAAATGTAGGTGAGATTTGTCAATGTAATACGTTTTGTCGCCTGTGTCAATTTGACCAGCAAATATTCCATTGATTATGGATCCATGAACATAAGAAGAAGGTTCACCTGCAAGCAAAGAAGACTTTCACTTTAAAGTTTTCAAAACAGACCTCATAAATTGACAGAAATTCTTATAAAATCATGCACAGACAGTCAGACACGCATAGAAACACATTGTATAAACCATTAAGGTCAACGATGATCACCACACAAATACTAAAACATTCATATCTGTCTAATATGCTCTGTAAAATATATATAATACACATGTATTTGTGCAAGTATACATAATATACATGTATATATTTGGTTCATATATCAGTGCATAGTTTATTTTTACAACAATAAAGTAGATACTTGTACATATCCATAACTACAGGTAGCATAACCTTTCACGGAAATCAGACAAAAATGTCTGGTTGCAGACAAAATATCCTTTAGAGAAATTAGTGTAACATTTATAAGTTTTGAACTGAAGAGCTCTCTCCTTCCAGTCAAAATAAAGTGCAACTGCAAATTAACTACCAACCTACATAATTTAAGAAACTGACCTTCTAAATGTCCCTGATAGATGTGCGAAAAATCTGATGGGTGATTCTCTCCATCAACAATGACCACTGTTTGAGAATCAAGCCTATCTTTGTCCTGAATAAGTCTTATCCGAAACTCCCTAAGAATAACAAATAACAATATTATAAGCTAAAAATGCTTAAATGCTTTAACAGCTTTTTAAAACCAAAACTTATACAAGTAAATCTAAAATATCAATGTACACGGTTTTCTATAGCGACCATATGGCCTTGACCCCGCTCATTTTTCAATGAATTTATCGGGTGAGATCCTTCACCACTGCTGCCAGTTTGAAAGGATGCCATATCATGTAAGGTCCCCATGTATGGACCATGTTAGCCCAAGATTTACATCTCTGAACCACTATTTCTAGTACATCTTGAGTTGAAAATAAGTTGGGTTCTCAACTGAAAAACGTTAACAAAGCATCCAAACAAACCTTCCATGAGCAAAGAAGTCTAGATGGACTTCTGGTGCATAGATGCCTTTGGATGTGGTGGATCGGCGAGCCCTCTGGTGTCTTGCTTCAAGCCCATTTGCATCATAATGAAGTGTTTCATAATGATGAATAAACTTATTTACTGGCAGTTTTCCTACAAAATTAATTTCTGGAGTATTACTTTTCAAATCACATTATACATGTTATCGTGCAAATACCAGCAGTCTGTTTCTGATAACTTTAAAAAAGAATAACTGAAATATGTAGAATCTGAGCACTTGTTGGTAAATTTCTCAACTGACAATTGGATTTCATGAAGCTTATTTATATTCCTTGTTGGTTGGGAGTTAAACCAGTGACTTCTGGACTGACAGTCCCACATACAAACCACTAGACTGCCATTCTATCTGTCAGTGACTATTATATGTTAAGAGTCTAGGTTCAGTCAGTTCTAACCAAACAGTTCAACTTTTTACCACGCATTTAAAATGGACAGCCTTACTTCATCTGGTAACTATAAAAAACGTAGACCTACATGCAAAGAATCTGTGGTTACACAATTTGAGAAAAATTGGAAAGATTACCAGACAGTATATTCAGGATAAGTTGGTGGCAGAGATGCACAGTCTATGTCACATGTACTTCCTCTGCCCACAAACACTTCTCGACCCTTCTGGCACCTTGTCCCTAAAATTTGGAAATTGCTCCATAGCCCTAGCTCTTGGCCCTCTAGATTATACTCCCAACAGAATTACAGGAAATCATTTGACATATTCTATAAACTTACCAAAACTGCACCCCTTGCAATCTTTGCACTGGTCTTTCTCTCAAAACTGAAAACATTCTTCTTCCACAAATCCTATCCTTATTCATCTTCTTCCATTTAACTTTCTCGCTGCTCCAATTCTAAACACCATTCACCAATAGCCTGCCTGCCATTCGACCTTGACCTGGAACCAAATCTGACCTTCCTTGCCCATCAATTTTGTTGTGACTGAATGCCTGTGAATAAGCTGGTTCCCATGACTTAGCTTTCTTTCAGCAATGTATAAATTTGAGATTACAAAAATGATTACCACATCTGAAGATTTCTCCTCAAATTTAACAAAATCTTTTTTATCACCACTTGAAAAAAATTGAGCACTCAAGCCACCAAAACAACCTACAGCCTTGCCAATCATATACATAATCTCGAGATTTCTTCAATGACCAAAAACTAATTCAAGGGAACCAGCTTATTCAGAGGTGCTTAGGCAAAACAAAATTGATAGGCAGGTGAGATGAGGTTCAGTTCTAGATTGATAGTCAATGAATTCAACATCTCCAATTTTTATGATCAAATCAGCTCCTATCTCTTCAAAGACAACTCACATACCAACATCTATGCACAAGCAAATGTACAGTACCTAGAACAATGCGCAGAACAAATTCCCGTCATAAATGGCCATGAATTTCAAGCACTAATGAAAACAGCCATTACGTAACGACACTGCCACCTGTGATTATGATATTGCAACTAAGAAGGCTATAACCAAGCACACAGCCATGTCATGACCGGCAGAAATAACAGGGGAGCTCTGATTATTCATAAGAGCGTGTAGGCTACGCTAGGGAAAACATCAACCTCCACACACACTGAAAACCAAGAGAGGCCAGAGTCATCAGACCGTGACCATGGGCTTTATACAGCTCAATCACACACACTGGAATGGTTGATAACCTGTTGGCCAGTAGTCAAGCCTCATTTGAAGACCAGTGCAGATGAACAATTATAAACGTGGGTCACCTAAGCTTTCAAGAACAGTTTCAAGAAAAGGAAACAACGTCAGCGCATACTCAGCACAAACCATGGCCCAGTAATAATATAGTCTCATTACATCTGTGATCAGAGAAACACTGAAACAGCTCACTACCACGCCATCTATGAATGTTCTGTTTATATAAGTATATAAGCTATTGTAATACAGCCGAGTCATTGTGGCTTACAGCCGGACACTTCTTCTAGATTATCACCAAATGTCATGATGCCATAATTGATGCACTTAATTCACAAAACAGTACATCGGAAACTGCTTATAACCATACCTTAGCAGCCATACTGCATAACAGTGAAATCACATCATAATAAAATCATATATCTTAAATTTGCACTGAATTTGGTATTCCTGCCCCCATTACCATTATACTTATATAATATATAAAGTATGGTATAAGGAAGTGCTAGTGTATGAGACTTGGAGTACATTGGGAAAAATGCTCTTTCACATTAAATTTACATTACATTTACATCAATTACCATTACTATAATCAATATCATATTTCATACACTTACAACTGTGCAGCCTCACCATCTATGCAAAACATTCATTACAAAATCTTCCTGATACAGTCAGTAGCTATTACTATCATAATACTGTATATAATTAAAGCAAGGACACATACTAGACCTGCATCTATGTGATTTTCTTATTTTGAATTTGACAACAACCATTTGATCAAGACCCACGTTCAGCAACTTTTGCTTGTTTTACTGGTTAATGCCCTGTCTGCATATCACCAGTACCTTGTATGCAATGCCATTTGCATCGTCTGAAATTTCACCACAACAAAATTTGATATTTCTGAGAGTGCATATCTTCAGTTGGGTCTAATCTACTCTAGAAAGACTTCTCTGCCACCACTGTCACAATACACAATACAATGAATGGTTGCTCCAAAGTGAAATCACAATCAATAATCATGATCCTAAGTGAAATCACAATCAATAATCATGATCCTAAGTGAAACCACAATCCATAATCATAATCCTAAGTGAAATCACAATCCATAATCATAATCCAAAGTGAAACCACAATCCATAATCATAATCCTAAGTGAAATCACAATCCATAATCATAATCCTAAGTGAAACCACAATCCATAATCATAATCCAAAGTGAAACTACAATCCATAATCATAATCCTAAGTGAAATCACAATCCATAATCATGATCCAAAGTGAAACTACAATCCATAATCATAATCCTAAGTGAGATCACAATCCATAATCATGATCCAAAGTGAAACCACAATCCATAATCATAATCCTAAGTGAACCATAATCATGATCCGAAGTGAAACCACAATCCATAATCATAATCCTTTGGACAGATCCACTGGAACTCTGAGCTATGAACCCAACAACATTGACAACAACATGGACTAGAGTATCCTTTATGTGTCATTCTAAATGTCTGTCTTTGTGGTGGAGTGTCATTCTGTATGTCTGCCTTTGTGGCTGTGCATCTTCCTTTATTTGTTTGCTGGCTGTGTTATGTATTTAATCTTGTGTGTGTTGGTCCACGCCCATGACTGCTCACTCACCTGATGGACATATGGCGCATTAACAAATACATTACACTTACTTTCCTATTTAGACAGCTTTGAGGGAGTATTCTCCATGAAAACCTGTCAGGAGAAAGAATTCCGACAAAGATAAGATTTTAGTCCGGACCTGAATGTTATCTGAAGCTTCATGCACTGAATTTCAGAACTGTTGACTAGTCAATATAAGGAGTCCAGCCATTGTACTGTAAGGTAAAGGACATACATTTGTTTTCATCCCTCTCTAATAACTTCTCAGAGGCAACAGCAATTCAGTGACAAGTCATCTTTTTAACCTCACATTATGTATGCATTGCTAATCATTTACCAAATCCAGAGGGATGGTGGGTTGAGTTGTTTTAGATAGACCGGTACGGTATTTGATAGATTAGTATAGTAAATCTGGTATTCATACCAGTATAGATTGGTATGAATTGCAACAGCCACCTTTTTGATGATGCTTACCTTCAAAGCACTATGTATACAGTCTACACATGGCCAAAATCATATATGGAGAGTCAATAAGTCTAGCCCAGTGGCGGAGTTTGCTATAGGCGTGGGGAGGTTCGCCCCCTCCCCCCGTCGCCCCTCTTGGTTATATGCCCCTCATCCCAGAGTCATGCATGGTGGACTGCCAGAATGTGGTACCCCGCTGGAAATGCTCTTGCCCCCCCATGCAAGCAATCCTGGAGGTGCACCACTGGTCTACCCTAATGCTGAATCCGAATAATTATGAGTGCAATACTGAGCAAGAGCAAAGAAGGATAGGTGAGTTGATTTAAATGCAATACTTTTAAAATATACTGAGGCAGATGTTTTACTGGACTCTGTTCAGCAGAAAGAAAACATTGGTCATAACGAAACTCTCAACTATTTATGTACTATGAAAGAAACATTGGCTTTCTGTTTGACTGAAAGTTTAATCCATATTGGGAACTGAAATCAAATTTGGATCAATCAGCTATTGTACACCCTTACTGTAGACTGCAGCTGCTATATTCTATGTTACGGTATAATAACACTAAACATATTTTTCAGATAACCAAATCTCAGTGATGAGTTAAGTTAAAGTGGAGTGTTGTTCAACTATAGGCCCACATAGCTCTCTAACAATATTTCACAAGGCATTTCACAGCACTTTTTCAAGCCTCCATAAACCCTTTTACTATGCTATTGACTAATTCTAACCAATTATGAACAGCCTTCATGGTAGTGCATTACCCTTAATATTACTGTCCTTGGGTTCTCAGAAGACTATGCACTAAGTAGGCTAAACAAGATCAGCTCTAATAGGCTAATTAATTATCATCTAGTATCAGAACGGTTAAATTATGCCTAAGGATAAGCAGAGGCTGATTATTACTATTCTGATTATCTGACAAAACACCAATTGAATACACCACCATGTACCACCCCATCTATTAGGCAAATTATAGGCAGATGTAAAGGCCATCCCCTTCTCTGGTGGTAAATTAGTAATCATGGTATCATGGTATTTCGTTCGTGCTATGATTTCTATGTACAACGTATTCACACACCTGAACAGACAAACTAATTTCTCAATATCAGTTTCGACCGCGCAGCTTACAACGTCAGCACTTTCAATTATTCTAGCAACTTCGCCAAAATAATCAGAGGCCTAGTCTGGTTTCCATTACTGTTTCGACCACAGGCCTTTCAAGATCTGTCTACAAAGTCTAAAGATACTGGGTTCCATTTCACTATAATAAACGCAGTCCATAAATATGACGGGGCAGATCCAAGCAATGGCAAGTTTGAATAACGAGTATTACCTGCATTCGTCGTCGCTCGTAATGAACTTTCACACAAAATTAAAGTCACAATCGTTGACATCAAACAGCGCAATAGTGTAAATCTCTCCATAATTCCAATTTATTTAAAGAAATCACAATCTAATATTTGACTAACTACGTTCTTAACTCAGCACTAACCAACTTTTGCTATTACCAGTTGAAGTCGTGACAAGGCTTATTATCTTAAGTTCAGCCTTTAGGCCTACGAAGGGGCCGTCCTACGCCTAGCCTATCAACCTACGCAGAATAGCCATATGCCGCCTATAGGCCCTGAATTCTCTTTCGATGAAACCATAGACTATATTACCAAGCAATGCGATTCATGTCATACAGGCTTGCATTAGCGCCACCAATTAAGCGAGTGTATTTACGCCCTATAAGTGTATTATACTTTTTGTATTGTAGTATTAAAGTTGTAGGCTATTGCATAAGGTACAGGCCCTTAAGCGATAATAAATTCCCACATATTAGTGCAATGTGTTACTAACAATGTAATTATTATTATTTATACATTTTCTGCATATATTAAGTCTCATTCTCTAAGCATCAACCGATGAGCAATGGTGAGTGAAGGAATTTCTCTATGTCCCTACACAGTGACCGTCTCCGGGGAGGTTCGAACCCATACTCTCTGCGTAACAAGCCGAGCACTCTATCCAGTCTCCTACCTTTCCTGACAAATCGGCTACTGTGTCCCACACGTAAAGCCTCAAGCCTCAGTAAATAACAGATGGGTAGTTACTTTTCACCTACAAAATCTGCCGTTCATTTGACAAAACAGTTTCTCCAAGGAAAGTGTTCACATCAATAAGGTATTTAACCTTCGTTAGCCCGAATGGGATCGACGACCAGCGTGTTGAGGTATAAATATATTTCGGAATCGCAAGATGACACCACAGTTAGGCAGCACGTAGTTTCAGAGCAAGCCTAACGAGGAGAATCTCTTGAAAACGAACAATCGTGGTTCGATCGGGCTTTACTGTATATGACATCCTACCTGACACCCCTTCTTCCTCTTATCTCTCTCTGCTCTCCAACCCCAAACACCACCCCCCGTAACTGCCACGCTGTCCCTCCGTCTGACTTTTGGATCTTGACCTGGAACCGAACCCTTTTGCCTATCGATTCTCTTTTGACTGAGCGCCTATGAATAAGCTGTTCCCCGTGGCGCGGCTTTCGTTGGGCACTGTAGAAATCTCGGAATTACGATTACGATTACATGTAAATGTGGCATGTAAATCTACATGTTTTTCTATAGCGACCAATACAGCTCGCTTGGACGGGTCGCTGACGTACGTTGACCAGTCTGCATAGGCTTAATATCACGAGCAAAAACTCCGGAAATGCAGACTCAGAAGCACAACACACAAAAGTTTAGAGCAAACGCCGCAGAAAGAGAATTTTTAATAAAAATGTGAGGTTGGTGCGACATCTAGCGAATGTAGCCTAATGACTACTACTTAGACCTTTGGTCATCCTGCACAGCTTTATGCTTCGGGCAACGCAGCTTCTCCATTCATCTCTGTCCATCGCTAGTCTTCCTGCCTCGTCCAACAACATCAAGCTTCTGAAAATGTCGTTGGTGGCCTCTGGCCATTTCTTTCTTCGTCTTACCTTCCTTCGTTTCCCTTCAGGGATCCAGTTCATTGCTTGCTTGACTCTTCTATCTTAGTTCATTCGCATTACATGTTTTATCCATTTCAGGCTTCTCTTTCTGATAATATTCTCTATATCGTATAGGCCTAATATTCGTTGGGCGCTGTAGAAATCTCGGAATTACGATTACGATTATCCTCTTGTCCTTTATCTTATAGTTTTATTCAATATTTTATCACGCCACAAAACGTGTAGAATTCTCCTCATCTTTCTATGATGTGCTGCCTCCGTTCTTTTCTTGTTTGCGACCGTCATTGATCAGGTTTCAGATCTATATAGCAGTGTGTTTAATATATATATATATATATATATATATATATATATATATATATATATATATATATATATATATATATATATATATATATATATATATATATATATATATATATATTGGTCAGATTTCAGATCTATATAGCAGTGTGCTTATATATATATGTGGCTTGATACAGCCGAACCTTGGTCCATACACTGCATCCGTTATTATTCCGTATCTTCAAGAGTCTCCCTAACGCAGGATTTGTCATTCCTATTATCTTCATCCCTTTGCAACAACTGCTGTCCGCTGATACCATTCACGAACTCAATCTCTTTGTCACTGAGTGCGATATCTATATCAATCTATTTTCCTGTCTTCATGATTTTAGTCTTTTCCGGATTTTCACTGAGTCCTTCCTACCTATGCTCCTTAATCCTGAGCTTTAGATGCTAATTCGTTCACGCCTTTCCATGTACTGTCGAGCAGGTCGGTGTCATCCGCAAAGTCAAGATCTCTTAGCGTATCCCCATTTAACCATTTCAGTTAATTGCCACCATCCTTGATCGCTCTCGTCATCACCCAATCCAGAGCCAAAGCAAAAATCATCGGTGAAAGAAGACATTGCTGTCGTACCCCCGTTCTGGTCTGAAACCACACATCTTTCTCTCTTCCACATCTCACCGCACAGCGTCTGTCATTTTAGCACCTCAAGATGATGTCATTTATATCATTGTTGGAAATTTCATAGCTCTTAATTACATTCCACAGCGAATCTCTTTGGATGATGTCGAAGGCCGTATAAATAGGCGTCATCAAATTGATTGATTGATTGATTGACTCTTTATTGATCTCAAATTCAACATATCAGGTTACACATAAAACGTACAGTTTGCCAGGATACAAAAGGCAAACCCAGAAGGGACCAGGGTCCCGCTTAAATAGGGTCACCTATTAACATCAGTGACGTAAGATGGCAATCGAAATGTAAACAAAGCAAGTGTCATTATGTAAGCAAACTAAATAAGTTATGTACAATCCGTACACAAATGAAACTAAAAATAAAGCTATATACAAGTCCAGTGCATTACACAGTCCTATAGAAAAAACTCAGAAAAAAGAAGCAAAAAAACTAATGGTTTGTATGAACAATTCAGTTGGCAGTCAAACAGATGTTATTAAATAGTAACGCATCTGCCTTTTAAACAGTTTCAAACTTGACAAAATACGAATGCTCATTGGTAAAGCGTTCCAAATTGAAAGGCCAGCACATTTAATATTGAATAATCGAGTGTTGGTGCAAGCAAAACTGGCATAATAATTACCGTGAGTCCTAGTAAAATATGAGTAATGATCGATGATGTTGAAGTAGCCATCAAACTTCGATGGCAATAATCTATGTTGATATTGATACATAAATACAGAGATTTGAAACTTATTAATGGAATTAATTTTTAAAATATTTAGATTGACAAAGCAGGGTTCAGTATCGTTCGCTTGGAAAGTTTTTGTAATAATTATAATAACACGGCGCTGCAAAACAGATAAGCATTTTATACGCGAAAGATAATAATGCAAGACGCTTATCAACGGACGTGAGTAATTTGCAGCCAAGAAGTCTAAAAAATATTACTCTATTCCGGTGATAATGTGTCCAAAATGTATCTACTGTATGACGTTAAAACACCCATTATCTGGAAATGAGTATAGGCCTAAAAGAGTTGGTATTTACTCATATTCACACATATGTCTAATAATGTTGAGAATACTGTTCTTTGATTTTACTTTCAAAGGTAATGTTAAATGCTTCAAGTTCCAACAACGGTTTTGTCAAGTAAGTGCATAGGAAATCCGACAAATACACATGTTTCTACGCGGTCCTGGTGATAATGTTTTAATAAATTCTTTTTAAAACGTTTACATGCCAGCGATATTGGGTCCAAAAAGAACAATACCCCATCCTATAGCACAGTTTGCCTCGTAAGATCAACATCGCAGCCTAGTCTAGGTTTTGGCGCTCCATTTGGACGTCGGCAAAGGGGTGCGAAGGGTAATGTCAAATGCATACAAGGGCGAGGAAGGATAGTAAAATATAGCTTCTGCGGACGTCCTTCACGGTCGACCTTGAAGCCAACGAGACACAGTCTAGCAATATAAGCATAGTTAAACTTGTCCTTAGTCTTTCCTTCTTATGTAGCGCCATTTATAGGCTATTAGTTTAGACCTGACAGATGTTCAATCTTGTACTGACTAGAGCGCTGGTTCCAAATGTTACTACCTACACGTGCAGGCCAATGCGCGCACTGCGAAAAAAGGGGGGCATTGAGTGGGAGACGCCTGTGGGTAGGAGCATACAGATAGGAAAATGTATACCAGCGTGGGTATGATGTTAGCTTCGAACCCGCGAAAAGAAATGCCCCCTATTCCTACAAATTTCACCCTGTTTTTTGTCACACTTCTTTTAATATTGGTGTTTTTCTTAAATTAATGCTATTCAGCAGAATTTTATAATTGGAAATTATCGATTACCCCATATTCTTCGGCAGTCCAGGTATAATTAGGTCTACATCCTTAAATTGTATTCCATACATTTCTCAGAAATAATTACATTTTTAACAGATGGTGCAAAATAGACAAAACAGCTGTCTAATAATTAAACAACACAGCGTTGATCTTAGCATAGTTAGGGCCTATGTATTTCCTCGTAAACCTATGCGGAGTTCATAAGTTCGTAATATCAGCTCTTGCTTAGACAGGCAATGATGCATCCTACGTCTTTGTGCGGGATGTAAGCTGAAAACTAATTGTATATTATTTTGCCGACAGTTATTTAGCATAAATGCACGAAATTATTGGTTGATTAGCGAGGAATTGGTGCACAAATGGCCGACGAATCGCTAAAGCGGATGCAGAATTGATCACAGGAATGTTATTAGCAAAAACTAAAACGCAATTGACTAAGCATATGATGTTGCCATAACGACGATAAAGATGCTGCTGGTGGAGCTGATGATGGCGATGGGAGACTTACAGTCAGACAGACAGATAGACAGACAGACAGACCCGATAGTTGTTAGCTTATGTTAGTTGTTAGACGACAACTAAGATAAAGGTTTTTAAAGTACATTCGAAGGTAAAAGTGACAATTGCGACTATGAAGATTATAATCAGACAACAACGATGAGTTAAAGTGATCAGGAGGAAGTAGGCGATTGCGCTCTAAGAGACTGGATGACGCTCACTATATAAATATAAAACTTGTTAAATGGAGTTTCTGTGATTGCTAAAATAAGTAAACGATGCATATATAAAGGGCAAATGGGAAGGAAAGGACAACGATGTGTTTAACTCGTTATTCTTTTAGATTGGCTGCCCTTGTTGTCTTGCAACATCACGGCACGGACGCTGGACATTCAGGTAAAGCAACTGCACTTACTTACTATCTGTGCACCTAATGCGTTCGTGCTAAACAAGCGTCCATGGTGTTGTAAATGTTTTCTGAAATATTTTCAGCAACTCACTGAATTTATAGATAACCACGCCTTCGTTTCTTTTTTATTTCCTTTTAACATTATGTGCCTGTTTCTTTCCATCTGTTTCTTCGTTTCTTTTCTACCCATTCTCTGTCTGTCTCTGTTTATCTCTGCGTCATAAAGTTTTACATATAATTTAACTGATGCTTTCGTATTTACGACAAATTACAGTGTACTTGTATTTGTAAGTGTATCAATTGTAATCCTGTGATTGATGCGATATAACCTCTCATTAAAAACCGGTTAAATTATCACACACAATTCAGAAGGCCTTAATCCTGGATTTTGTGTGAGTCACTCAGGCTTAGGCCTACAGTCTAGTTAGATCTCAGGGCCTAGCCAGTCATCTGGGCCCTAGGGGATTCGGAGGAACAAAACGAAAAACCGATGTCGCATACATTGTAGATGTTACTGGCCAACCAGTCTCATCCCTTATTAGCGAAGACGTCCGCGACAGTTATCTGCACAAAATCTGAAGATTGTAGTTATAATCTGACATTTATAAAGCGTCACTTCAAGAATAAACTCATCAGAGGCGCTCCCGACCCGAACCAGTGAGACCACTGTCAAATAATGCAGACTTGATGCATGGTAGTTTTAGGGTTTACAGTGGTCATGCCTCGACCCTATTTCATTGCTTGCCATTCCGCTTTTGTTGTGGTGCTGGCATTTTCCAAGAACACTCCGATCACATGGTTAAGCTGCAATTCGTGGCGTCAACCAGTCACCTAAGCGTCCATAAAAGATCAAAGTGGCCTCGCGCTTTTAGTAGGTAGTAACTTTCATTGCGTCGATTATTTTCTTTGCATCATCTGTTGGCAGAAAATCCGAAATACTGGCGCTTTTTCTGCAATCTCAGACCGAACGGAACAGCCAGGACTGGAGTTCAAGGCCGTGTCATCTTTCAACAAGTTGTACGTCCTGCCTAAGACAAAACAAACCGTCATCTTGTCAATTATAAACATATCACATATACCTATAGGTCATGTAAGATGTAAAATGTAGGCTTATTAGGCTGCCGTACCTACAATGCCCATATTAATGCCTATAATATTCATGATCCCTGGTCTTAAATATTACATATTTGCCTTAATCATGTCAAATGTTTTATATATAAATATGTAGTGAAATAAATCTATATGCATTATAAATTTATAACATATTATAAACTTGTTCGAAGTCCATATGATTATGTATGTAAGGATTATACATACATACATATAACAGATCTACAAAGGAACTTTGACACAGTGTGCATGGTGAGGTAAGCATGTCGACTGCAGGAGATTCATCTTGATTTGTCCATTTTCGCATAGCGCTGTTATTAGCGACCGACTTTATTGTTACACATGACGCTATATCTATCGTTGGATAACCTTTTCTGAGTATTTATGTAGCGCATCTATGGTAACTCTTAGTCTATTCTAGGCCACCGCTTAATGTAGTATACCTACAGCGAAAAGCCACGAATAACTATAAGAAATAGGCTTGGGAGTTAGTAGGCCATCCCTGAGGAATTCAGGACGATCCAAAGGTGAAAGGGTGAATGTGACATATGTATTTATGAACTCCCCCGCTGCCGTGTTCGGGTGATGTCAGCCCCTAGCCTGTATAAAGGAGGAGGGTGACGTCATCGTTAGACAGAAACCACTACTGCTGCTGCTCCTCCTCCTCTTCCTCCTTCCTCCTGTTTATTTACAAGCCTCGATAGAATCCATCACTAACCTTGTCCTGGGATAAAGGTTCTTTTCGGTAAAGCGATATAAGCGACCTCAAAAATCCAAAAGCAGTTGATCTATTTAAGCTCCCAACTATCCAAAATGTGCTGAGAGTGATTTCCAATTTGCTTTGATGTTTGTTCGTAATTAACGTCTTGTACTCTTATACAAACCCGGGCGGCATGGGCCAGATCGCCTGATTTAAGAAAAGGTCACTTACCCAAGTACTAACCGCACTCGAAATTGCTTAACTTCACTTTGCGTGCTAGCGTCGTGTTAACAGAAGGCAACTGAAGTTCTGCTTCTTAAGTTAATGAAACAAAGACGTAAAAGATCCGCTTTTCCATTCAGCTGGCTGAAACACCGAATTTGTTCTCACGAAATACTTCTCATTAGCAGAGTCTTCTCTCAAGGCCTGACGAAAGCTGATGGTCAACGTCTGATTGCGATTATAAGTCATATTTCTTAAGCCTACTGCTAGGCCTACAACGCATTCTGCTCTGAAAACATTAGTCCTATCTGTAAATTCCGATCAAGACTCGAGACTTGGCTTTCCGGCTTCCGTTTTCCTAATAGTCTCTGTGTCCATGCAGACACATCTTGCACAGCGACCGATCGTTTGCCAAGTCGTTTCCAGCCAATTAAGTTATTTACATCATAAAGATTTTAATATTGTTTACTCTTGTTTTGCGTTTCCGTTGATTTTGTGTCCGTGTTTTTAGAGGATGAAGATGATTTTATGGTCATAGTCAGAATCATGTTTGGTCTATGCTGTGTGGGTTTATTCCCATGTAGACTTTGACGACCGGAGTGAGAGTGGGATACAACGGAATCATATACGGACTTACACCTGGTTACCACGGCTTCCACATACACGAATTTGGAAACCTAACCAACGGTCGGATCATCGGTTACATTTTGCTGCCTTTTAACTTTTTTGTCTATAGATCGATTTCTGGTGTACCAAGTTCACAGTCTAAGAAGCAAGTAACGCTAGGTTAACCGGTTTCGGATGGCTGTTAAATCTTAAACGAACCTAGGATAGGAAGTATGTAGACTATTGAAATCGTTGTTATGTCAGAGTAAAGAGTTGACCAATAGTCATAGCCTCCGTATAAAAATGGGGCTGTTTAGCTACTGATATGGGCTGTATAATTCAATGGTATATTATCGATCTGCCTCTTCTCTCCTGCATAACATAATGCTACTATTAGCACGTTGTATTATCGAAGTGCAAAAACATTGATGTCTTATTACACTGAATTAATAGTTTTAATTTTATGACAATCAGTTTAACTGCTGCCTAGGCTAACCTGTATGTCATACAACAGCTGACGGAACTCATGTTAATAGAAACAATTTATTCGGGTGACGACGACGATCAATTGCTAAATAGACTAAATTAGAGTCTGATGCAAGAATAAAAACAAAATAACTATTTTTTGAGAAACGGGGATTTAGGTACTGACGCTATAAACAATTAAAGCGCAAGTTTTACGCGGTTTGACAGTTAAGTTTCACGCTCCGCAATTCTGCCGTCCGTTATCTTTAAGAACTTCATTATCCGGCTTACTATCAAGCCTGGAAAGAATATTAATGCCATAAATTGCATTCTGGATATGTATATGAACGCAAGGACAGAATTTCATAAGTATCACATGTAGTAGCCGTTAATTTGGCTTCCTTTCGTAGAGAACTTTAAGTAACTGATAGGATTATTTTACTGGAACAGGTTGTGCCAGCACAGGAGCACATTTCAATCCGCATAACGTATCACACGGAGGACCGGACGATGCTGTAAGGTTCGTTAACAAGTATTTGCTAATTATTAAAAAACTTTAATAAGAAATCTTTTGTAAAATTGGAATAATTTGGTTGTTCAATTGCTTGATGGTAATCAGTAAAAAAGGCCGAATGCGAATAAATCAGATAAAAAGCAATGCAAAAATAAACATAATTGAATGCCTTTGTCCAATGTGATTTTAGTTACCTTCCTTTCCCTTAACAGTTTGAATTTTAAACGATAAACCTTGATTTTAAGTCAACTGCATATTGAATGATATAATTCTGAAAATTAGTACAACCTCTTTGGTGTAAAACTGCTCGCTTCAGTTTTAAAACACTTGTGAAAAAGTCACGGTGCTGTGATTTACTGTTGGATGGCGTGTGCGTTTATTTGTAGCGTCCTATATCCGAACAGGATTCTGGTATTTGTAGAAACTAGTGATTGCAGCTCGACATTTGGCTTCCCTTTGCGTTTCGTTACAGACATGTAGGTGACTTAGGCAACGTATTTGCCGACAGCAAAGGAACTGCAACATTTAATCGGACAGACCGCGTGATTAGCCTCCATGGACGAAACTCCATCGTTGGACTTTCCTGTGTGGTAGGCGAAAGCATTTTACAGACAGCATAAATGCAGTAGCTTTTGTAGGCACTGGAGCATAACTTAAGAGAAATTTTAAGTTAGAGAACGCCGTTAGCCTACACCAGTGCCTATTAATTAAGTGTTAAAACTATTAATTTTTTTTATTAATAATGCTATTATCATTATTATCAATATCAGTATCATTATTATCATTATCATTACAATATTTTTTTTTCAAAAGTGTTTCCGTATTTTATATAAATCATCAAGGAGTGCAAGGAAGTCTGAATTGCTGTTACAATTACAATTATTATTATTATTATTATTATTATTATTATTATTATTATTATTATTATTATTATTATTATTATTATTATTTTTTAACCCGAGGTAGGCTTATTATTATTATTATTATTATTATTATTATTATTATTTTACCAAGGTAAGTATAATCTCTTGGTTGTTCAAAAATTTCCGGAGAAAAAGAGAGAGAGAGGGATTCTGGAACGGCTAATCCTCGTCTGGATTCGGCACCACAAATGTACCGTGGAAGGCGACTGCATTGAAACGCTGTAATGTTATAGACAAACGTTGAAAAAGGTAACCTGTTTCTCTACCATCTCCGGATATGAGGGACAATATACGCCCCAAGTCAGTGAGAAAGGCCATACCCAAACCACTGATAGGGCCTTATTAGTATTATTATTATTATTATTATTATTATTATTATTATTATTATTATTGTCGACGATCTTTCCGAATTGTCAGTGATCGGGCTTCGAACCATCGACTCGCCCGTTTCGTGGTTTAGCATTAACTCGAGTAAAGCCACATAGTCTTTGTTTTTCTTAAATTATAACTAATCGAACAGTTAACTCACAACAGTACTTGAATTGCCACAGTTTCTAAATGAATGCACGAATATGTTAACGACATTTGCAATTCAAACTTAGCACACGACACACTAGTGCTACAATCTTCGCGCTGTGCCTACAAAATCTTCGCACTCGCTTAGCTAGCCCCTTTCCCGGCAAGGTAGCAGACCAGTTCAAACTGGTTTTGACCGGCCTTCCTCTGTTGAACATTGGAGACTACTATTGACACTTACTAAAAGACTATCGGATGTAAGCAAATCAGTTAGTTAGTCTTACCTCAATCGGAATTTATCACTTCTATGGCGCTAGTGTACATTGCCCGAGTGATCTATCAATGGCTCTCTGAAGTCTACCCGCGTGTCCGGTCGAAATACAGGAAATTCACTTACTTTAAAAGGTGGGCACCTCACTGCAACATGAAGGATAATGTCTATATGAAGTCTCGAGACAACGCAATCAGTGGTGACACAATTCAAAAACTGGCCGTGATATCTGCAGTCATGCTTTTTGTACTTAGGTTCACCAGAATAGAGACGACCTTGGAGACGGAGGAGGCGAGAGCCAGACAACAGGAAATGCCGGTGCAAGAGTCGCCTGCGGAATAATTCGAAGACTCCGGTAGCCTCAACATAGGCTTTTGTTCACATATTATGAAAAACAATTCTGATTTATTTACAATCTATTTTGTATGCATTTTGAGCGCATAGAATGCCTCTCAAGTCAAGGTGCATACGTATACTATAGGCATACAAAGCTAAATCGTGTTTTCCAATAATATGTGAAAGCCTTTACATAAAAGTGTTACGCTTACCAAATAAATTGCAAAGTGAATTGAAGTGAATTGTAAACCTAATGCGCTAAGTTTATATCCAAATATATCGTAGATAATTAAATTAATTATACATGTAAGTAAATTGGCAAAATATGGTTCTAATCCAGACAGCTTTTGCGCATTCCTAAATATGCATATATATGCAGATATATGCAGATATATGCATATATATGCATCTATATGTATAGGTAGGCAGAATCACGTAAACGATCAAATGGCAGTAGCCCTTACTGCAGAGGAAACGCGATGGAGGCCCTAATTTCCTTTCTCTCGGCTCTGGACCAGCAATGAAGAAATCATTAAGACTTGGGAAAGGGCCGGTGCTTTGCCAGACTGGCCTTTTATTTCCCAGCTGGCGTCAGTACTAAAATTATATGGCTAGAGTCATAGGGAAAGCGTGCAAACCGCTCAGGGTCTTTATGCACGGAGTCCCGTCAGCAGTGGTGATGACGGTGATGGTGAGGGTGATAGTTTGACCCCTTAGAATTTTGTTGAACCTGTCAGCCGCTGAACAAATTTTTAGACGAAATTTCGGCCACTTTTTAAGGCAAATTTCGGCCAAATTAGGGCCACTTCTGACGCAAATCGCTGATCTTCAGCTTATACAAAAAATACAGACTAGAATCATATAGCAAGTTTATGTCACCACAAACTGTTGGTCTACAGCTTTTATGACTTAAACATTATGCCAAAGAGATTGTGAACTCAACTAGGTAAACACAAATTAGTCATGGCACGTAGGATGTGGGTGGTTCAGCGAAAGAATGCACTAAGATATAGATAAAGATATGTCGGGTGACAGTGCATGGGCTAGCTCGGGTTTTCTGATCTTTCTTACACTTTTACGGTGGAGACTTCTTCAACTTAACCAACCTTGTAAAATATTAAAATCCCACGTCAGTCGTTTTAAAGCTTCGAAGACACAGAGGGTAAAAGATATTCATTTCTATGCCTAAGGCATGTCGCCAATAAAACTAATGCCGCGACAGCACACGTCTCTCTGATACCATAGCCTACGCAACATTACGGGATAGAGCAATATGTTTAAAAAACGGTCATAGTGTAGGAATCTTGATCAAGTCCCTGACGCACAACTGCTCTGCGTCATCGACGAGTGCTTAGTCATTATATAGCGGCGCTTATTAAATGAAGAAGTAGCCTACAGAATGAAGTTACAACTGAAGCTATTGTCATCTACATCCCGGCAATTTGTCTTGTTGCCCATCCAACGACTGCGGAAGATACAGAGTCTGATCCCGAGATTAAAGCATAGTTATGTTCAGACTGCGACCGACTCATTAGTTTGGCTCCAAGTTATCTTAAACTGCAGTGGCGGTGCCAGGATCTTAAACCTGGGGTGGGGTTAAGCCTCGAAGTGCCACAGGCGCCAACGGGAGGGGGAAGCATGCAAATAATCAGCGGATATAAGAAGTTTTTGTTAGAATGTCCACTCCAAATAATACGTTTACAGTAGACCAGAAAATACACAGGTGGGAATAATCTAACGCATCACTAAGAGAGTTACAGCATGGATACCCACCCTTTTGTGGCAGGTAGGGGATTAAGGACAGAGCCGAAAGCGTCCACAAGAATATTGAAGCATTTCGCGGAAATATCAGAACAATTCAAAACAGTTGATTTTGGTTACTTTAGATGCAAATTTCAGTAATTGGGCGCAAGATATTTCACTTCGGGAAAGATCTCGACAATTTTGAGATGCTAAATCTCTGATAAAAAATATTAAGACAATTGCAGTCTGAAGTACTGTTGTGATTAAACTGTTCGTTTTACTACTTACGTATACGAAGACCAAAGGATGTGTGTCTTTTCTCGGGTTAACGCTCTGCTTACAGATCGGGCGAGTCGACAGTTCGAAGTCTGATCGATTGAAAGTTCGAAGGATCTTCGAGAAGCACGTTGAATTGAGTTGCAACGTTAGCAGTTAATATCTAGGACTTTGTAGTCCTTTATTCTAAATCTTGAGGCAGCCATGTGTGTAAAACATTAGCAACTTCAATTTTCTTGGCCTCGGCATTTGAGGACGGGTGGCGAGTACTCTTCCTCACAGCCTGATCTTTTCACCGACAATATACGTTGAGTGTACTCATTTCATGCCTGAGTTTGACAGGGGGTGCAAGTGAACCAACATCCTCAAACATCTTTCTGCCTTGGTGAGAATTTGAACAACAGACCTATGGATTAACAGTCCTGCGTGCTAACCACAACGTATTTACTAAGGTTTTGTACTCGAAACCTGAATATGTCGACAGTAGTAGACCGCAGACTGTATATGAACAGTCAAGCTACAAAGATTTTTGTTTCTTGAATGCAACTAACCACGTTTGATGTACACAACAATGAATTTAATCTGAGATCTTATTGAGTAGGATTAATTGACATACTGTTAGTTAACTAGTGAAACCAGTTCCACTGGACGTGTTAAGTCATTACCACTGATGCAACAGCGATTGATTTATAGGCCTAAGATGTAATTGTAATTTGAGATTTATAAAGCGCCTCTTGGAGGAGGTGCTTCCGACCCGAAAAAGTAAAATCACTGTTGAACAGTACAGTCCTAAGGCGCCTGCGGAATACTGAAAGGGGGACAGAAAGGAGCTCAAGTCGCAGTTCTCGAGGGAGAAGATTCCAGCAAGTGGGACCAACGAAGGCAAAGTTGGATGAGATAGCGACGCAAATGGCTCCAATAACTAGAAGTTTCACTTCCTGTGCCAGCCGTTGGCTCCTTACGAGGTCTGAGGCTGAGCCTTGGTTGCCAGAAACTCTAAGATCTAATATGAGAACAAATCGGAGCAATTTATAGCATGGCAAGGTTATCAACTATTTTAACATTTAAAGCATGAGCCCATTGGAGCACCTCACAGCAAGAGCATTGTTATATTTGCTTAAATATTAAAAAATGTTTTTACAATAACGCTTTTCTACTGAAGATTGGTATACTGAAATGTACTGTATAATTGGTGTTCTGAAAATTTCTATACCTTTGATAGAGAGGCGAGAGAGCGCCTGTGACTAGTTTCTCTTGACGCGCAGCCATGTACAATTAAAATTACACTTACAATTACAACTACATTTGGGACTCTAGCCCGTTAGCCCCGTAGCCGTCACAGCCGCCACTTGGAAGCTTAATTTGCAAACTATGACGTCTTTAAGACTTACAAAAATGACTTGCAAAACGCCCTATGAAGTCACATCAACAAGCAAAGACCTACGAAATCCCAGGCATACCTACAGTATCTGCAGGTCCATCTACGCAACGAACAATATTTAAAATAAACGTTGCGACTACATTGCAAAACTAGGCACATATATACAGGACATTATTCAGGGTTGTATATTTCTCCGATAATTGTTGTAATCCAGGCATGCGAGACTACGTTGCAATACGATCATTTTGCAATATGTTAGGCACATAACACATTCTTTTGCTTTCAAAGTTCGGTATTATTGTGCAACAAAAACTCGGTGACTCAGAGTAGGGTCTGAAGGAATTTTGAGCACGTCTTTCTTTAGGCTTTTTGGATTTATATATATATGAATGTATTTATGCATATATGGATGTATACCGTATGCTATATTTCATTAAGACGCCTGCTTTCTAGCTCGTAGTCCTGAGTAGGTAGGCAGAGATCTAGAGCGAAAACCATACCAAAAAGAACAAACGTCAAACTATTTGTATGTGTTATGTAAAATATGCATCTATATGTTAGGCCTAGAGCTTTCTCCATAGCGTTTAGTAGGCAACAGCGCTTTATGACATTCAGTAGGTCTACAAAACTGCAGCTGCACATTACTATATCGGCAACGTTACTGAAGGGTAGGTCTGCACATAAGTGCTACTTCAGCTAAGCTAAGCAGATCGGATTGTGGATATATACAGATATAATACTTCGAGGTAATATCTATAATACTGGTTAAACACAAATCTTAAGTGATGCGCTTAGCAGTTGCAATAGTTGCCATGGTCATCGTTGCAGTAAACGCACAGTCTGATTCAGACTGTCCAGCAACACATCCCGGATGTTCCTGTATTCAGATGTGGACACTTGACATCACGTGCCAAGAGTTGGGTGTTCTCGATATGGTGCCACCGTTTAATGACTCGAACATCCTCTTCGAACGACTGACAATCTCAATGAACACAAGGCTAACACGAATCCAAGCATATGCTTTCCAGGGACTCCACGTAAAACAACTCATACTTCAAAGGCTTGGAATTAAAACCATCGATGAAAGGGCCTTTGTCGGAATGGCAGCCGATGTGATGGAAGAGATTCAACTTGACCAAAACTTGATACGAACCATTTCTTCGCGTACGTTCGCAGGATTTACTGCAATTCGCACGCTTCATCTGGAGAATAATAACTTACAGAATCTCCCTGCGGATTTGTTCTCGAATCTAAGTTCACTGGAGATCATTTACCTTTACAACAATCGACTGAATTATGTGCCGGATTCGTTATTCCAAGGCCTTCCATCGTTCTTCTTGTTAAGTCTCGTTTCCAACGAATTGACCATCATCAAAGGCAATCTGTTTACTAACACCATCTTAATTGATGAGCTTGACTTCAGTGAGAATAGCATCTCAACAATTGAACGAAACGCATTTCAATCTCTAATATATCTAAGAAGACTTGCCATTTCTAACAATCGCTTACACATTTTGGATCCGGGTATCTTCGGAACACTGTCCAAGCTCGAAATCCTGGATTTGTCCAAAAATAATTTAAGTTACTTTGACTCGGATATTTTGTTAGGACTCGCCAGTTTGAGAACATTAACTATTGCAAAGAACAAGATAAAAGATTTGCCAGTTGATCTACTACGCCATCAAAACACTCTTCGAAATTTAGACTTGTCACAAAACGGTATAAGCGAAATACCTGAGGGAATCTTTGCCAATCAATCGACTCTTGAAACTTTGACACTCGATATGAACTTCGTCAGAAACGTAACCTCTTCCATTTTTCTTGGGCTTTCTTCTCTGAAAACGCTCAATATAAGAAGCAATCAACTGCAAATAATCCGGAACGACACATTCTTTCATCTTGTGAGTATGAATAGTCTCGACCTCTCTGACAACCTAATTGATCTGATAGAGCAAGGAAGCTTTGAACGTAATAAAAAACTGATTAGAATTACTCTGAAAGGCAACAGAATGGTGATTATACCAAGCGAAATTTTTGCAAACCTTCCCAGCTTAATTACTATCGACTTGCAACAGAATTTGATTCAAAGTACAGCTATCCGAGCCTTCAGAAACCTTTCTGCTCTGAACCAGGTAACGCTATCAAATAATCAAATTCGCACCCTCTCAACTGACACTTTCTGGAATGTTCCAAAGCTAAGGACCATTTATCTATCGGAAAATGCATTAAACGACTTCCCAATCAACATAGTGCAACAGGTGACGTCACTCTTCAATCTGCCATTGGATGGGAACAACATTAGTTTTGTACCACCAAGAGCATTCGATAATTTCAAGGCAACGATGGCCGTGCTGACAAACAATCAAATAAGTGCTCTTGATCCGACGGCGTTCCGTGGAACAATGTCTTTAACCAGCATAAAGATCAATCGTAACCAGTTAACCGATATTCCAGCGGACGTATTCAATGAATGGCGCATGGACAAAGTAACCACACTGGACGTTAGTTATAATCTTCTGAGTCGCATACGAGCCGATATGTTTCAAGGTCTGAGAGGTTTGAAACAGTTAGATCTCTCATTTAATAACATCGATACTTTGGAAGACGACTGTTTTAGAAATTTTGCGGCGCTGCAAACTCTGAACCTGGCTGGCAACAGGCTGTCTTCGTTAACGAGCCAAATGTTTACCAGTATCACCTACAGATCTCTGACGCTCAATCTTGACTCCAATTTCCTGACAGGAGATTCTCTGAAGGTCTTAGGAGCGATGCATGGACTAATCAGTCTTTCACTCGATAATAATAGGATCTCACAGCTACCTGATCTGGAAAACAATGCGTTTGGCAACCTGACAATCTTACACCTGCGAAGCAACAATCTCACACATCTGAATTCGAATGCACTTGGAAAATTGATTAATGTTACAGAACTAGACATTGGAAGCAACTTCTTAACATCTGACTCGCTTATCTCTCTTCATGCCTTGTATAACTTGAACATACTCCGTATAGACAGAAATTTGCTCCGAAACATTCCTTCAGGCACTCAGCTTAATGCTAATCTTACGGAGTTAGACATGTCATTCAACCAACTCGGCAACAGCGTTTTACTTCCGATAAGTAACTTGAGCTCTCTCAAAAAGTTAATACTTGATAGCAATCACATTGGTGTTATGCCGACTGTTAGCATTGATCAGAAATTCAGTAGCCTGGAGAACCTCTCGTTGAGCAACAATTTATTGACAGCTTCAGACTTGAAGTGGCTGGCTGCATTCCCGGCGTTGAACGAAGTGTATCTCGACGATAACACTATTGATTATCTGCCGACAAACGTCTTTCTAGACAAATTCAACCTCCAGAAGCTTTCGCTAAGGAACAATCGTCTACATTCTATCAACAGTTCAACACTTGAATGGTTTGAAATGAGCGGTCTGAGTTTATTTCTTTCTGGAAATAAACTAACGGATATTGCACCTGACGCCTTTTTGAGTCTCAGCAATTTGAGGCAACTAGACCTTTCAAATAACAGCATCAGCAGACTAGTTCTACCACCCGTGATGTCTTACCTACAGGTTCTTCGAATCGATGCCAACCAACTCGAACATTTCCCAGAGGGTCTGCGCAACTTTGGTATTAAAGACGTACTTACTGTATTGAATGCGTCAAACAATCGTCTGATAAATATGCCTTCAATGACCATATATGGCACAAGCGACAATGTTAAAGTTCAGACTGTCGACCTTCATGGAAACCAATTGACAGCGATTGATGGCTTGACATTAGTTGGTTACTTTAGAACCCTAAATCTGCAAGACAACAGACTGACTGACGTCCCAAGTGGGGTGTTGAGCAGAATACTAAAACTTAGTGAACTCGATCTGTCATGGAATCTGTTGTCCACTATGCCAGAAGGAATTTGCTCTTCCAGTTTTGCCATAACAAGTTTGAAGTTGTCAGACAATTTGATAGCGACTCTGTGTCAGGGTGAAGTTGGAGCAGACATGTATTCAGCAATACATGATCTAGATTTGAGTTACAACCAACTGGTCAATATATCTTCTAGGTTCCTCTCAATCTTAGGTTCATCACTGAATCATCTCAACTTGAGCAATAATTTTCTTACTGAACTGAACGGTTCGGCAATTGAGACATCTTTTCCAAATCTGGAAAGCCTGTACATGGAAGGCAACTCGTGGAACTGTGACTGCGACCTCCTATGGTATCGTCAAATGGCTTCAAAAGTTGAAGTTGACTGGCCGGTCTGTGCCACTCCTCCCATCCATCGAGACGTCTTGGTCGAATGCTACGATGTTGGGAGTTGTGTTCACTCGATTAACGCCTCGTCAAACCCAAAATGTTCTGCCACAAGACCACCCCTTTTCACACACCCAATAAGAACTTTTCCTTCAACTCACACAGCAACAACGAGGATCCACAGTTCAACTCAGTTTGGTCAGAGTTTAGGCCCTAATTCTACTATATCGTCTTCGACACCAACGATTCATTCATCCACTGGCACCGTTGCTATAACTTCGAATTCATCCTTTACTCTATCCGGAAGTGTAACAGAGCCTTTGAGTTCTACAATCCAAAGTCCAAACATTACATCCACATCCAAAGCATCCCTGCTAAATATGACGATGTCTAAAGTTCCCGCTTCGTCTCTGTCCAGTGTTAGCATAACGACTTTTCCGACCTCTTCGTCTGGTTTTGTTTCTGTGCCAGAAAATGGAACAACGTCTTCGACCGCTAACTCAACCACAATGCCTTCATCTCCTGAACGAAATTCATCGCATTCTTCAGCCTCTTATTCATATTCTCAGACAATGACATCGGTGATTCACAGTTCAACGCGGTCAGAGGAAAGTTCAAGTCCAAATTCGACCTCTTCGCTCTCTAAAATTGTTGTGACTTTGAATAATAATGATAGACTTACTGAAACTTCTGCATCGTCTTTTATTCTACCAGAAAGTGCACCATCGAGCGCATCTATTGACGTTTCCACTTCTACAACTGAAACTCTAGACACAAAATCTACGTCTGAAACTACAGAAAGCAGTTCCGCCTGTCAGCCGAATTCTATGTCCTTACAGGATTCGCCGAATGAAGGTACTATTGCAGCTTGCAGGCTGTTTGATAAGATGTTATGTAACCATCTCCACAACTCTGATTCATCTGTTTGCTGTCTAAATTAATTCCGAATGTGATATGGTTTTTGGTCAGTATAAGTGCCATATGAATTTCAACTAAGGCCTAGCCGGCATATCTGTGTTGGTTATCGGAACGGGCCTATGGGGTCGACGCTAACCGGATCAGATTGCAACAAAACCCGGCAAAAGGGAATCCTGCTTTTATATAGCGCCTTAGTCAATTTCACTACAAAGTCAATGTAAAGCAAGGTCAGACCATCTTATTTATATAGCGAATATCAGCATTCGGTGAGGGTTGAAATTCGCGTTATTTAATCCTTTCGCCGGACTTTGTGATTCATTTTTAACTTTTCAGTGCAGTTTACTGATTTAAAGAAATCTTACAAAACTAGTTTCTTATGCTTAATGCATGTCTTTTTCAACTGCTGGCTTTCGCTGTCATAGCGGCCTGTAATCCGATCCATACAAGTCTACTCAGTAATGTTGTGAGAGTCGTCAAAGCAGCAAATAAATTTAAGATCAGACTATGAGCCCAGATTCTTATTAGGCTAAGTGTGTTTGCTTGAGCAGTGCCTGGTCACCATTTTCTAGCCGTTGTCTGTGCATGTTGTTTCTGTTTATCTGCTTGTACTTACAGTAAGCCCTGAAGAACTGTTCGCATTGTACGGTACATCGCTACAGCTTTTCCTCTACGGAATCGCTCAGGACCTACTTTCCGGCTGGAGTAAGGCAAATACAGCTGCCGTCTGCATTCTGAGACCCAACGGAACAGATACGGGTGGAGTTGAAGGACTAGTCACATTTTCACAGCAGGCAAGTAACCCGTTAATGAAGAAATATTCCAAGCACTTCATAGAAGCCATTAGGTGACAACATGGCTTTATAACTGTCATTTAGAAAAGTCAAATTTCTGTTCAATTCTGCCCTCATTTCTTCTTTATGAAGTGATTCACAATAAGCAAAATGACCTTGTTTGTGCGCCTACAGGGATTGAAAGGCGAAGTGAAAATAGAAGGAAGTATAACTGGACTTACACCAGGATATCATGGCTTCCATGTACACGAATTTGGAAATCTTACAAATGGTGAGAACATTTTGTAACTATGATTGCCTTTCATAAGAGTTTCTGCGATTCGACTCGCAGTGTCTTGCATAAAACTGTAGCTGAGATTGTGCATTACGTTGACTGTTACAATGTATTCAAGTACATTAGTTGTAAAGAATTGTTAGCTCAGTCGGCTCTGATCATCTCTTTTCACTTCCATCAAATACGTTGGCCGATTCTAGGTGTTCATAAAGGGCGAGCGTGGCATATTCTGTCAGAAACGGACGAAAGCGAAAGAAATAACTTTAATTTGAACTTTTATACAAGTCAGCAATACTTAAATAAAATTATTATTAATATATATATGTACACTTACGCATAAGCCTTGTGACCTGTCCGTCATACTACTTCTTCAAGTGTGAATGTGATGCCACCCTATTCAGACTTGAAGGAATCGCTACAGACGTGTCATGGTTGGGTGAATTTATAACAGGTAATTAGCTAAAGAATTCCTTTCCTATTCGAACTTCAACGAATTGCAAGAAACACGTTTTTAAATGTATTAAAGAATTTGAAAAGTGTCACTTTTAAAACCTGTTCAAATGGAAAGGAATGTTAAGGAACTGATGGGATTATTTTTGCTGGAACAGGTTGCGCCAGCACAGGAGTGCACTTCAATCCGTTTAAGGCAAAACACGGAGGGCCGAACGATTCTGAAAGGTTCGCTAGCAAGTATTTGATGACTAATCGTCAACTTTGTAACACTAATTATAAAGAACCGTTTCAAAATAAAATTTTGGACCGCTGAAATTTTATTTTATCTCGACTCATCTCATCTCACCTCATCTCACCCCATCTCACCCCATCTCACCCCATCCTATCCCATCCCATCTTATCCCATCTTATCTTATATCTTGCCCTTGCATCAAATTAACAAGAGAAGTTGCTATCCAAGGACACTATTCGAGTTCCAGTGGCTTTAGAGAAAGTGTAATCCTGGAACAGTGCTAAATCATAAAAATTAGTGTGGCCAAAACACTCACAGACAGATGTTGTCGAGAAATTGATTAACCTATAGCCTCTGTGGCCTACGACCAAACACTGTGATCATAAAAGGCTACGGTGCTTGTGACTTGGTATCAGATAATGTATGTGTTCATCAGCGCCCTGTATGCATAAGAAATCGGAGGCTTGTATAAACTACTGTTAGGAGTGCAGAACGATGATTGCAGCTTGACATTTGGCTTCCCTATACGTTTCGTTACAGACATGTAGGTGACTTAGGCAACGTATTTGCCGACAGCAACGGAACCGCAACATTTCGTCTGACAGACCGCGTGATTAGCCTCTTCGGACCAAACTCCATCATTGGACGCGCCTGTGTGGTAGGCGAAAGCATTTTACTAATACTTGCATATGTGCAGGGAATGTACACATAGAGCTCGGACGTGTAAAGTATCGCGATATGCCTTTTAGACACCATAGCGGCTTTCGACGCAATTAACCAATAAATTGTATTCTCTTCTTTATTGTCTTGGATCAATTCAGATTGCTTTCATTTCTTTATATCTTTCTTAATGCATCCAGATACTCTTTTCAATGTCACACCCTAACATGTGAGGTTGCAATTCTGTACTTAATCATCTTTTTCGCTTGATATTCTAGGTGAAACTTTTTACCCTCCCTCTTCACTCCAGATACATGTACTGTATGTACCGATCAATTTAGTAACAACATCACTATTACATCAGAATGGATGATAAAAACTGCATCTATATTCTATTCCTTATAATAGCCAGCTTCTTGCCCTAATGCCACCCAGATGTATGCCTATTCGTTGTTGCTCGTACCCTTCTTTTCTCGAGCCCCAGTCGCTTTCTCTTTCAACTTCTATAGGTCTTTAGCAAATCCTACAACAGCCAGTTTGAAGTAAAAGCCTGGAAAGTGTAATCAGTTTGATCACTTATCCTCCGTCTGTGTCACTGGGTTCTTCAAATTTAGCCCTATTGCCTTAACGAAACAGAGGAAACGGATTGGAGACATAATGAGAGGTGATTCCCTTCTGAGAGATATTATAGGAAGGGAAGAATGGAAGGAAAGAAGAGAAGAGGAAGACCTAGACGAATACTACTAGACCGGATGATGGTGGACGGACACGGTAAACTGAAGGAGGCTCAACAACGTCAGGAATGGCGCCATTGGAGGTTTGAAGCTGGCCGGGGGGCAGGAACTCGAAGAAGAAGCCATAAGGTTTTCTTTCCGGATTAAAAACTGAACTTTTAGACTATCTTTCCTTGTTCATCCGCAATCTTCCTGCCAAAGCAAACTACACAGAAACGGCAAGATCTTTGCTACCACAACAGTACTATTTCCTTGGTTTCACCTCTTTGAATATTGATCTAGCAGAGAAGCTGACCCAAACTCATGTACTTCGTTGGTGTGGACAGATTAACTGTCTGGGTGTCCAGCCGCTGCCCTTTCAGTAACTATGATAAATAGCTCAGCATAGATCTGCATAAGCGAGTCTGCTTATAGCGTAGATACTACTTATGTGCCATCCCATAAGGGCATAAAATTTATGATTTATGATTTATGACTATAAATACATCAGTGCATGGACGCTCAGAACACGCGTAACATAATGTAAACGGTTACACAGCTCCTTTTACGAGCCCATCAAAGCAATGGCCATGTGTATGCTTTGGCAGTTGTGCATCTATAGATACGGGATCCTTGTTGTGAACGTGGATATGTAGCATTGCGATTGCATACATTACATGCGTGTATGTAGAGTGTTTGTATCCCTCCATGGACGCTTGGAAGAGTTTCCCAGTAGTTCGTGTACATGTATGGCTGCGTTTCTAGATGGGATATTTATGTGAGTCGGTGTCGGAAGTTAAGTGAGCGTAGCAGGCATAGTCAGTGGTATTATATAGATACGAACGAAAGTGTGTATGCGATGGATGTTTGTGGGCGTGGGTGTGTTGGGTGTAGCCCACGCATCTACGTCGAGGATTATTTTTATGACGTGCAAAGATCCAATGAAAAGCGTGCTCAATTCCTTAAGGTCGTGGGTTCAGGTTCGATAGACGGTGGTTCTGTCCGCAGCATCGCACATTTCAGGATTTTCTGCAGCCAATTTAACCTATGACACACGTTTGATATCTACCACCGACCACTGTTCACGTCGGTATCATTTTAGCCGATTTTTGTCCTAATGCGGAACTTGCTCGATAATAATTTCTGACTTGTTTGGACGTTTGCTGTTGCTAAGTTTGCGTGTCGGGATTAATCTTCGTTTCCGCCGCAGATTTCGAGCATTTGGACAGTGTTTTCTACGCATATCAACTAGGGGTAGGTGACTTATGAGGAGGGTGTACGATGAAGCCTCATGTCTACAGGCTTATGTACGTCATCTTCAGCCGGGTAATAGTCTCGGCGGAGGAGGGCGACGAGGGTCTTTGGAGTAACCTCGCTGTCAATCAAGGGTGACCCTTGACCTATTGACAGGCAGGCGACAAATACCTGTTGTACACAGACCCGGCGGTTCGAAGGACATCCTAACCGTTCTTCTATTACCTCGTTAATCCGGACCCTGGTCTTCTACCACCGATGAGGGATTGCCGAGCGGTGGTGTTTTCGTGTACCACGGATCCTACCGCTTGTCTTTGCTTCGCACCATCGACGCAACTTGGTCCAGAAACTCTGAACATCATGTCATCTGTCAACTCTTGATAGGAAGCCATTGATTGGTTGGGCTCTACGTGTGTGCGTGAGTCCGCCACTGGTGACTCTTCTAGTTGTCTGTGCATTGTTCGGTTGCTGACGTACTTTCTGTTCTTAATGGTATTCAACAGCATTTAGGCAGCGGATTTGTGCGGTACTTAAAAGGCGCTATATCAGATATCTAGATAACTAGGTAACTAATTAACTAACGTCAGACCGAACGGCTAGAAATGGTTGGCTCAGAAGGCGAGCGCTAAGTATTGTGCCGCACATTAATTGGAATTTATGCCTTCGTCTGATGAAACAGGAGATGAGAACAGAACGAACGCATTGGCTGCATAATTCAAGATATATACGTAACTATATATATATGTATGCGTATATATATATGTATGCGTATATATAAGTATACATAAATGTATATATAAGTAGTAGAATAATAGGCAGAGTTATGATGCACATGATCACAGTGTTAGTAAATATATATATATAAGTATATATAAATGTATGTGTGTATATAAGTATATATAAATGTATATATAAGTAGTAGAATAGGCAGAGTTATGATGCACATAATCACAGTGTTAGTTAATATATATATATATGTAGGTGTATATATATAAGTATACATAAATGTATATATAAGTAGTAGAATAGGCAGAGTTATGATGCATAGTGTTAGTAAATATATATATAAGTATATATAAATGTATGTGTATATATATAAGTACGATGATGATGATGAGTTCTCTGCCCGAAGGCAGGTCCATTGGCTTTATGTCACCCGGGATGAGATGAGCGAGGTGGTTTCACGATGCCTTCTTCACAGACAATTGTGGATGCATGAACATCTTGTGGCTTGAGGCAGATTCGAACCCTCCGGTTACAAGGCACAGAACATACCACTACACCTCCACATCCCACGATGAATATCCTTGTTGGCTTATTTATAAAAGAATAATAATATATAAGTATACATAAATGTATATATAAGTAGTAGAATAGGCAGAATTATGACGCACATGATCACAGTGTAAGTAAATATATATATATATAAGTATATATAAATGTATGTGTATATATAAGTATACATAAATGTATATATAAGTAGTAGAATAGGCAGAGTTATGACGCACATGATCACAGTGTAAGTAAATATATATATATATAAGTATATATAAATGTATGTGTATATATAAGTATACATAAATGTATATATAAGTAGTAGAATAGGCAGAGTTATGACGCACATGATCACAGTGTTAATGTTACACAACACTGAGTAACATTACATATGGCCCCTTCCTCTATTCCCCCTTCTTTCCTCTCTTGCTCCTCCTACACATTCGACCCCTTCTACAGCAGCGACAACCTACACGCCGCGCCCCTGTAGAGAGGGGCATGTAGCCTCGGAACTGCTTATTCCAGTATACTTGTACATTATGTAGCATACATATATCCAGAATATGTGATATGCGTTATCCGCCATGCATATACATACATATATCGTTATAATATGCAGGTTATAATGGTGTATACATACCTTACATATTTTGTTTGCATAATTGCTGCGTATACAGTATGCCAGCGTGTGCGTATGTGGGTGTATGTTTTCGTTTAACTTCTAAGCATCAAAGTATGTGCCCTATGTCACCGTGTAGTACAGACCCCGTAGTAGCCCATAGATTTGAAGTGCTTATGCTATTTTCGTATGTCACCGTGATTTGCGGTCTTTAAAGACCTGTTTTTCAACAGTGATTTTGACGAGTTATTTGCTCTAAATCAGAATAATTAAACGTGATTTTGGATATTTAACTGCTAAAATTGGGTCGCACTGTCCTACAGTTTGATTTGCGTCTATTTAATTTGCTCTCCACATATGATATTTAGTAGGGTTTGCACAAGTTTCAAGAGATTACCTTGCAAGTTGCAACACATATTTTCATCATATACTTAGACTAAATAAGACACGATTTCTTTAGAGTTTTGGAACAGTTCACCAAAGAATTTGGATTCGTTTTATCTTTTCAACCATTGCTTATTTAAAACGTGAAGCCCGGTGACATCATTACTCGTTTATAAATGAGCCAACAAGAATATTCACCCTTTACTTTCCAGCACTGTAAGGTAAGTAGGCATTTCACTGATGTAATCGAGGCCAGAATGAGCTAGAAGGATCTAACAAAACAAAAACTGAAGCTAAGTCACAAAGTTCAGACTGTTTGGGAACATAAGACTAAGTGGTTTAGTGGCTGATTGTCAAAGCCTTGGCCTTTCACAAGGATTTCTAATCGACGTGCTTCGATTGACATTTCCTGGGTCATGTAACCTAAAAGTAAAGGTCTTGTTGCAGACTTTCTGTTGTTGTATGATCAGGGCTTTAGCCGAGAGAATCTTCAAAGGGAGGATCTCGCTTCTGTAAACGAATGTTGATCATAAAAACGTATACCGTATAACTAACACCTGGTCTTTTCTTACAGCTAGGCTCATTGTAATTAATTAGTAAATGAAACGATCTATGGTGTTTACGACTACATGACTACACGCAAACTGAAAACGTCGGTGGAAAGCACACTCCGGCTGACAATTGTTTCATGCTAGCATATAAGATGTGTCGCATACAGTACAGAGTGACAAAAACGTCAGTGAAAATAAATGAGACAACAAACAAATGACAACGTGACAATGATAATGACATAAATGTGACATAAATAAATGAAATAAGTGAAACCATTTTGCCATGCAAGGGTCATTGACATGAAAAACTGGCCTCAATCCTAGACATTATGATTGACAGTCCTGCTAAGCAGACGTTTCCTCGGCTCATTAGAAACAGAAGCCTGAGGATTCTGCTGCCTCCGAAAATCTCCAGTAATGTTTTTCTGCGCCGACCTACGATTCGACCTATGAGACTGATCCTCAATCATTTCCTCTCTTTTAAGTTCTGTCTCTTCCGCAAATCTGTCAGTATTTGTATGCGTGTCTGTATGTCTCTCGTATTTGCCTCGGTTCTGTTTGTCTACTGAGACGCTGTCCACAAACCTGTCGCTTGCTTTTCTCTCGAAATTCTGTCCTTTGCTTTGTCTATTTGTAAATGTCTGTCAATGTCTATCGCTAAATTTAGGCTGTCTCGCTGCTTCCCTATCCGTCACTGAACCTCCATTACTCCGCTTTCTAGATTCAAGAAGACAGTAGGCTTCCCTAGTATCTCCTTGGCAACCTGAACTCTAGTTATTCCACGAATTCATTTCGTGCAGAAGTAGAACACTTCAGAACAATAAAGAGGCCATTGCATTTGAATATATTGCTGCGGCCCGTCTATACTGTGAACTCATTTTGGGTTTCTCTCCTGACCACGTGACCATGTGAAGAATGCCCCCCAGCTGTGGACGCATTCAAGTCACGACTCAAGACCTATCTTTGTACAATATCTTATGACTGTCGTTGATTTTTAAACTCACGTACAGAGACATTTTTGGCCTCGGCCGTGCTACGTCTTAAATACATATATACATACATACATACATAAATACATACATACACACATGCAATGACAAGATCTGACACGATCAGTGCCAAGATCTTACATACATATATATACATACATACATACATACATACATACATACATACATACTACATACATACATATATCTATACATAAATACATACATACATACATGTATACATACATGCATACATACATACATACATTCATACACACATACTACATACATACATATATCTATACATACATACATACATAAATACATACATACACACATGCAATGACAAGATCTGACACGATCAGTGCCAAGATCTTACATACATATATATACATACATACATATATACTACATACATACATATATCTATACATAAATACATACATACATGTATACATACATGCATACATACATTCATACATACATACACACATACTACATACATACATATATCTATACACACATACATACATAAATACATACATACATACATACACACACATACTTACCTACATACATGCACACATACATACATACACACGTACTACATACATATATATATATACATGCGTACGTACATACGCAAATCCATGCCCGGCAGATGGTTATACTATCTATTGTCGTATTCTTGTTTGCCATAGGTTCACCAGAATCAAGATGACCTTGGTCGTGGAGGAGGTGACAGTGAAACAACAGGAAACGCCGGAGCAAGAGTTGCCTGCGGAATAATCGGAATGGGCTCCTCTGTCTGACAAATATAACAGCGCTACATAAATCATATATAATCTGGCGAACGACCTTTATTCAGAGTCCCTTCAAAAGCCGGCGTTGATTCTGCTCACCAATCTTAATTTAGGTCACGCGCATATGACCTACCGTATGTTATTTACTGTATTTCTTTATGGAAAGTCTCTGTGTATAGACGGTGGACCTATAAAAGCTTTGCAAACCAATGCAAATTAGACTTAATTGTACATCAAACCCGGATGGCGGCTTGTTTTATATTTGGACTGCATGCATGCTTAACAATTTCTTCTGCTATTATCTACCGTTGCGCTGATTGTAATGCATGGTTAATAATTAATTGAAGGATTATTTTGTGAAGTCGGTTTGGAGAATTAACTATCCCTTATCAACTTAGGCTTACATGTACAGTCAAAGCAATATAGCCTATATGTTGTGTATGCAGTGTCCTATCAATCTTAGCGGCTGATACAAATTATATATATATACATATATATGTATATATATGCAAAGATATCAGATTCAGCCAATTGCACCGCCAGATCACGCACTGATACTATATTTTGTATGCTACACAGCGCTCTCGTGGGTACAAGTACATGTGGCGGAATAAGATGTAACGCGATATTTGCGTTATATTATGTGCATATATGCGGCTGATTGCAATTTACACTAATAGACCGGAGTGTTAATTTACATGCGCTGCGTTGCGCTGGCGGTGCATAAATTATGCCGCGCTCTCGTCCGTTAAGTGCAGTGGTTAACGGATGCTGTATTCGTTGTATAACGCCTGCTGAAGACAATGTGTTGGTTGCGGTGCATTAGCCATCAATCAATGACAGAGATGCGTAGGAGGCATGCAGTCCTCTTTACGGTAATATCTTTTAATATCAGCCGTCACCATAAAGTGTCCTAACACTCGTAAAAACTGTTGTTTTAGTACTCAATTCCATCAGCTGTACTTAGTATCGGCCAATTTTGTCGACCTTTGGTTGTTATATAATCACTGTCTGAGTGTATGCAACAATTTGGATTGCATTAAGGAATGGGTGGGCTTGTGCTTCATTGCTAGAAATTTTGTCGGCCTCCGGTTATTATATTCAATGTCTGAGTATAGATAAGAATTTGACTTAGACAAAATACTCGTTATTGTAATGTGTAATTGTAATTACTGATTTATGCAGCGCCTCTTCACAAGAACTCATTAGAGAAGCTCCAAACCTGACAACAGGTCCCCTGCTGTGCGCTTGGCCATCCACGAACTTTTTAGTAAATTTGTTACGTTTTTCAGACAAAATTTCTAGCATAAGGCTGAAATTTGTCGGTTTCTCTGCATAGGGTATATTTCTTCATCCTACTTCTTCACCTCCTGTTTTAGACTCCTTCTTTCAGCCAACAACTCTTGCAGAGCTACCCAAGCTCATCTCTTCGTCACTTAACAAACAACAGTTTCTCATTGCGCGAGGGATCCTTTCCGGCTGGTTTTGCTCATGCCATGGCTCATGTTCTGCTAAAGGAACTTTCTTTTGACCATGGTGACTTGTCTAATTACAGACTCATCGCAATTTTGAATTCTATATCTAAAATTCTTAAACAAAAAGTTACGAATTGTACGCAAACTCAGTCAGTATATCTAAATGGTTATTATACGTATAGTGCTTTTTGGAAAGTGGCGTCCCGCAGGGTTGTATGCTTGATTTTGTTTATATTATACACCACACCATGCACTAGGTACATTGCTTGACAATCATTCACTGGAAAATCATTTCCATGCTGATGCAACTCAATGTTACATTTCATTTATTCAGTTTATTTCGTCAATCGTCTGTGCAGCTGTTGTCTACTACCTTTGAAGAAATGCAGTCTTGGATGGCCGCTAAAAATCTTCCTTAACTATCGAAAGCTGACTTTCTACTACTGTGCACCGCTCAGCGAACTTAAGAAGTTTGAATGACTTAAATCTTTAAAATTGGGTGACTCACTTGTTGAGCTGACTGATGCTGCTCATCACTTGGGTATTGCTTTCGATTCTACTACATCTCTATGTAAATGGTATATGTAAGTCGTCATATATGTATATTCGTGACGTACGCAGAATTAGACGTTATGTCCCCATGTCTTCTAGAACATCCTTGGCAAAAGCATTTGTCTCCAGTCCCTTTGACTACTGTAACTCGTTTACTGTTGGTATCAAAAAGTCAAACATGTAAAAACTTCGAAATTCAGAACTCCTTGACTAGAGCCATAACTAATGCATCCAAATATGAGCGGTCTATCGATTTTAAGACCTCGATGTGGGTCTGGTGATACCATTTGGGAGATGCATCTTTCTACTGGCATGAGCTTTGTTGTCCTCTCTTGGGTTTTGCAGAAATCTTCGCTCTACGACCCGACGATCCGATGTAAAATTGTTGTCCCTTTTACACGCACTTCAATGATACAACGTCGCGCTTTTTCAGTGGTTTGGCCTTCTACGTGAAATGGACTCCTTCTTGATCTAGGTGTCCTTTTGGCCATGGATGCTATAAGCACCTCTCACGAACAGTTGAAAACTGTTCTCCTTGGCCGGGAATAGGATGAGAGCGCCTCTGGGTAGGTCTATATCTTAAAGGGGCGCTACTTAAATGCTTTGACTGAATGAATGAGTGAATAAATGAATAAATGAATGATTCAACCAGGTCACCTGATTGTCTTCTCTGGCTGTGCCAAAAGCTAGAACTTTTCTTTGCGGACGAGCTTTTTTGATTGCTGGACGTAAATTTTGGAACTATCTTCCTGCATCATTTCGTTCTGCTCAATCTCTTGTGTCACTTTATGCTCAACTTAAGACTTACCTTTTTAGCTGGCTTATCCACCATCGGCTGCCACTCCGTTTCAGCGCCATCGTGCATTAGACACAGGAGTCATAAAAGTTGCAAATTACAATGATGCTAGGCTTCTATGCTTCATTGCTAGAAAAATACGTTTATGTAAATTTTAACACATTAGTGCCTGCTGTAACCATCCATTACTTTTAAGAAGCACAGTGCCTTGCGCGCCATCCCGGAGATGGGTGGTCTTTATCGCTCAGAGGCTTATATGTAAGTGATCGACAAGGCGCAGGCAATGCAGGCACCGTGCGGCCTTCGCGGGCAACGAGAGTGGGTCTGCGAAGGGCTTTTGCAGAATATAAAGGACTGATTGGTCTGCGAGATAGATGAGATGCGTGGGTTTTATCCCTGGCCATCTTCGCTGAAGAAGTCATTAGCTGCAAGACTTCGATGTCTTCGTTATATCGCTTCCGACAAATGTGCATGCGCTGGATTAAAGGCTGGGCTTCAGATGCACGGTCACAGTGAACGATCGGCTGGCAGTTCTGAGTTCAAATCCAGGTCACAGGTACTTAAAAACTATGAGTGCTCAGAATAAAATCTATCTTTAATTTTAATCTACATGAATATGCTAAACGTGAGGTGAAGTATTTAATCGTCGCAAGACTTGTATTTAACCACAACAAATAACCTCAAATATGCAAGGTCTCAAATGATTTTTAATATGCTCGATAAAATCTTGCAAATAAGCTAATAAATTTGGTCTGAGATTACGAAGTTTAACAAATTTAATTTAGTTAAATATGCCAATGATTTATGAAACGCCATGCTGAAGTTAGCAGGCAAGTAATATTGTAAATCATCAGAAAAAAATGACAACATTATAGATCTTTAAAACTCTAATTTTCTCAAATTCCTTCTCTCAGCTTACGCTCCCTTGCTTATTAATATCTTATGCGGTTTTTAGATCTGGATGTTGCAACCTGTCTGCACTTCTTTGCTCCATGCATTCACATGTGTAAAATACTGCACAAGTGACTAAAGTGACTTGATGAAGTGCTTGTAATCTCCTCTAACATAATGACTTCTGTAGCGCCTTTATCAAAATACACAAGATTGCAGAAAAAATCATATCCTGCCGAAGAAGCCGAGTCGCAGTCCAACAGCCCCAAAGTCACCAGAATCAGTAAACAGCGCAGACATTTGCAGAAGTAAAGTCTACGTCTTTAAACGTGCATACTACTGTAATACCATACCTGGTGAAGTTGAGCTATTTGTCTAGTTCGCTGTTGTTATAGTCTATTCAGATCCTTTGGCTTTTATAGACATTGATGTATAGGTGTATGGGCCAAACGTTATACAGACGCTGGATATAATGATTTGTGCATAGATTACGTCTGAGTGGAATGATTTATTATTTTTTTACCCAAGGTAGGTATAATCTCTCAGGTGGTGAAAAATTAGTCCGGGGGATTTTAAGAAGCACAGTTTATCATCATCATCATCATCATCATCATTATTATTATTATTACTATTACGAAGATTTTAATGCGTGCAGTCACAGAGAAATGCCAAGGTGAGTAGTATAGTATTTAGTTTCTGTTGTAGGTCTCATCGTTCATTTTGTTCATTCATTCAGACCATTTATATAGCGTCCCATGAAGTAGTATACCCAGAGGCACTCCCAGCCCAGCTCCGGCGAAAGAGAACACTTTTTAACTGTTGGTGAAAAGTGTATCTAGCATCCCTCGTTAGAAGGAGACTCAGATTAAGAGGGAGGCCATTCCACGTAGAAGGCCCAACCACCGAGAAGACACGACGCTGCAATGTTGTGCATCTACTAATGCATAGAAGTATAGTCATAGTTATACTATGCAGTCATAGTATGCATACTTGTAAAGGTAAGGCGCTTGTTGGCACGCCTTTATGCAAACTCATCAGAAGCATGGCCCTGAGGTCGAAGAATTATTCAATGAGTTATTAGTGGCCATCGACCGGCACCGGGAGTATAATTTTAATTGTGATACGGATATTCTGCTATGTGGAGCACGGTAGCCAACTGGTTATAGCGCTTGGCTTTGTAACGCTGAGAGTACGGGTTCGTGTCTCGCCTGAGACGGTTGCTGTGTAGGGACCTTGAGCAAGTCCTTCATTCACAATTGCCAGCGCCATCCATCGATGCTTAGTCATTAGATAGTGGCGTTTAATAAATGCAACAACAACATCAAAAACAACAACAACAAAAACAATAATAATAATAATAACGATAAGAGATAATATAAGCTTTGAAGCTAGGCTGGTTTGTTTGGAGATCTTGGCTTGTATGTTAGGTTGACCTATTTATAAGAAAACTTGGAAATAGAATTGTTTGCGTCTTTTTTATGTTTTCTAGAGTGGAAGTCTTATTTCATTACTTCTTCACAACACACACGCTTCAATCTTGTCTGCAGAGCCGCAATAGGCGACCCAGCTTCACTCGTTTTCAAAGGTGTCAGGTCGGCAAGGGACGAATGAATCTAAATTCACTAGGTTCAGCGCATTGCGGGAACTGCCGTTTACTTGCTAAATCACATTTACAGATATTACACTGCATAGTGACACGGGCAGTTTCTAAGGTCGTTTTGCATACGTCTTGACATTTATATGAAGTCTGCTAAAAACCTCTCAAAGGAGTTGTATAGCCTTGTGTCCATTCATCAAGTTTGATCAAAGAACCTTACCATCTCAATGCAAGAGCATTACCGTCTGTGCACTTGCAAATATATTTAAGTAGGCCTAGTCTTCCTGCAAAGTCCGCCACTGCCGAGTTCGGGAGGTTTTTAACATTCCTTCCGCAAGTATGGATAAAGGAGATGGGCGTCACTAATCATCTTCGCTATGACACAGTGTCGTTAAACAGGAACTACACTCACACACACACACACACATAAAACACACACACGCACACACACACACGTCAGACAAGAAATAATAATATTCCTTCCGCAGCGATTACGGTCATAGACGGGTATCTGGAACTAACAAAAAGCATTTAAATGCTCAATTTTTAAACTGAGACTAAATTCGAATGCATTGAATGTGGAATGAGACTTCTCTAGGCATAAACATGATCATGAAAACGGTGTAAGATATCCAATGCTTTCACGAAATAAACATAATTTTATCTCTATGGTCAAAATCTCATAACTTCTACAATTTACCATTATTTCGATTGCATTTCGTATCATCTAACTTTCTTTAAAAGTATGAATGTAATTTTAGATGCGGCGCAGTATAGCTTTCTAATTCGTGACTGAGTGGTTTTTTCGCCATGGACGACGAGCACGAGCAGCATCATGGGGTGGAGGAGCTACCGTACCATCCGAGCGTTTTTATCAGTATCGGTCAGTCTCAGGCCATCTGGTGGCTGGTGATGGCGGCGTTGACCGTGTCAGTCGTGATCATCTTTCTCTCGATCGCCTGCTGCGGGTCTCGCCGGACCCATCCAGGCTTCGGACACTCAGAAGCCGAAGACTACGACGAAGATGAGGAGCCGCTTCACTATACGATGGTTTTTATTGCCAGACGCGAATCGCAGAAATCAGTAGATGACACAGTGAAATTGGTGTCTGCCGACAGCAGAGGAGTCCGATGAAACTTGAGACCAATTTCTTTGATGAAACTGGAGACCAATTTCTGTGAAGCCGAGACACCAGCTGCGGGATCTGTTTCTCTTAATTAAACGGCGTGGCGTCGTTTTCATATAAGCATCGGTGCCGACGAAAATGGTTTATGCTTATTGAATTTTTCTTGTCATGATCGCCAACGAAAATATGGAGGTTGGCGGGAAGTCTAATCATTGCTACTTTAACCTCGAAGTAGAATTGATTCTTCGGGATCTAAATATCTTGGAGATAAAGACAAAGTTCTGAAAAGGCTAGAAATAGATAACATCTGAAAGAAAGTCTTTAGAAAAGGAAATGGTATTGAATAGATTTTGACAGCAATGCGTTGGAACAGCTAACTAGTTCCTCTCGCATCACTGGTTACATGAGCATTACACAGGACTGCTGTTCATTGAGCAGACCGTCTGCAACTCTAAAATGAAAATAAAATAATAATAATATTAATAATAATAATAATAATAATAATAATAATAATAATAATAATAATAACAAAAACAATAATAGGCCAAATATTAATAATAAATGCTAGTAATAATTTTTTTATAATTATTTTTATTTCATCGATGATTGGGCAGACCGTCTGCATCTCCAAAATAATAATAATTGTTATTGTTTCTAGTAGTATTTCGTAACAATTATTGCTATTTCATTGATGCACTTTCTACATAAAACCGACTAGTAATTTTTGATCTGACAACATTGCTAAGCCTCATATTGAAGGAAATTGACACTAAGTCAAGGTGATGCAGAAACGGACGAAGCTGCGGCACTGGATAACAATTGATTGTCTCTAAAACAATCAGCAGGTGCCAGATTGATTATGGGTTGCATCCTTTGGTCTGCGCTAAACAAACTTAAACTGCTGCTGTTACTGTCATTTTTTAAAAGTTGTATATTAGCCACTTTAGATGGAAATTACACCAGAAAATTGTTACAACGCTGTTATTGAAGCCATATCGAGAACCTCATTATAGCGAGGTTGTATCATAACGGGGAATCTATGTCACCTCGTGTTATATCAGAATTTGTTTTATAATGGAGTGTTATAAGGAGACTATGGTGTACCTAATTCAGGAAACATGTTAAGGAAATGCATCACATTGTTGCGACATGATCTACAAAGAAAATCTCTTGAACAAACAAGCACGACAACGATCAGCAACACTTCGATCGATTAAGTAGCGTTTATTCGGCCGAAGGACCACTGGACTTCCAGTACAGAAGAATTAAATGCTGATGTAGTTGTACGCGACGATTTTCTTAAATCCATCCGTCCGATTATGTACACTGAACGCCAGCTGATCGCAGGACGAATTCATAGCGACATCGACAGGATTCAGTCCGATCTTTTGCGGTTGTCGTAGCGTCTGTATGAATCGCCCGTCTTGAGAGAACATTGCCAGGCGCCGATTGCCCGAATCGCAGACGATGATATTGCCTCTACTGTCGCACGCAAGACCCATCGGTCGAGACAGTTTCGAGTCCTTTTCCGTTGCTGTATTGCCTCCGCTATTTCCAAACTCCTTCACGTATCGTCCGCGAGTGTCGAATATCTTCACACAGTCGCCGTCCCTATCGGAGGCCAGGATCCGACCAAAATCGTCGGTGGCGACGTAGTTGGGGCTTCGAAAGACGAGGTCGCCCGGGCCCTGAGCCCGTCCGAACGACCGGCTTTCCTGGCCGTCTGCGGAATAGATCCAGAAGCGCTCGCCTGCATCTGGATGGACATTGGTGACCACAATCTGACCGTTCTTGGTCACGGCCACTCCGCGCGGCTGCCAGCTGTTCGACTTGTTTGCCCACTGTGCCACGACGCTACCAGTTGAACTGGCATCGTCTCCAATCGAAAGGACCTTGATCAAGAACTGGTCGCCGTTAAGATTCTCGTCAACCAGAACGACCGTCCGAGCGTCCAAGCAGGCCACTCCGTGGGGCTGGACACCACCGATCAGTTCCTGTCCGGTCTTGGATCCGTCTGGGAAGACGAGGACACGCCCTCTCTTGCGCTCGGACACAACCAGTTGGCACTGACCATCGCCCGGGAAGAAGGCGAGGTAGCCTGCGCTGCCCAGTTGACCCTTGAGCTTGAGGCGCTTCTTAAGTTTGGCATAACCGTCGAAGTAGTTGGACATTGACAGTTCGGAGAGCTTATTGACACGATCAATCGCCTGATTGCGACGGAAATCAGTGGAAATTCTGTTCAGTAGGAAGTCAGGATCAGCAGAATAACGATTGGATCTATTTCTGAAACAATATAACAAGATCTTGTGTAAATAACATTGTAAAACTTACCAACATTTCATAATGATAATTATACATGAAGACTGGTGTTGATAGGAGTGGTAATGCCAGTGGTAGCAACAGTGATTGTAGAAGCGGTGTCAGTGAGAGTAATAATGTAGTAGTATTGGTGGTGGAGGTGGTGATGATGGTAGTAACAGCAGCAGTATGAGTAGAAGTGATATAGTAGTTGGAGTAGAAGTAATGACGACGACGATGGTGATGACCATGATCATGATCTAATATCTTGATCACGATCATGATGAATAGAATGAGCATAATGATGAAGTAGATGATGACGACGATAATGATATTAATACTAGGCATATTTCTGATTATTGTTTTTATAATACTACGTTAGCAAAAAATAGCCGTAGCAGAAATTTGGAATAATGAAGTACAGATTACATCTGTTCAAAGACATTTGTGGGAATAAATTAGATCTAAGCTCCCATTCGGATCTCATGACTGATACAACGCAGCTATCGAATAAGTTCATCTGGGCCTTTGCTCCAATCCAAATGCCGAACCTCATCAAGGAAAGTAAGGAACAAGTTGTCTGGATTCATTAATAGAGAAGATAACAAAAGCAAAGTGCACCAGTGAGAAAGCTACTATTAAGATCGAACATGACCAGTCGATTCTTGCATGAATATTGTTTATATTGTTTATTGAACCGGAAGCCGGCGCAAGAACAGATGTCATTCCAAATGTTTTATGTCAGTATTCATACATCAGAGTAGTGATTCTAACGAGAGAATTGTGAAATCTTTGTAACCTTGGTAGGGTTGATTACGTAAAGAAGGTTAGTAGCTTTATTAAGTAGCTTGAAACCTGTGCATGTGTACGCAGTTTTGAGCCTTCTGGAGAGCCAGTCCATTTTTTCAAGAAATGCTACGATAGTGAAACTGCGAGCAGTCACTGAGATCAGACATTAAACTAAAGATTTTGAACTGAATTTGCTGGTTGCAAGTAAAAAGCTCTACGTTTCCGTGAGGACAATCAGCACGAGTTTTAAATTCCACTGTTGTAACAAATAGCGAGAAGACTCTCTTCAGAGTATTCAAGTAAACCTTAATGCAAGTCAATCGGGATCTAACACAGCTGAAGACAGGTAGGGTTGGACATACAGAGCTCATCGAGTTGGCGAACAGTAAAACCATCAGTGACATATTTTAGAGAAAAAGAGTCCAGTAAGATGCCATGGGAAGTGATCTAGAAAGTGAATAATTGGGAACCAAGTACAGAATCCAAAGAACCTTCATAGAAACTAGGAATACACGCAAATGTGACGCCATTCATTTGATTTTATAAGGGCAACATAGCGGCGGAAGAACTGCAGTATTCTAGCAGTTGTCTTTGTCATTATTCTACGTGTATTTAAGCATCAAGAAATGAAAATTGAAGTAAGATCCTCTAAAATCGACCCTCATTAGACTGGGTGATGTTCGAGTTCGAGAAAATGACATATCCGTCAGTACCAGACATTTGTCTTTTCAGTTTCGAAAAGTAACACCTTCAAGATGCTATTCACAGATTATTACAGAAGACATAAGCCAATGCATTACAAATAATTATATGGTAATCTATGAGCAGTTCAAAAAGTATTTTCTGTTTAGTTTTACGAACTTACAATGTTTTCGCTATTATCCACTGTGTATCCACTAAGTATCAGTGGTTAAAACGAACATTATTAATAAGCAACACAATCATTAGCAATGAACAGGTCTAACACGCTGATTTTACACAGTTATATACAGCGCTTCCCATGGAACTCGCTCGATATGTCTAACCTGGCTAATGACAGAATGTTCGTTCTGTGAATCCAAATATCATTAGTTAAACGAACATTAGTTCACATATGCACACTATTGTTGTGTATTAGTACTGCATTATGCCCAGCATATGACAACAGTGATATGTATGTATGTATGTTTATGCGTATGTGTGTATGTATGTGCATATGTATGTATGTATGCATGTATGTATGCATGTGTGTATGTATGTATATATGTGTGTATGTATGCATGTACTATGTATTTGTGTATGTATGAATTTGTGTATGTATTTTTGTGTGTATATATGTACTGTATGTATATGAGTGTATATATGTGTGTGTATGTATATCTATATGTGTTTATGTATGTAAGTATGTATGTACGTAAGCATGCATATAGCGGCATTTAAGAACCTGGAAGGCAATTCTTTAATACTAATGTTATTGGCTGATATAATTATTGCCAATATGAATTGCACCTTGTTACAGATACGGCTGGAACACCGCTTTTCTAGTGTACTACATCTATTTGATCAACAGTGCATTAAATAGAGAATGGCTTTTCAGTTCCTTTCTGATCAAAACTCAAACTTGAGTGACGTTCTGAAAAGAGGAAGTTCTGCTTAAGTCGAATATAGCTTGCTTAACTGAAAAATATCTCCACCGACCATATCTCACAGACGCATATACAGACCGATCAGCAGTCCCCTTCACCGATGTAAGTCTAGTCAATGATGATGATGATGATAATGGTGACGATAAAGATGATAACAATGTTCATAATAATAATAATAATAGCCGGATGAGACTTAGCCGTTCCAGATGCTCATTAATGTCTCCGGACTAATTAGTTCACCACCTGAGGGATTATACCTACCCGAGTCAAAAAACAAAATAATAATATAAGAAGAAGAACAAGAACAAGAGCAAGAAAAGCAGTTTTTAAGCTATTCCAGAGATGCAGCCATGGGTATGAAGTATTAGCGAGTTCATTTTCTCAGCCTCGGCATATCATGGCAGGTGGCCAGCCCTATCCCTCGCCCTCTACTCTTCCTACTGACAATGTACGGTCATTGTTTTCATCAAAACCGAGTTGGCTCGGGGACATAAGCGAAGCCGAAATCTGGAAACAAATTTCTGCCCTATCGAGGATTTAAACCCCAGTCTTTCGATTGACAATACAGCACGCTAACCACTGACTACCAAGCAGCTCCCCTTAATAAAATACTCTACAAATCGATTTAGATGAAACTATTGATGTCATGAACTTGAGCATCTGCTTGAGCAGCCTTACCGTGCAGCCATTGCTTGTCATGTGAAATCCATAGCGATAGCTTCGGCAGCATGAGTATCTTATAGGTAGTAACATTTATAATAATAACACGTGGGGAGTTACTCGAGTTTTCTGAACACTAGGAAGTCAACTTACTTTTTTACGGGCTATGCGGGCACCACCTTGTTCAAACTCTTGAAACGCTACGCGCGTTGAGCCGTGAACAAGCGTTATATTGTGCTGGTTTTCACAATCACTGAGCAGAAGCTAGAGAGACTAAGGACACGCATGGATACGCTCGCTGCATACGCTCTCGTGTCACTCTGTACATGTGACTGAAGTTTGAATCATGTGCTGTGATAGTCGTGCTCATGCTGTCTGTAGTAGGCGTGTGCTTGGCTGCCGTATGTGTAATTTAGACCATACTGTCTTGTCCTGCTATAAGAAGAACAAGCGCCTGCCGTATTATGGCGTGTTTTGGCGTAGGCCTAAAACAGCCGAGCTTTGAGTGTTTGCCAACCTGGCTGGGCCTAGGTACCACTGGCAGTCGGTGACAAGGTCCTGGTATGCTCACAAAAGATTGAGGAATCGAGTTATTTGAAACTGTGTATTCTATATGAACTACAGGCTTCATTATGTAATACAATAATCTCTTTGCAACAGGCTGAAAGGACCAACATAAAGGCGGAGTCGAATGATGGCGCATAAGGACAGATAAGGAAGAAAGCCGTTGACTGAATGATTGGGAAGAAAGATATGCTAGCAAGAAATTCTCGAAGGCTTAGACATGACTTTTGAAAAGCCAGTGTAGTTGCAACTGATTTGAAAATAGGCCTACCATTCAGATGGGCAGCGATGGTGAAGGAACTCACCCGATTAATTCATTGAAAAATGAGCAGAGTCGAGGCAATACCGTCGCTATAGAAAAACATGTACATTTACATCATTATCCACTTATAACAATAATCTTGGAGCGGTAGACACTAGCGGTCGTCAGCAAGGCACGACAATTGTTTATTATAGCGGTTATTTTATATTGCTTATTACAGTGTTTATTATATTATACTACTAGCGAGACTCATGTGTCGGTTTCATTGGACCATAGCCTATACCTGTTGGCTTTTCACATTGCCTCATCATAGCGCCTATATAGATATTGAGAGGCATGCCTTGTTTGCGGTTTTATATTCGCCGTATAGCTTGATGAATGTAAGGTTTACTGTTGTGGAGAATACCTCAGTGTAATTCATGTTGCAATCGATTCATCGCCTAAGTCATTATTTTCATTGTTATCTATCATAAGCCTAGACAACAAACGAATCTCGTCTTTGTATAATTTCCCTCGGCTTCCTGAAACCTCATAATTCTTTACTTCCAATCGTTTCATTTCTCCTAATTTTGCCTCATGGGACTTCGATCATTACGCTACTACGCTATTCGCGTTCTATATCTTAAAGTACAGCATTTGAGAGTTACTCAAAAGGGCGCCATATTATGTGTTCCAATACGCACACATACGCAATGTTACGATTCATTGCATCTTCTTGTAGAAAGCTCCAATAGTGGCATCTTCCACTAACCTATGCTATAACTCAACTTCAAAGGGATACCATTTAACAAGAGTTACTAGAAAGCACAATTCTGTGAACCATCGCTAGATATCGGATAGAACATAATATGGCACTGGACGCATCACGTTCGCTAGATGGCAGTAGTCTTACGGAAGACTAGACTGGTTGTCGTCCTTCAGATCTATAGTAGAAAAATGTGCTTCTTTCAGAAATGTCACATTTAATTTCAAACTCCTATCGACAGTCTATCAGAGTACATCAGTCAAGACCACTTTTTGGACTAAGCACGTTCTGATAGGGAAGCGTAACGACCGTCCAACTGCATTTTTTCCTAATTTTATTCAAAACCGACTATTTACACAGGGTAAAGCGATGGTATTGTACAACGCTGACACAACATTTACCTCCAGCACTGAATAACCTCTCCGACTACTGTCGTACGATAAAGTCGAAACATGTCGTCTAATCAGAATGTTTACCCGCACGCAGCTTCTCGAAGCGTCTCGCCGCTCCGGCAACATATCAAACCACCCTGAAACTTAAGTGGAACTGCTCAACAACTAGATTTGAAGTGAGCTCACGCCCTCTTTTGAGTTCCAAAACTGTATTTGATCAAATTAATGAATTCTTAATATATTTGTGACTGAATCAATAAGACCTGTGGTGAGGCCCATGTTTTCGAGCACAAAGGACCCGAATCTACAATTCTGTTATGAAAAGACTGTATATCGAAGTTTTCGATACATCTATCCTCAGCTGCGCCTCCAGAATTGTCGCCAGCCGATAAAATTTCTCAACTGATTCCAGTTACATGTAAGACATGTTGTAATGGCCAGCAAGTTGCACCAGTTAACAAGATGTAGACACGAGGACAGGTTTACGTTCAAGATCTTATTCTTGTGGCAAGCCTCAATAGTTGTTTGGGCTATATAATACATCAGACAGTTCTGCGTTTCTGTCTCGAGCCAACAGATCAAAGATCCTACAGCTCCTAGAGACGGGTAGTTCCCGCGCTCCCGTCTTCAGTGGTCACATGGTTATTTGAAATTCCTATGCTAAACAGGGGAGGTCAAGAGGTGGCTCCCACGTTAAGGCGATCTACTCAATGTATATAATGCAAACATTTTCAAAAATTTCTTTTATAAAAACTACAAGTGAAATGCCTGATCCAAGTGAATGACAAATTAAAATCAAACTGGCTTGGCAAGTGTGCTAATAAAATCAAGGTCATGACATTTAATTTGCGCGTCCCAATTGAAATCTCTATGTTGGTTAAAATATGGATGCTAAAAGAACTTCTGGCCGGCACGTCTGAAAAGAGATTTATGGCACTTTGGACCATCAAGTTGCGATTTTAAAATATCTCAAGTCTAAATTGTGGGGAGCAGAAGAACTTCTGGCACTCGCCTCGCTTGCAACTGGAAGCACGGGGCCGCCTGGTTTCTCAAGATAACAGATCTCTTTGCTATGTTCGGGTGTGACTAATGCTAGTCTAGTCTATAAAATGGCAGTGAAAATGGAAAAACGTTGCTAATATTGGTTGTATACTCAAAGTCAAATGATTGTTTTAGTGCAGCTAAAGTGAGATTTAGGCCCTAGGGGAACTCTAGCCTTTCAGTTTCTAGTGGGGTCATGCCTCCCTGCTTTTGTGACGTTGCTATTGCTCACTCGTAGGAGTCAAAAGGACCCTAGCCCAAGATTTAGGAAGGTTCGTGGCCCCTCCTGCCCAGGGTCTGACACCCTTGAGTATATTTATAGATATCCTTAATTGGTATTAAGTTATATTCATTTATGCTTGATGTTACTGTGCAAAGTGGCAGTTAAAAGCAAAAGAGCTTTAATTATAATTATCTTTAAACAATTGTATCAGCGCAAAGAGCGCTGATATAATTATGACTTTACATTTGCACGCCAGCGTTGGGCTCAATGGACACAACAGCTGCCTGACCAACGCTGAGCCCAGTGAGAGTAACTGTCTGGATCCTGGCCCATCTGTACCGACGCCGCTGTAGGATTATAAGTTTCTAGTTGAAATTTTGCGACACGAATCTCGTTGGTTACCTGTGAATAAAATCAACGGTGCGAACACTTCTAACCTGTGGCCTTGCCATTGCAAAAATCTGGCAATTTTTAAACACTACCAATGATAGACCACGAAGGACCACTTTCTGAGCAACTACAGTAGTTAATCTAAAACGTGTAAAGCGAGTTGATTACGTGTGAAATAGATGACCGCATTCAACTCTTTCATTAGTGTGTTAATTTCAGGGTTTGAATATTGGCGCATTCTGAGTAAATAGCAACTCATGCCGATATGGCTAGGAATATCCCTTAGACAGCCATGTTCACAGCGCTTCTGAGAAGTCCTTAAAAAGCGCTGCACAAAAACTCAGTTACATGCAAAACAGCTGGAGAGATAGGACTGGAACGCGACGATTACTTTAGCAAGAAGGCCTTGGGCTTTAGGAATTCGCGGTTATTTCTGTCTAGATTCGTGTATAAATGAATCTGATCATTTATTTAGCGCCTTCTGATGTGAAGGCATGCTGCTTTTCCGGACTCGATATTCTGTTCTGATTATCGCCGACATGCCGTGAAGAAGCATTGCTCCTCCGAAGCGAGTATCTACCACAGAGTGACTACGATGAACTCGCGCCAATAGGCAGCGACCAGTATCAACATCAGCAGCAGCCGCGGTTCCATCGAGTAAATGCCAGATGGCGTCTGTTTGCATCGATGGATGCCAAATAGCGCCAGGTCATCAGAACGACTGCTGAGGTTGGATGAGCATCCAGTTCGGACGACGGATGCGGACGCTGTGGTTACGGAACTGAGAACGCGCCTGTTGCGCATGCGTCGTGTTCCGGAAGCACTTTATGCGACAGGAAGTAGTAGGAATAGTAGTAGTAGTAGTCGTAGAACGTAGCAGAGAAATCGATTTAAATGACGAAGGATGTGTAGGAATCGAGTTGACATGCTCGTGACGGAACAACTCGTTTTCTGTGTCATGACTCACGTCTTTCTCTACCGTAAGTAGGCCGTTATTACTCCACGGCTTTCTAAACTTATGCGTGTTTATTTTTAATATATTACATGGTAGCCGATTGGTCTGAACGCTCGCCCTGTATCACAGAGAGTTCTGGTTCGAGCCTCCCCGAAACGGTAACTGTTTAGGGATCTCCAGCAAGTCCTTCATGCACAGCTGACTGATGCTTTGTCGGTAGGTAGCGGCGATTAATAAATACATAAATAGCAATTATAATTATTGTTTTAGATCCAAGGAATTGATTTAGAGTGCTGCAATGCAATTTTAACGCGTCACAACAAATTACTATCTTACAACCGAATGAATCATTTATATAGCGCGCTGCAGAACCTCGATTCACTAAAGGAATTCAGACTACAATCGGATGAAAGAGAATATTCTGTTGTAATGTAATTCCGTGCAATCTAAAGAGTTATTGGATAGATGATATGAAAACAATTTCTTTGACCATATTCAAGCAATACGAGCGAATTAGAGCATCAAGTCAACATCGAAAAGGAGGGAAATAGAGAGGGCGTGCTGAAATGTAGGTTCACCTGCGTACATTTGTGTGTGAATATGTACGTGTGTCAGAGTGCATCTATGAATGTTCATAAAATCGGCATAAAACTTAACCTCACATCTCAAAACTGTCCTCAAGCAGGTGACGTGACAACAACTATGACAAGGAAACGGATGAAAGGCAGCAGAATGAAGACCGAACAGACGCGCCACGCATACACATACAGAATTGCTTGGACGCTGAGTAGCCTAATATTAAGGACTGAAAATATCTGGCTGAACTTTCAGGCACTTTAGCTGAATCTTCCAAGAGAAAGGTCCGTCTGACTCCGTCTTATATTTGATTTATTCACAGTAATTGTGCTCGCCTTGGAAGTAGAGCAATCTGCTTGAAACGGTATTTACATCCAGCAGAATTTCGCCTTAAATCTCTCAACGTCGCTTCTGACAATCACGGATCCGAAAAATAAGAGTGCGCAGAGACTAACGGTGACCGAGGAAGCACGAATGGGAGGAGTAGGTGGAGGAGAAGGAGAGCGGAACGAGGAAGAGAAGGCAGAGAAGGGAACGCAGAGAGAGGAAGAACAGGGGATGTTGGACAAACGAGATTAATGAAATAGCTGATGTATGATAAGGCAGCCGAGAATGAGGATTAAAAGAAGTATGGAGAGAAAGGCAGAAATAGGAGGAGAAAGAAGAGGAAGAAGAGGAAAAAGAGAAGAATGTGTGCACGTATGTACGTACTTATGTATGTATTGTTGCATACAGCGTATAGGATAGGACCGTGTAGGTCGAATTGCTGTACGTTGTTCGCTTTCTGTATATCTTGGCGGGAAAGCCGAGATTATAAAGGTAGTGTTTAAGTTTAGCTCAGACTGGATTGTGGTTTTGTTCCTGAATGACCGGTTTTCTTCGCAGTCTCTTTCGACGAGTCGTGTTTAATTCTCTCTGCGTGGATGACTTGTTTCGTTCTTCTAAGCCGTTTTGCCATTTTGGTTCTGTTTGAGCCGTTTTCTGTCACCGTCTTTTGGTGGACGTTGTGTTTTTCTTCTTGAGAGGCTGTTCGCTGGCTTTGTAGCCGCCTAGGGTCGCTGTCATGTTTCTATGTGAGTCATGTTAAGCTCATAAATAACTTAGAAAATAAAACATTACAACCTAAAGCTGATATGTTATTCCATATTCCTAAGAAACCTGTAAAATAAAGTATGCATGTAGTACGTATTCGTCACAACACTTAAAATAGCGCCATTAGATACCTTACAATACCGCTGAATGGCAAGAAGTAGGAGGATATAGCAAAATTAAGAACATAAATAAAATAAAAGAGACTATTCAGAAGAAGGATAAACTGGACAGGATGAAAACGAACAAAAAGACTTAAAACTAGTGGAACAATTATATCTACAGTAACATCAAAGGTAAAGCAGATCGAGGATGAGAGGATTGTTTTAGCAGGGTCCAAGGCAGAAGGGAAGAACGTAAGAAGGAAAAGTAGGGCAAAGGAGAAATAAAACTAGGAGATGACCTCTGAAGGAGGACTTTGCATGACATTATTTTGAACGAATCGAGATCTATCCATCGACATCTAAGCAGCGCTTTATTTACCAATTGCCGCCGAACAGCGATTGGCCATACACACGACGTCGACAGCGGATTATCGGAAGACTTGGCTAAGAGGATTCGGCCGTTGACGAACGTTATATTTTATTTATACAAAAAAAGAGGATACTCCATCTGACGGAGGCGGATATACAGTAAACAAGAGGATCTGAAATAGAAACCACAGCCATATTAGGGCTTCTCTGCCCCAACTTCCATATTCGCTGTGATCGCTGCCGTTACTGTCGTCAACATTATCCGTGATTGTAATTGTAATCAGTAACTTCTATTGCGCCTGTGTCTAATGCACAAGCATCAACCGATGGCGCATCAAAGCCATGCTACAATCAGGTCAATATGCAGAAGGAAACTGCATTAGACGAATGCCAGGTTACACTGGGTCTGCGTTACACTTGTTACGTTACACTAATAACTTTTATGGCATAAGAAGGCGTTGTTATGCTCAGTTTCTTGTGTCATTTCGTTCCCGACTTAAGACTTACCTTTTTCAGTTGGTTTATCCGCCGGAGGCTGCCTCTTTATTTCAGAGAACTGATCTTCGGGATATTGACCTGAATGCGGCTTAAATTTGATGTTCCATTGGTTGATGCTTTGTGCATTTGACACGGGCGCTCTAGAAGTTTCTAATTAATAATAACAACTAAACAAGAGATATTTAGTACTCAGCTATTTTGTAAGCAGAGGTCCGTAGAACTTTCAGAAGCAAAACAGATGGTTCACATTAATTCCACTCCTTTCTCACTAACTCACAAACTTTCCATATAAAATAGGTCCCAGTCGTACTTGTGAACTACGTAGCAGATTTTAATTCACATTCACATTCAAACATATCAGGGTCGGATCAGAGATATCAAGTTGTCAAAACGAAGTATAGCGGCTCGGGGACGTAAAGAAAAAAAATCAATTGAAACAATTACGAAGACCAGTCCGCCAAGTTTAGGGGGCAAACGTCCCTCACGCCCCTTTCCTGAACTCGCCACGTAATTTAATATAATCTATTCTTAATTATTATTATTATTATTATTCTGAATTATACGTATAGCTCTACTCACTACGGCTTCAGTGTGTACACATATAGAAGCCATAGTGGGGCTTGAGTGCATGACCTAGAATAATAATTTGCAGTAAACATATATATATATATATATATATATATATATATATATATATATATATATATATATATATATATATATATATATATATATATATATATATATATATATATATATATATATATATATATATATATATATATATATATATATATATATATATATATATATATTTGTCAAGTGTAATATCATTTAATCATGCCAATCAAATATTGGCAGCGTCTTCTTTCCATTGCGGAGAACATAAATCACCGGTCTTACAGTCATAAATATACTTCAACTGTCATGCATACACCATTCTTAGCGTACACAATATATACATATATATGCATATAGATATAGACTATAGTTATATAGGAATATGTTATATATATATGTATTTGATATGTATGTGTGTCTGTATGAGAAATCGAAGCGCGGTGCTTGTGTTTAATCTGGTGATGGCCAAATACATAGCATAAGCATCCGGTGAAGCGCACATCCTGATAGCGTCATCTGTAAGCAGATCTACTATAGCAGCAGCAGCAGCAGCAGCAGCAGCAGCAGCAGCAGCATGAGCATCAGTGGACTGTTGTATGCTGAAACATGAAAACACGGTCGATTAGGAAGCAATGAGCCAAACAAAAGGATCCGAATGATACGAATCCTGGCTCGCTAATCCTGATTCTGAGGTCAAGGACAGGCACTAGTGGAACCATACACTGAGCGCATAGAAGGTTTTGGTTTTCCATCTATCACAATGGACATCCATCGTTTACGTGTTTATGAGAACTTCTGAGAGGTACTGAAAAGGCGCTATATTAAGTGTCTTCAAATAAGCACACATGCATGCACCACTGTATGTATTGTACCTAGCTATCTCTATTAGGATCCTGATAATTGCTAAAATGAATATAGGCATGGTTATGACTTTTAAATCGACACGACACAGTATGACACTACATCTTGTGACATTGGATCGAAGACCATGACATGACTCGGAACGACATGACATGAAACGAGACAAGTCGACAGAATATTCCACATCACGAACCGAGATTTTTGTTTCTCGCTGCATTGCGTTACTTCAATTTCCGGCCGAGTTGTCTTGTAGACGAACTCTGAAGATTAAAACAACCAATGCGTGGGCGAAAAATAATTCGAACGATAAAATATCTGTTACGTTCGCGTGAACGAAACGTTACGCAAAACAAAGCCTTAGTTTCTCAGAAGCCGAGTTTACGGTTGACGCCCCAGACGCTGTTTATTTTTCCTCGGTCAGTGACCTCGGCCTTCAATCTTGTGTGTCTTCAATACGGTTCTTCATAGTTTTATGGTCTACATGCAGCGATGATGTTCTTTAAATCTTTCGTCAGGCTCGCCTTCACGCCTTTCTTCGGGTATGATGGCGCAACATTAATTCTCAGCTGGGAGAGCGAAATGCGAGCTCAGGAGGTCGAGTTTATCGGTTACGATTTACTATCTAATTAGCAGTCATTTGCGGTTCACAAGCAGGAGATGCGATGCAATGATACGTCGCTTGCTTCAAAGGCACGCCATCATCTTCATCATCATCAGAATCGTCATCGCAGTCATGATCACCATAACCACAACCACCACTATCACCACTACTACCATCACCAGCATCACCACTACTATTACCACCACCACTGCCCTCGCCATCATCACAATCAACATCACCACATTCACTGTCACTACCACCAACATCACTAACATCTTCAATATCATCATCTAGGAACATGTAACTCGATGTAAAGCCAGCTATAATAGATCCATAATTTCCTTTCTACTTCTGAATCAATCTCTTCTTCCATTTCCTTCGAAAACATCCTCCTTCCTCTCCTGTTACTCCTTATCTTCCACTCTTTCTGCCCGTCCTCTTCAATGTTTGTCCTCGTCATCGTTTTCATAATGTTCTTAAATTTTCTACATTTTGCTCCTTCTCAGTTTCTAGCCCAACGCTCTCTTCCATTTCTTCAGATTCTTCCATAGCATCCTCTCAAATCTTTCTTTCGTCCGCCATACTTCTCCCCCCCCCACTAGATATCGCTCATCCTTTCCATAATTTCTCCGGACCTCATTTCATTGCTGCTCCTATTCTCCATGCTCCCATCTCCCACTTCCTCATCCTCTTTCCTCGCTGTCCTCTTCGTTTCTTCATTTTCGTCCTCTCATTTCTCCTCTACCTCTTATTTCTCTTTTCCACTTCTACTTTGGATTCTCCGTCACATTCTCCTAATTCATCTCCTACTTTTTATGTTCTCTTAGCATAGCTTCATCCACTTCTCTTTTCTCCTCCTTTGCTTCCTCCTCCTCTGTACCCATCATATTCTCCATCCCTTCATCTTATCATCTCTCCTCTTCTTCTTCCTCCTCCTCCTTCTCTTTTATCGTCTATCTCTCCATCTTCGTCCTATCATAAGTCTCCGTTTGTCGGCGCCCCTCTTGTTCTACTTCTTCTCATGAGCTGCAGTAACTCGAAATATTGTCAACATCGTTTTATGGCATTAATCGCAACCTATACGCGCGACATCCAGACAAACACATATCTTTGCAATTGCCGCCTTTATAACACGCACATAAAAGAAAATTGCAAATTGCCGCAATATATATGTATATCATTTATATTAATTTATAATATATATAAATTGGTTGGATCTTGTGCATTCAGAGGGAATATGAATGCAGAACTACTCGCGAAAGATCATGCGCGTGTAATGTATTTCAGACGTGGCCTTACTATTGACTGAATCTATGTATGTTGACACAGACACATACACACAGACATATGCACACACAGAACCACGTACATACATACACAGACACACGTATGTATGACGTTCTTTTCTTTCCATCTTATCCCCTCAATGGCTGGTTCATTCCCCTTAAACGTATATAAATATACTCGCTATATTTCAACGATTTTAGTGTTCAAAATATTACATTATCCTAATATGTATTGCCAGAATACATACAAAGAAAGAGATCGGTGCTTACTTATACAACCTTATTATATCATACTAAATTATATTAATGTTATATTATATTACACAAGTTATAGCTGAAAATTAAGGCAATTTCTTATTTACTTAACTTGTTTTCCTTTTTATAACAAAACAAGCGGTTTTATGAGATACTTAATCTGAATTGCTTTATCGCATGAAATCACAAACACTGCAACATTTCCTACCACATCACTTCCCATTGCATTGCGAACTATTTAAGGCCTCTCACTCTCACTCCTCTTTCTACTTCCATCTTCTCCACCTTATCTTTGTTCTATTCCTCGTCCATTTAAGCATACTACTTATTTTCTTCTTCTTCGTCTTGCAGCTTATACTTTTTCTACTTCCTTTCTCCTCCTCCTTTGCCTTTTCCTTTGCCTTTTTCCATTTCCTACTTCCTTCTTTTTCTTTTTCACTCTTTCTGCTTTTCCTCCTTATCCTCTTTCCCCATTTCATTCTTTTCTTCTTTATTTTCTTCCTCCATTTTCCCCGCCTTTTCTTCCCCACTCCTTTTTCTTCTTCTAATTCTACTCTGTCTTGTATCCCACCTCTTTTCTTCCGCCACTCTTCCTTTAGTCCTCCTACTGCGTCTGTTTCCTTGTCTCATTCCCATCTTCCATTGCTCCCATTCTTGTCTAATTAAATCTCTATATCAGACGTTGTCCTAGTATTGAGCTATTCGTCTGATCAAATCAGAAGCAATAAGTTCCGCTATGGATTACGGCGTCCATTAGGCAAATCTTCAAAAGCATCCGACTTCTATCTGGATCGAAAACAATTGTTGACGCCAACTGGAAGCTCCACTGCAACCCAGGCTCCGAACGAAACCATCTCCATTCTCACGAACAACGAATCCATCTCCTATTCAACGTTCGAAAAATGTTGTTGCAGTTGCAGAAGTAGGCCTGCACATTTGCATATGATTATATATACATATACATAAACATAGACATAGACTATACATTTATACATGTTTATACATATGCACATATGGGCCATGGTAGTCGATTGGTTAGAGCTCTCGGCTTGTTGTTGCTGTTGTTTTGTTATGATGATGATGATGATGATGATGATGATGTTTTTGTTGTTGTTATTATTATTCTTATTATTATTATTGTTCGTTCTGTTTGATTAAAGCGCCCTATCTAATGACTAAGTATCAATCCATGGCGCTGAGCAATTGTGAATGAAGGGTCTATAACGCTGAAAGTACAGGTTCGAGCCTCTCCTGAGAGTTTTTTTGACCTGGAACCGAACCCTTCTGCCTATCGTTTTTGTTTTGACTGAGCGTCTGCGAATATGCTGGTCCCCGTGACGTGGCTTTTGTTGGGCGCTGTAGAAATCTCCGGATTACAATTACGATTAGAGGCCCTTCAGCAAGTACCTTATGCTCAAATACTCAGCGTCATCGATTGAAACTTAGGTATTAGATAGTGCCGCTTAATATGTGCAGAAATAATAAGTAATAGCATACATATTCATATGCGTACACATCTACATACGCATATACATATATATTTGCGTCTATTCAGTTGTCTTGGGCTGATATTCGGTTCCCAGAATTGGTACCGGACTTGACCCTACTTTGCTTTGCTGCTTCGATCTGGCTTCTTGTCAGTAAACAATCCAGCTTTCATAATGCAGCTCTTTCCCTACATATAAATATATTCGCAACAATGTTATATGGTTTCTCAGTCCTGCTTACTGATTATTGTCGTAATAATATATTCCAAACTTGACCCCACTTTGCTTTACGACCTTTGGTTAGTTTGGATGCAGAGAAACAAAGTGGTTTCCCCCAAGAGTATCTTAAATAAATTCCCTAATAATGTTCAACATTTCACCCGTGTAGCCAATATCTTCATTAGGCTGCCGGCATATCTGAGGGGAGGTTTGAAATGATGCATAGTCTCAGTATCTGGAGCAAGATAAAGACGAAAATGCTAGTAATATGATGGCATATTAGTATGCTTAGGTCTGATGTTTTGAATTGAAAATGGAATGGGCGTAAGCTTATTTTTTTAAACTCCTGCAGAAACTTGTAAAATGATATTGCACATTATTTCCTGCAAATACTTAAAATCTTGAGCATGTGCATATGCTGTTACCCTACATATATGCATGCATACATGTATGTATGCGTGTAGGTATGCATGTATGCATGTGTGAATGTATGCACGTATGCATGTTAGCTGTGCATGTACGAATGCATCACACATTTTACTTCACATATATGGCGTCGTCTTAGCAAGCATTAATCGCCAACCGACTTCACTTACCGTTCACTTACCGTTCATTTACCGTTCATTTACCGTTCACTTACCGTTCATTTACCGTTCACTTACCATCATAAAGCGAGCACCATAAGCGCTCAAAGTAGCTGCTGTTGACGACGGGCCGTTATGGGCTTTTCCTGACTGACAGGAGGTTAATTACATCCGCTGTGTATTCTGTAAGTTGTGAAAGCTTGTCTTACATTAACGAAAGAGTAATTGCATACTTACAAACGAACGTATGTATGTATGTATGTGTCGCGAATTTGTTTACACTAATTGACAAAGACAACCGAGTTTCTTTTTCAATGACTTTACTTTCAGTGTCTGTTTACAGCTTTGCTATTTATAAAGACTCTTTCTTGGCCATAATTAGCAACGACTGTCATTAGCAACGACTGTCATTAGCAACGACTGTCATTAGCAACGACTGTCATTAGCAACGACTGTTATACAATCATACACAGAAATGAAACCAAAACAAACTCTCACAAAGCACAGTCATTTGGACGTAGTAGAAGGCTGGGGCATACCTAAGCTCCTTTCTTCTTCTTCTCCACCAGCGGGATGAACCACTCCGAAAGGACTTCGCTAGGATAAGATGCCACTCCTAGCCGCCACAGATGAAGACCACTTCCGCAATGGTGCTGTGTCACTTATCAACCAGTCCAAGGTTATCCACTCTCCTGCTTGCATCATGGAGGGCCATGTGTTCTGCCATAAAGGATGATTAGTAATTCCATAAGTACATTGTAGTCATATTCGAGATTATGGACATCAAAGGGGTTTGCCTCTGCAAAAGCAATAACACGCCACTGAACTCAATTATCTGGGCCACATCCGTTGCATTGGCCTGAGCGTCTCCAGTGCCGAAGTTAATTTTGAGACACTAAGTGGTTGCTCCACTCCGACACCGGAAACTACAACAGAGATTCGATCCATCTTCTCAGCATCCAGTGATATCAGGCAAAGGATTACTGTTTCAATTGCGGCCAATCCAGAATCTGGCGAGAAATAGAAGTTTCAAGGTGCTGGCAAATTCTTCTCGATATAATGTTTTTGCTTGACGAATGATATTTCGACTAAATGGCAAGTCCTGAATTGTATGACCTAGACTCTTTCAGCTTGAGCAGTAGGAGTTAACAGATGTGGTGCTTACCTGACAGTGACTTCAGTCCAGTCCATAAGTACTCAACATGAAAATGGATGAAAATGAAAGCCAGTAAGACAGAGTTCGTATGGCACACCCAGAGAGATCAAAAAAGAGATGCGACCACCCACTCAGTGACAAAGGGATTCTTGCTGAAGCTTTTACTAGGCGACGGTTGCTTTCTCCTTTTCTTTGATACATTAGCACACTCTGGGTCACTGTGTTCAACAGCTGTGTTTTATTGTTACTGCTTCACCTCCAGTTCTACATTAGTGGATAGAGCTTTCATCTTTTTTTGATCTCTCTGGGTATGCCATACGAAGTCTGTCTTACTGGCTTTCGTTTTCATCCATTTTCATGTTATAATGATTGAAAAATTAACCTAGCATACTGAATTCAAAACATATTCAACATTTACTGGCTTAGTGTAGCCTTCGCTAGACTTTCCAAACATCTAGTAGATGACCGAAGGAAGGCAAAAAGACGTGAAAATTCCAAGGGCACGTCATCATCATCATCATCATCATCATCATCTTCCAAGGAGTGCCTCTCTCTGGAGCGTTGCCTTTTCCACAACATCTTGCATCTCTACTCTGGGTTTGCCTGTGCAACCTCTAAATATTCTCCAATTTACATCAAATTGCATCTGATTTATTATTTATATATTGGACTAATTTTGCCTCTTCTAGTATTCAAATACTGAAACTTTTTTCGTATACAAGCGTGGACGTAGCTTCTTTATGCTACACTACAAGCATACAAAATATGACTATGTTTCGTGCTGTACGCAAAAGATTTTTCCTACATAGAGGAGCATGCGTTTGTATCAGTACTTGAGAGTGTTTGAACGAGAGGTTGCAGCTATCGGTAATCGATGGTTGTGACATGAGATGTTCCATTAATTAAGACTTGACTGTAGACTAATCGGGAATGTAAACTGGTCAAAAAGCCAGATTCCGCAGGAGATAATACATTCATGGCCGTAATTGAATCTAGCGCCGATTACGAAGGCTTCAGACACAAGTAGTGTATGCATGCAACGTGTAGGAGACAAACATAGGAGAACTCGGAGACAGCGGCGCATGTGTGTATAACAGAGAGAGCGAGGCAGGATGATAGATGGACATGGAGAGAAAGATAGACAGAGATAGAGTCAGATAGATAGATAGATAGATAGATAGATAGATAGATAGATAGATAGATAGATAGATAGATAGATAGATAGATAGATAGATAGATAGATAGATATAGATAGATAGATAGATATAGATAGATAGATATAGATAGATAGATATAGATAGATAGATATAGATAGATAGATAGATGAATAGATAGATAGATAGATAGATAGATAGATAGACAGAGATAGACAGAGAGAGACAGAAAGATACAGAGATAGACAGAGAGAGACAGAAAGAGACAGAGAGAGAGAGAGAGAGAATCAGAGGCCGACTGAGAGAGAAAGACAGGCAGACGAACAGATATCAACAGAAGGATGAAGAACAAGAGGAAGAGAGACGAAGAGAGAGGGCGGGAGAGACTGGCTTAGCACTTCCATGAGGGAAATATCGACGGTGGCGCAGAATAGAGATGAAACAGGAAATGGAAGATACAGTCAGACATAGAAAGAAAGAAAGACGGAAAAAGAGAAAAAGAGCTGAGATCGATAGACCGAAAATTGGAATTATGGCTACCAGGAACAGGAAAGCAGAGGCAGACAGAAGGACACAGATAAGCGAGGACAAAGCGACAGACAATTGCATCGATCCGTTTGCAGTGCAATTCATTAGACCGCGTCTATCAGCATTCATTGGTGCATTTTCGACTCAAGTCGCCCGAATCAGCGATCTACGCCGCACCAGCTCACAAGGCGGCGCTTCATGGTCTTCAAACCACGTATACTCGGTTATTTACTGCAGCGTTCATGTAGATGTGCTCACCTGCAGTACACTGCCGTCCGAGGTTAATTTCTGCCTCGCCCTTTGACCCTTGCCCCAGCGAACGGTGGGGATCTATTGGCCGGGCGAGAGTGCAGCTGTATTCAAGGAATTGAACTGAATGAGTGATATGTAACTTAGAATGCGGACATGTACACCGGAAAGACGTTGAACGTGAGGAGGCGCCCAGTCACGATGGAACGCCCAGAAGACGGGAAATGAACTCGAGACCCTGTTCCTTTTCCAGTCACCTGATCACCGCACGTACAAAATCACGACCGGAATTATTTATATGGCGCCCGTGTCTTCGGCAGTCGGTGCTTGTTGTCGCATTGCCATGCTGTCTTGATGTGGGAAGCCGTTTCTCATTGCGACTTACTTAGACACCTCAATCAGTCACTGAACTCTATCTTACAGTGCCTTCTGGGGTTGGATCAAGGAATCGTCACCGTTGTGTGCAGTTGTCCCACATCTGCTCAGCAACAGCAAACGCTTTACAAACAGCAGCACCGGAAACAGTAAGAAGCACAGATAAGGTCGCCGATTTTGTACGAGACTTCATATCTATTCAAAGATTTTAGAATTCAAGAATTGGATCAGACTAGGGAGTTATTTACAGTGTATAGAAGGGCGCTCACTTCACGTGTTCACATAGTGCCCAACAATAGTCAACTTTGGCTGGCTACTACTAGCACAAGACTGATAGAAGTATGCAAGAAAGCCGAAGTACTAAACAAAGCATGCATTTGAAAAAACTAATTCTATAGACCTATGTTATTTAATATTTAGTTTATAACAACAAGAAGTTTTTATGGGAAACTGAAGGTAAGATATTGACCGTCAGGAAGGAAGAAAAAGATTTCGGTGAGGTCAATGCAGCTCTACCCATAAATAAAAAAGACCATAGTAATTTACGAAAACAGGGCACAGAACGCGACAATCAGCCATTCAATTCACTAGTCATGTCCCATTCCAAATACTGCTCAGTGTCTGGATCGGCAGGCCTTAAAATAAGGCTAACAAGATGTACGCTAACAATATTGAATAGGGGAAGTAGCACAGAAGACTTGATTCCTGCTTATCACTGAAAATAAAGCAGTGGCTATCATGGGACAGATTATTTCAGCCAGTAAAGAACAAAGAACCAAAGACCATAGATAAAATTGCTCAGGATAACCAAAGGACCTTCAAAACCGAAATATTTTCATCGCAAGAGTTATAGACTTGTGAAATAGTTTGGATTACAGCATTGTCTTAGTAGACGCAACCACAGTCGTTAGGAGGAATTTATGAGAAATTCGGTTATTGAGACGCAGGTTAGGTTGCAGTTTCTCCATTACAAGCATAGCCTTCAGATGTAAATTTTTAGAACGGCTCTACAGCTAGACATTAATTTGTTGTGTTACATAGGACAGTTACATAGAACAATACTCACAGTTAATGCCGCACTAGCTATACGAATATTTTAAAACAATCTCAATATATATGAGTAGGCCTAAACTTTGTGGCGGTGGTGGTTAACGCAGCATAGCGGCCGCAACCTTTGTCTTCTTCAACATTTTCAAAATTTAACTTATAGAAAATTGCCTGGATGAGACTATATTAGATTACTAATTGATTGCTCCTAATAGGTTAAAAAATATGCCATGCCAATGTGAATGGACCTGTATATTCTGTAGTTAGACACAGTTCACCAGCGTTAAGAACATTGTTTAGATGTTCGATGAAGTTTTGGATTTCACTAAGGTACTGGGACTAAAGGCCCATATCCAGAGCTGGGGCCGCTGGAGCCGCTGGGACCACTGGGGCCGCTGAGGCACCAGGACCAAAGGTCTGTGGCTCATGCATCACAAAAGCTTGTGCCCCAGCGCCCCATCACGTCCTAATTCTAATCATTTATTTCAGAAGTAAAGCATGATTCTTGAACATGCTAAACAAGTATGATCTCCGCTTATATACTTATAATAATAAGACTAAGAATAATTTATAACCATAAAATTGGAGTCAGGTATGACCAACAATCTTTGCCATATGGTTTTTGTTCAAGGTCAATACAGAGGCTTCCTTTCTCTCAGCACCTAGGAAGCCACAGCCCCGTACATACCAAACGCAGGTCTTCACCCACACTCACACAATCGTCCTTGATATGAATCCCCACAAAAGCTGTCCCAGCATCAGTAGTTAGTCCCACGCTAAATTTTGTAATTATTTGGCAAGCCACCTTGCTCCCCGCACACATGCGGAGGTAAGCTCATCAACTTTCAATTAAGCTTAGGACTACATTGTAGCTGCTTCAAGCTATAGTCTTGAAAGCCAATTATCCAAGGATCAACTACAGGACGTATATAGCAAATTTCCTTTAATTGACTCAACCTTTCATCCCGTCGGTGAGGCAATAAAGGAACATCTTTGCTCCGAGAAAATTAAATAGTTGACTTCTGTATTTATTAAATTTAGAGCTCTTCAGTTTCCCCTTAGAGGCAGTAATGGCACTCAGCCTGAACAACAGCGAGGCAGGAATCAAACTAGACAGAGATATAGTGAACAATCTTCACGTTGCTGACGACATTGGCCTCCTAACTAGAAATTGAACAGACTACAAGACATTACGACACATACGTACAACACCAGTAGAAGATTTGGATCGCTGATTAATGCAGAGAAAACTAAAACAATGGTCATTTTTAAAAGCCAAAGAGACTCAGAAGCTAATAAACATCAGTATCCAAGGAGAAGCTGTTGAAGACGTGGATCAATTCGCCTCTCTCGGAGGTCTAATAACAGTAGATGGAAATGGCAATAAAGACAAACAATGGAAAATTGGACACACCTCTCAAGCATCTGGAAAAATTGCGAAGAAGTAGCGAAATGACAAGAAACCCAAGGCAAGAATATACGAGACGATGATACAGAATTATGGACAATGAGAAAGCAAGATGAAAAAAAGAATCCTCACAACAGAAAAGAGCTGGATACGAAGAACGGCAGTAAACTCACGACTACAAAAGATTCGAAATGATGAAATACGACAATGCGTGGATATGCAGAATGCTCTGTTAAAGTCTCACAGGAAGATTCAGATGGTTTGATCATTTAGAAAGAATGCCAACTGAACGAATCCCACACAAAATATTACATGCACTATGCGAACGATAAAGAAACAAAGTAAGAAACAGTTTCGAAGACAGAAAATATTAACGAAGACGTTACATGACTTGGAGTGAACATGAGAACAACATTTGACAAATAACCGAAAAGAATTATGATCATTTATACGTACACATCAACGCCAGTTATTTCACCTCAGGGTTTCTATCGTTAAATTTGTGGCCGACGAGTGAACCATTACAAGGACCTGTTCAGCAAATATTGGACATCCGCAATGTACCGTGGTATTAAAGATGACGCCTGAGTAAGTTGCTCCATTCCTTATGAGGTGTAATGCACAGAACTACAGATATTTGAAGAACTGATGACACGTGTAGGTGAACACATAATTAAAATACTATTTTAATTTTTAACATACAATTTTGTTGCAGTATAACAGTACTGCACTGTGTACAGTTGCGAAGTGTACACTGCACAATGGCAAAGTCGGACTATAAAAATTCATAAGCAACCGAAAACCGATATTGATATCGACTCTGAAAGAAATACCGAGAAAAATCGAAAACCGATACCGATATCATGATTATTTACTGCAATGAACTCCCATCGATATGGAATCGTAAGCCGAAGTACATTAATATTTTTGTAGGCCTAAAGATTAAAGAAGCGCTATAACAATTAATCATTTTCAACTAAGTCCGCTTTTGGTGCACACTATTACTTCTCAGTAGTAGAATATTCTTGACTTCATGCTTTATGAATAATTTCATCAGTAAGTCCTTTGATCTATTATCACAATTTAGTTGTGTTTTATATATAAATGAATTTGTGGGGTTATTGGCCAGAGGATTTTTAACTGGGAGGTTATTTTCTTGGAAGGTGATTGCCCATTTAGTTATTTGTCCGGAATTTTATTTTAGAGGAGGAGGGTTAATGGCCAGAAGCTTTTTGTCCAAAGGATTATTGCCCAGGGGTTGTCGGCTCGATATCCTGTTCGCAAGGCACACCGCTGCTATATTATACCTCGGTGTTTACCAGGATATCTTTGTCGTAATTGTCACCAGAGAAGGAAGAAATGCGAAGAGAAGGCATTTGGGAGGCTTTAGAGCTAGGGATACCATTTGACCGCTTCCATCATAAATGTAATGTCTATCATAAGCAACACCACTGTGGTTAGAGCAAAACAGTTAGAAGTGTATAATAAGAATGCGAGGAGTTGCGATATAGAAGCATATAAATGTGTTATGTTACCTTTACCTTTGTAAATGTTAATTGAGTCACACTTAGGCATATTCTGCAAGTGTAATAAACAGTATGTAAGTAAAGTATTTCACAAGTGAGACGTAGGAGAGGCGCTCATCTTCTTTTCTTTAGGCCCTTGAGCTGGCAACGGACGAATCCAAAGGTTCTTGACACGGGGCCAATGCATCGCAGGACTTGGACTTGCCGTTTACTTCCCAGCTTACGCCGGTACCACATAATACTGCTTGGTGACAGAGGCACGTGTGCCATAGTCGTTACACAGAGTCGAAGCCGCAACCGCATGATCATTGACCAAGTGCGTTACCGACAGAGCACCGTGCCACACTAAACAGTATGTAAAGGCACGTAAATAAGTGTGTCAGTGTGTCCATAAACCTTCGAGGCCACATTACTTGTAGCGGTGTTTTGTAGACGAATTATCTGCGGGACTGATCGCGGAGGGGCGCTTAACTTGTTGACTCTCGAGGGAAACCCAAGATTAGGTCGACTTCTGCAAAAATTCACCCGACGCATATTGCCCTCTGCCTCTGTCCAGCCCACCTCGTCCCCAGTCCAACCCAGCATGCACGACTGCGCTTAAAAATAGATGGCTTCAAATGGCCGAAGTGGCTCTTACGGCAGGAAAACAATAGCATTGGGACAAGAGATACTGCGGCACAACGACACGTCGTTTATACCCACAAGCGCCAGTCAGGCTGCTTTTTTCTGGAACCCTATCTATGGCTAGATCTGCGTTGCGATAACGTTTAGATCGAAACTCAGTCGGTGTCTCTGAGGACACATTCATAACCATTTTCTTTCAATTACTCACTACTCCACTTCGTTCTTCTGTCATTTTAGGCCCCAGAGTGCTCTCTATCCATTTCACGTCTATCTAATAATTGCTGTCGTTCTACAGTTCACTGGCTTCGCTGTCACATCGCAATTTTTCACGTCTCTATTGTATTTGCGTTTCGGTCACTTTCATCAGAAACTGTTACAACGGTTCAGACTGCAAACCAATTACAAGCCGCTGTTTCTGCATGGATCGATCATGCGGTTTCGTGGCCAATAACTGATGCCCTGGTGCCTTCATTCTTGCCTCGACACTCGAGAATGTTCTACAAATCCCAGCCTGCAAGTCTACAAGATCTCCACAAGATCTCGACGAGATCTCAACGAGGTCTTAACGAGATCTCATTTGAAGACTCGAGTTTGTAAGACATTCTCGAGCGAAGAGCGAAGGCACCAGAGAAACAACTGAGCGACCAGATCGTTTTTCTTAAAAGTACTGCCAGACTCTAAAACAAATCACCAATTTTACATGATGTATCGGGATTCTAATCAGATACGTACTTGTGAAAGGTTTATGACTTTTCACTCGGCCGGCCACCGCGACACTTTTATCGCCTAAAGGGCGAACTTTTATGACTGCAGGCGCATCCTGCGTTATTCGCCGACAACCAGAGGAAATTCTGCGTCCAATCTAATCCAGTGTGATGCGTTCTGACTTACCTGATCCCATCTGAATTTGTCTTATCTTATCTCCTCTCTAGTGTTACATTGTGTTCGTCCTATGCTATGTTGTGGCGTTACGCTACATGTAAGTTACCCTACCTTGCCTTAGTATTACCTTAACTTATTTTTCTTTACTTTACTATGCCTTACCTTAACTTATATTTCTTTACCTTACTAATGACTTACCTTAACTTATTTTTCATTTCCTTACTAGCATTACCTTAACTTATTTTTCTTTACCTTACTATTACCTTACCTTAACTTATTTTCTTTACCTTACTAGCTTTACCTTAACTTTTTCTTTACCTTACTAGCCTTACCTTAACTTGTTTTTCTTTACCTTACCAGCCTTACCTTAACTTTTTCTTTACCTTACTATGCCTTACCTTAACTTATATTTCTTTACTTTACTAATGACTTACCTTAACTTATTTTTCATTGCCTTACTAGCATTACCTTAACTTAGTTTTCTTTACCTTACTATTACCTTATCTTAACTTATTTTTCTTTACCTTACTAGCCTTACCTTAACTTATTTTTCTTTACCTTACTATGCCTTACCTTAACTTATTTTTTTACCTTACTATACCTTACCTTAACTTATTTTTCTTTACCTTACTACGCCTTACCTTAACTTATTTTTCTTTACTTTACTAATGACTTACCTTAACTTATTTTTCATTGCCTTACTAGCATTACCTTAACTTATTTTTCTTTACCTTACTATTACCTTATCTTAACTTATTTTTCTTTACCTTACTAGCCTTACCTTAACTTATTTTTCTTTACCTTACTATGCCTTACCTTAACTTATTTTTTTTACCTTACTATACCTTACCTTAACTTATTTTTCTTTACCTTACTACGCCTTACCTTAACTTATTTTTCTTTACCTTACTATGCTTTACTTTAACTTATTTTTTCTTTACCTTACTATTACCTTACCTTAACTTATTTTTCTTCACCTTACTATGCCTGACCTTAACTTATTTTTCTTTACCTTATTAGCCTTACCTTAACTTATTTTTTTACCTTACTATACCTTACCTTAACTTATTTTTCTTTACCTTACTAGCCTTACCTTAACTTATTTTTCTTTACCTTACTAGCCTTACCTTAACTTATTTTTCTTTACCTTACTAGCCTTACCTTAACTTATTTTTCTTTACCTTACTATGCCTGACCTTAACTTATTTTTCTTTACCTTACTATTACCTTATCTTAACTTATTTTTTTACCTTACTATACCTTACCTTAACTTATTTTTCTTTACCTTACTACGCCTTACCTTAGCTTATTTTTCTTTACCTTACTATGCTTTACTTTAACTTATTTTTTCTTTACCTTACTATTACCTTACCTTAACTTATTTTTCTTCACCTTACTATGCCTGACCTTAACTTATTTTTCTTTACCTTATTATGCCTTACCTTAGCTTATTTTTCTTTACCTTACTATACCTTACCTTAACTTATTTTTCTTTACCTTACTAGCTTTACCTTAACTTATTTTTCTTTACCTTACTATGCTTTACCTTAACTTATTTTCCTTTGCCTTACTATTACCTTACCTTAACCTTACCTTCACTTATTTTTCTTTACCTTATTATGCCTGACCTTAACTTATTTTTCTTTACCTTATTAGCCTTACCTTCACTTATTTTCCTTTACCTTACTATTACCTTACCTTAACTTATTTTTCTTTACCTTATTATGCCTTACCTTAACTTATTTTTCTTTACCTTACTATATATATGTATACCTTACCTTAACTTATTTTTCTTTACCTTACTATGCCTGACCTTGCCTTTCTTTGTGTTGTCTTGCCTTGCCATACCATACTAGACCTCACTTCATCTCATCTCACATCAATTCATCTTTCTAGAGATGAACAGACTACTTTGAAGCAACTGACCAGACAAGAATTCACCATTTAGCAGCTAGGCCTACATCGCAAAGACCAACCGTTCGTTGGTTCTTTTCCAGAATTCTTTTATTCTTTTCGGATATTTGATTATTCTTCTCCAGGCTATTTGAAGCTCAGTTTTCTGTGTAAAGAAGCCACACGAAATCAGGCGCTTAATAAATCTTCTAAATAGTCGTACTCGACATCCTAAACTCGTGATTCCTACAGCTCGCAAAGAAATCTAAGTTGCGGGAACCAGACAGACAGCTGATTCACATTCATATTCAAATAGTTATCCACTTTACCGGAAGAGCTCCCTGAATCTTAACACGCGACTTAAAAAGTGAACTTATGATACTCCCATAAAGTGTTCATGCGAACAAAAGTCCCAGAGTTCACAAACGAATCCGTCAGGACTAAAGAACAATGCAAGCGGCGCCGGCAGAAGAAGTCTTTGGAGACTATGGTTGCTGCACTTTATGTCTTTCCTAACTCTCGAGTCTACATTATATGCATATATATATATATATATATATATATATATATATATATATATATATATATATATATATATATATATATATATATATATATATAATCTACATATGAGATTTCTCATGTTGCATCTAATATAATGTCTCGCTCTAGGCTACACATAGTTTATTATTCACCACTGAATGTGTAAATATCTTGACCAGCACATAGATGCAGCAGTGAATAACAGTGGAATCATCGCTGTGCTAAGCGCTTTATGCGCCTTTATGGCGGTGTTTAAGATATCAGGCAGCGGAGTTGCTGCACCGATCCCGATCTCTGGATTGCAGCGCTGGCCGATTGGATGACCTTTTCCTCTGCCTTCGGAGAACAAGTAGAAAGTCTTTTGCGATGACTATCTCGTCGCCAGAGGACGAACCAAGTATGCCCTCTGCACCGACGCCATGGATGGAGAGAAAGAAAGAATAGTGAAACGGACATACAGGGAAACGGACAAGAAGGCAGTGACAGCCAGACAGAAACACAGATAGAACAACAGCGAGAGGTATGCCGTTGAGATTACACAAGCTGAAAGAAACGGGAAGACACTGTCAACCAAGTGGGCAAGGAGAAATACTGTGATAGATGCAGACAAATAACAAGTGGGACAAGAAGAAATAAAACTCAGAGAAGCAGTAGAAGAGAGAGAATAAGACAGAGAAACTGATAAACAGACAGAAAATTTTAAGGAAAAAAGAAATAGGGAGGAAAATAAGGACAGAAGTAATGGCAAATATAAAAAGAATGGAATGCGCAGATGGATCGACGAAAAAGGGCAGAGGCAAATAAATTTTAGAATATATATATATATATATATATATATATATATATATATATATATATATATATATATATATATATATATATATATATATATATATATATATATATATATATATATATATATATATATATATATATATATATATATATATATAAAGAGAGACAGACAGACAGACAGACAGAGAGACAGAGAGAGAATGTTATAGGGACGTAACTCTAGACGGCAGGACAGATACATCTACAGACATAAACAGGAGGAATGGGGCATAAAACACAAATAAAGGCCGACTATTAATTTAACGAGATTGTGCTGGAAAGGCGTTCGACTTTCGCCCCGCAAAGGCATTCTTATAGCGCTGGATTTAAAGCGAAGGAATGCAAACTTAATGTAAATGTAAATCTCCGAAATTTCTCAGCGCCACACAAACAGCGAGAGGTATGCGTCGGGGAGACTAGTTTAACACAGGCGCTATATCGAATCAATTCCGCAAGAGCCACAGGGTTTGGACACTTCCGGTGCCAGGTCAGAATCCAGCCAGGAAGACAACATGGTGCTAAATGGCAGAAATCATTGGTGATGATGGTCATGGGTGATGCAGAAGCGGAAGCTGAATAGGATACTTTGAAAAGTTTAGGTTCCAGTCTTTAGTGGAAGGCTGCAGGAGAGAAGGCAAGCGGAGGAGTGCTCGTATTGAAAGACGAGAAAGGGGATGAGCCAACTGGCGGATTTTTTCGAGAGTTCGTTCCAGAAAGCTGTGAGGAAGAACGAGTGGATCTGAGCATTAGGTTCCATAATGAACAGCTGATGAATGTTAACGGGTTGAGAAATTTGAAGGCATTGTTGGTAAGAGATTCGATTTTGTAGTGGATGCCCTGAGGAACCTTAAACCGGTGAAGTTGTTTGAACATTGGGTTATATGGTGGTGATATTTTGATGATGGTGCTACGTAGATGATAATTTGGTGCGTCTGAAAAGGAGTGAGCGTAAAGATGAAGATCAACAGAGAATTAGGAAATGAGTTAGCTGAATGGGAGGTGTAAATAACAGGTGTAAATGAACAGAAGGTGTCTCAGAACAGAACCTTGTGGAACGTCACAGGTGAGAGAGTGAGGACTATAGACGAATGTCCGGCATTATTAAGAGTGAACGAACGAGAGGAAAGGTATGACTTGAACGCAAAGAATGTCGTCCATGGTGGCTGATTCAGACAACGCAGGAGGAAGACGACTAAGAGGATGACCGGAGAGGAATAGGATTGTTTTGGGAGAATATACAGATGCAATTGTTGGAAGGGAAAGGAGAACCGTACAGAAGACATCAAGATCGCCAAATTACACTTTGCAGAATATAAAATCTGTCAAGGAACCGAAGTATAAAGTAACAAGCAGGCATGGATTCTGATATGATTTCAATTTTCACTCTTATTAATAGGCTAAGCATATAAACACACACACACACGCATGTATATATACATAATCGCCAAAGACATCTGTGTCTCATCGACAGTTTAGATTCCGAACTAGGTAAACTTTTTCGTACGTCTGGATGTCATTTACTAAAAATAATGGAGGCACAACAGAGACAACTGATAATAAATGCTGAAAGAGACAAAGAGAGGATAGAAAAATAAAGGAGCAAAGTAGAGAGTGATTGAATGATTGAAGAAAGGCATGAATGAACGATCAAATGAATATACGAGGGAAAAACGAAGGAAGAAAGGAGGGAAGAACGGAAGAAAAGAACTAAGGAGAAAAACAAAGAATAAGAAAGAAAGAACAAGATTAAGAAGCAGGCAAAGAATGAATAATGATGATACAAGAATTAGAAGAAGAAAACAACCAAAACGAAAAAAGGAGAAAAAAGGAAAACCGAAAGAAGGAAAAAATACAGAGCAAACGAGAGGTTGCATCTGGAGCAACCTCTCGTTTGCTCTGTATTTTTTCCTTCTCTCGGTTTTCCTTTTTCCTGCGATCGTTAAGTATTGTCTGCTATAAAGCAGGTGCTTGCAAAGCGTAACACGCAGACGACAGCTACCTCGTCTGCTTCGAACAGCAAATCAACGACCAAATCGTGAAATCGAACGAAGCGCAAGAACGAACAGTGGAGCGTCTCGAGGTCGCAACCGGGTCAGAGCAATCATTGCCCTATAAAAGCCGGCGACTGCCTCAACGGGCGCTAAACAAATGAAGGCAGCTGTACTCGGCAGTCTCGCTCAGCTGTCGATCACACAGCGCTGCAGCAGATGCCCGTTAGGCTAGACAATCGAACTAGATTACAGAGCACTGTGCAAACATGGGAGATAAGCGCCTCATAGCAAGGGTTAAAAATTAATGTCTGGCGCTATTTGCAGGTGCCTTGGAACCGCTGATATAAGCGATGGGTGTTTAAGGCCAGCTGGGGTTTGGCCACAACGAAGCGTAAGTGAAAATTATTCTAAGCCACCTGGGTAGAGTCACCTGACGGGTTGTCTGCATAAGTAATACCTGCTACTATCTAGATCATCCATGCATTAGCTGTAGGATTCGTCCGACGATATTAGATGGTAGCAAGCGGTGTTTAATTGAACTCTTGCATTCATACTTATGGCGATGGATGTATGGTTGGGATCAACTTCGGAACCAGTGTTAAACGTTGGTTAAACTTTGGAAGACACGACTTCGAAGGCAGACTTAGAAATTTGATAACACTGATAGGAAGTAGAAAGGATACTATTGGGAACAAGTGGATATGTTTGTGCATAGCCTGTTACTTATGCAATGTTAGATTTTAGTTAGAATTACTTATGCAATGTTAGATTTTAGTTAGAAAGTTAGCTATCCTGTTACATATGCAATGGTAGACGCCGATGTAATCGAGCCAGGCATTTATGTTACGTCTTTTAAAACGTCGAAATGGTTCCTCAATTTCTTTCAGCATTGCTCAGCTTCTTAAAACGAAAAGTTGCCTTTTGCTAAGTCCTCAGTAACCTTTCCGAGTGAATAGGAACTGCCATTCAGAAGAACCCACTGGGAATCGAATCCGGACAGCAAGCAGAAGATGATTGGCACCAGTAGGCCATTACGCATAACATAACGGACATTCTCCTCGTTATCATAAGCCTCCTGCTGCTTTGGTTTGCATGAGAAACAAAGGCGAGACGGAACGACGCAGCCAAGAACCGTATGAATCGAAAGAATTTCCATCGCTAGCGCTGCACATCATCGGAAAGTCTCGCCCTCGCATGATTTATCGTCGATCATGGATCTATATTCCGGCGGGATCGATCGCAAATCGTCAGTTTTACCTGCCAAGGGACACGACATCAATCAAAAGCCTTCAAATCTGTGCATCAACACAACGGGGTTCTCGAACACGCAGCACCAGTTTACAAAATTGCTTCTACTCAGCTGATTTTAAACGCAGAGGCACATTCTGGAAAGTAGTGGCTGATGACAACAGACATCACGTGACTCATTGACCTGGATATGCACTACTCCTGTAGACGTTAATAGTAAGAACATGTTATACTGTAAGTGACCAAGCAGCACAATGCACTTCATGTGTGTAGCTTCTGTTTAATTAACAACGCTGTGTCATAACAAAGATGATTGGCGTCGTCTTCCTTCCTCCTCTATCCCAGCTTGGGACTGGTACCGTCCGAGTGCGGCAGTGACGGATTGATTTCATGTGTGGGTCTTTTATGTGTTGGTCTACTATATTACATTTATAACAAAGGGTCTACAGTAGAAAAAGATGTTCTGTCGTGTTTGCGCCTCAGACAAATGATCCTTCGACCTTGGACTTCGCTTCTGAGAAATTTCTAAAGAAGATTGTTACAAGTGCCTTTATCTTGACATGTTTGTCTGTATTGAGAAGATAGTTTGACTGCAAGCGTTGCCTTTCAGAAAAGTCAAGCGCGATTCGTCTGTGTGAGTCGAGGTATCGTTTCCAATTCGTCTGAATACTCGGGGTTTCGTGTTTCGTAAAATAACGCTTACTGCCTCTCAAATTCTCATGGCCTACTATACAATCTAATCCATCTAATCTAAAGACTTGTAGTTTTGTGGAAATAGTACTTCTCTTTCGCTTACGTGCAAATATTGTAAGTGAAAAATTTCTTAGGTTATTGAAAGATTACAGAAAGATCAAAATCTTGATTTTGGGAATCATAAAGGACACGGCAAAATGAAGAAGATCTTGCCATTGCATAAAATGTCTCTAGAACATAGAAGACTTATATCAAACAAACGTTCACAACTTGACTCCAGCAGCGCATGACAGAGAAGTGAGGAGGAAAGCGATGACATGAGCAACTGAGGACACCTTTGAACTTTTAGCCAGTTTGAGATGATTGGATAGCGATTGTTTAAGAGGAGACATCATTCGACTAGAGAACTATATTGTAGTTTATAGGTGAACCATTGATGATCGTTTGCTTTCCTGTAAAAATCACCTCCGTTACATAGATCTGCACTTTAGAAGGTAGTAAGCAAGGGAAATGATCGGTTCACTCAGTCATAAAATGGCATCAACCGTGGAAACAACAATTGGCCCACAGTGTAATTGTCATCGGTTAATGGACTGTACATTGCAGGACAAATGATGCAAATCACGCCATTACTGCTGGTACTGCTGCTGCTGATCAACACGCTCTTTCACTACGAATGGAGTCGTAAAGTATAATGTAATGGTAAAATTTATATTGTACCAATTAGGAATCCACTCAGACATGCTCCCTGTTAGAGAATATAGAGATAAAGCGAGGCTTAAAATAAGCAGCACTGGCTGTATTTAGAGAGGTCTTTAAATGGTGCTCTATAGTTGTTCTGAAACATCCAGTACATTTAGGAGTTATAATGTGCAGCCGCAAACCGCAAGGGATTAGGCGGAAGAGGAAAGGAGAAGGAATACTAAAGGAGGTTGAAAAGTAGGAAGAGAAGAAGTGAGGAGGAGGAGATTCTGCTAAAAGGTTAGAATTAGAACTCGAGCTCTAGTTCTGCAGGATTTTGATAGACATCGTCGGCGTCTTTGTCATCCTTCGGTAATAACTTGAGAAAGCATCTTGTGATCAACTTGATGATCGGCACATCAGTGAACTTGAGCATTTAGAGGTAACATTCTAACGCAGTAAAGTATTTTATATTCAAGAGATGTAAAACTTACTGGTTGCTTTTGAGAAAGTTTTTGTGCTTTTGATAAATTTCTTATGAATACCATATAAAAGTGATCACCTTATCGCACGACATAACTTAACTAGCGTGAGATAATTCTATAAACTCATATACGGCCTATACTGCAACTACACTATACCGCTAGGTTACTCCTATGGCCAATTCAGCTCGGTTCAGAATAAGCAAAGACCATCTCTTTGGTTCTGCCACAGAGTAGGATTCACATCGAAATAAGCAAGATAAAATAGTTTTAATCTTATGGAACACTATGCATAGCTTACCTCAGCCATGTAAAAAGAAAATTAGTGCAAACATGGCGATATCTATCTAATAGGCAATAACATGGCTTCTGATAGTTTTTGAACGATTACTAAACGTAGTGATGAAGTAAAATGGTGAATTGTGAAGGTCTCCCGAAGGTGCTTCAGTCCGAGAATCGATTTGGGCCAAGGACAGACTATATGCAGCGTCAATTCTGCCTTCTCTGCCCTCAGCGGCAGACTCTTGCAAGTTCTGATGAGCTTTATATGTCGCATTTTCTTGCTAGCCTTGAGCAAACTGAAGCACATTTCATCGTGTCTTTTCGTTTCAATTATCAACAGTCATAGATTTGTTTTGACGCTATAGAAGTTATTAGAATTGGTTAAAGAGTAAAGGTCAAACCGATGCGCATAGTTCTGGTTAAAATGACCTTCGCTGGTGGTTCGGCCACGTCGTTTCTTTTCCAGGCCTTCGGAAGTTTTGGCATTCATTCCAGCGTGTCTTTACACTGATTCCTCCAGAAAGAGGCATAAATATTGTTGAATTAACTAACGCTAAAGGGTCGAATTTATTAAATCGATACCAGTTTGAAGGTAATGCAGCTGTACTCTGTGTATTATAAACTTGCACAGACCTAGGACTAAGCATTGTGAGGGCAAGAGAAAAATAACTCATCAAACATAGAATCGATAGCCTTGCATCGATTTTTTGATGACGTCGGTGTCTTGAAGAATGGCTCCGACCGCTGTTTGTCGAATGACACGTCACGCGGAATGTATGGAACTTTGCTGTAATTTCTCAGTCTCTCGTTATCTCCAGACCTCATATGCGACGCATGATGGATCTCCGGGACAACTGCACGGCGTCCTTCACCAAAGCCGTTTACTCTTCGCAGGTTAATAAGTAATTTCCGATGACGAATTCGGGATCAATCACCAACCGTTGCACGGCCAGTCAATCTGTCTGCGACTGGTGCTTCTTATTCCGAGATAAGCTGATCGTCGACTAAATTCGACCATTAGTCAATTCGCAAGCGCCAAGCGTTCGAGTGTGACTCCGTGACTAAGAGGTTCATTGTTTCATGGCCGCCGGTCGAAGACTGTGTGGGCCACATTGGCGGTTATCGATTGTAGTGCACACCGTGACAAAAGTCACAGACCATATACTGCTTAAAAAAGAGACACGTACTAATCGACAGATACCCTGGCAAATATAAATACATACACATAGAATGAGACATCCAGACAGACGACTTATGGACATTAAGAGAGACAAGCATACATCATGCAGTCAGAGACGAAACTCGCCACAAAGAGAATTGGTTAACAATTAAGAGTAGACCGACAAGAAACCGACATAAATATGCGGTATATACGTATTCACATACATATACATAGAGGCTACATATATATGCATATGCATATACAATATACATATATATACATATGTAATGTGTATATACATACACGAGTATATCCCTTTGACAGACAGCTCTGGATAGACAGTTTTCGGAATATGACGAGCCTGGATTAATCAAATCCGCATGAGCCAAAACAAAGGACATTTTAAGAATCTCGCGCTGAACTCAATGAAATTGATCGACAACATAATCACACCAGGCAAAAACTGCGACGCAGTCGAAAGCTGAAGCTAACAAGAATTCTGTTTGGTAAGAAGGAACAGCAGCATGTACACATGTGTGTATGTGTGTATGTATGTGTGTATGCATGTATTCATGTGTGTATGTATGTGTGTGTGTATGTGTATATGTAAGTATGTATATATTTATGTTTGTATATGTTCGTCTGTGTGCATAAAAGTATGTATGTATTTTTGCACGCATGACTGTAGGCATACTTACAGTTCTTATTAATACGAAAAGTAGAATCAGTCACACAGAATTTTATGTCTATAATTATCTACATATTCGGTTTGTGAATAAGGAAGAACAAGTTCAGCCAGAATCAAAGAATCAAAGAACGTCTTTAAGAAAGAAATTTTAAGTGCAAGAAAGCGTGAGACTGACAAATGTTTCGAGATGTTCCGTCTCTTGTCAAGTTATGTGCGCACCGTTTGAGACACATTTAATAACATTTTCTCTTCATTCGAGTCTCACAAAGATTGCTAGTTTATCTTCACTTCGCTTCTGTTGCTCGCTCATTACAGCATCAATTCGCTTGTCTGGTTTACCGTCACTCACTTACGGCTGCAAGTTGCTCGTCCTCGGGACTAAGCATTTGGCCAATCGCGAGTCCAATCAGTCACGCCATCTCCACGGTGGTTCACTTAAAAATCATGAAGTCAGTCGAGCGGGCGGCTTCAGAATCGAAGGAGTCGGAGGCAAACGACGACATCTTGAGTGTCAGCATCAATCCCAGGTTTTTCCACCGCTGACTCTCGGAAGAAACAGGCGCCAAGTCCATTTGCGGTCGCTACGGCTGCCATGGCCGCTGCCACCGAGACACTCGACTCGTGTTTGTCGTAGTTGTCCTTCGCCCGCCAAGTGACGCGCTAAGCCAACTGCCAGTCAGCGACCCGTCCTACGACCGGAAGGATGAACTGTTAAACCGGCGTGATATATCGGAAACGACGGCGTTGGTTTATGCCTGGGCGTCACCCCCGTCCGTCCGTCCGTCCGACCGGACTGTGAGTCCTTCGATTAAGATCTCAAGCAGCGGAAGTCTAAGGCCTCATAATGCACCTTGTTAACGACGACCGATGTCGGTTCATTAACGGTCCGTACGTGAGAGCGGTTCTGATGCGGGTCTCAGTGTGCGCCCTGTATATGCGCCGAGCGAGTTCGTTCAACGCTTGGGTTCTTTGGAGGAGACGCAGACCGTCGCACCGTGTTCCTCATTTGTCGTCGGGACTGAGTTCAATCAGACCCGATGACAATTAGTTGTGACGAAATAGCCGACAAAGCGACAACCCGAATCTCGCGAAGCAGGGCGAATAACTCTCCCGTCCAGAGTAAAAAGCAGTAGGGTGTATGAATACATAATACGCCAGCAACAAACGGCTCGTAGACTATACACGTTGATATGTGTTTATGCCTATATTAATGCAACAGCACAATATTCAGCAAACAATAAGCTGACGTAATATGGTGTGCTTTGTATTTTGGAACATGACCGTGACCAATATGCAGGAAAAATTTGTCTCCGGTGGGAGATTCTGAAACATGCAATGGGTATGCCCCTCTGTTGTACAAGTAGCAACCTTCGTGTCTATTATGCATGAACCCTCTATGTCTTGTCTTATCTTGTTTTGACTTGTCCTGTCTTGTCTTTAGCCATCTTCGATCCGAAGTTTGATCGCAACACGAACCGTCTGTCTCCAGATGTTTCTATCTTCAGTGGTCCTCAGTAACTGCAAATATTTTACTACCATGGCCGCTTTCTCAGAAATTACAATTAAGTACACATCGCCATGCTTATGTGGATTCTCAATGCAGGTCTTAATATAACACAGTGTCATTGGCATGCTTATGTGGATTCTCAATGCAGGTCTTAATATAACACAGTGTCATTGGCATGCTTATGTGGATTCTCAATGCAGGTCTTAATATAACACAGTGTCACTGGCATGCTTATGTGGATTCTCAATGCAGGTCTTAATATAACACAGTGTCATTGGCATGCTTATGTGGATTCTCAATGCAGGTCTTAATATAACACAGTGTCATTGGCATGCTTATGTGGATTCTCAATGCAGGTCTTAATATAACACAGTGTCATTGGCATGCTTATGTGGATTCTCAATGCAGGTCTTAATATAACACAGTGTCATTGGCATGCTTATGTGGATTCTCAATGCAGGTCTTAATATAACACAGTGTCATTGGCATGCTTATGTGGATTCTCAATGCAGGTCTTAATATAACACAGTGTCACTGGCATGCTTATGTGGATTCTCAATGCAGGTCTTAATATAACACAGTGTCATTGGCATGCTTATGTGGATTCTCAATGCAGGTCTTAATATAACACAGTGTCATTGGCATGCTTATGTGGATTCTCAATGCAGGTCTTAATATAACACAGTGTCATTGGCATGCTTATGTGGATTCTCAATGCAGGTCTTAATATAACACAGTGTCATTGGCATGCTTATGTGGATTCTCAATGCAGGTCTTAATATAACACAGTGTCATTGGCATGCTTATGTGGATTCTCAATGCAGGTCTCAATATAACACAGTGTCATTGGCATGCTTATGTGGATTCTCAATGCAGGTCTTAATATAACACAGTGTCATTGGCATGCTTATGTGGATTCTCAATGCAGGTCTTAATATAACACAGTGTCATTGGCATGCTTATGTGGATTCTCAATGCAGGTCTTAATATAACACAGTGTCATTGGCATGCTTATGTGGATTCTCAATGCAGGTCTTAATATAACACAGTGTCATTGGCATGCTTATGTGGATTCTCAATGCAGGTCTCAATATAACACAGTGTCATTGGCATGCTTATGTGGATTCTCAATGCAGGTCTTAATATAACACAGTGTCATTGGCATGCTTATGTGGATTCTCAATGCAGGTCTCAATATAACACAGTGTCATTGGCATGCTTATGTGGATTATCAATGCAGGTCTTAATATAACACTTAAAAGCATCGTTCTCTGATGCAAGTAATATTCGGCCTATCGGACACTCTTGATAATAATTTCTGCATAAAAGTGACACTAAGCTGAAGGAAAATTTGCACAACTGACTGATTCTATGCCACAAAAGCGGCCCTTGACAATAAGGCAATTCGTGTCCATAGCATTCTAGCCGCTTCATTATATGACTTTTCTCCACCTTAATTTTGACTGTAATCGTCTTCTTATGCAAGAGCATATATTTTATCATAAATGACGTATCGCATATCCAAAGTAAAAACGGTAAAGGACAAAGAAATTTGTCTTTGAAACTTTTAGCACTGAATCTCAAATCAAAGCTCTCAAATATAAAATCAAATCTCAAATCGCTGACCCAAGTGGCAAATCTTGAAATTCTGGCTCACAAATTCATTCGATAGAGAATAAACAGTTTATCAAGTCCAGTCGTCTTTGTTATCAAAGAACACCTAAACTGAAAGATCAACTAAATCAAAATAATTAGGTAATTTAATTTATTTTCAAAATGATTTATTTAGTTTCTTTTAAAAATGTACTGTCTAAGAAATTGTCCAAGTCTCGTTAGTAGACACAATGAGAATGTCGAAAACATTCCCACCCTTTAAAACAGAGAGTTCACAGTTTAATGTAGGGAATATGCAATCTTCAATTTGCAGTGGGTGAAACAAATTCGAAATATCCCTAACATGTAAATGCCAATAAGAATTTTACGATATGCTAAGTGTCGATCATAATTTCGCTCTGCAAGTTTTAGGCCTGCATTTTATGGTCATTTGTACAAAAACTGCTCTACAGCTAGAAAGAATGTATCAACCCATAACGTTCTACATGTATTGTCTGGCCTGTCCGACAATTTTGTTCAACCATGTCTGTTGGACATTGGATCTACCATTTATATAACAAGTAAGCGTTTAGTAGCAGAAAGGCTATTGGGCTCACAGAACTCCTAATGACCAATCAAATCGCCAAAGGAATCGAAACCCAATCTCATCCTTCCAAATCGAATCTTTACTTTTCCAAATCGTGGGATTTAAATTGCAATCTAGGCCCAGATAGAATCGCGATTTCGATTTGTGCCTCAGTGAGTTTAATATTTTACTGCCACGCCCTCTTTCTCAGAGATTACAATTCATTACACATTGGTCCGAATTGACATGCTTATGTGGATTTTCTAGTGGAAAATAGAAATGGACGCCTCTCTAACTCTATCGTGGTTTGGCCTACATAGATTTCGACATGGCAGTGAAACATTTTATTACATTAGGTATTTATTACATTGCATCAAGCCCGTGAACAAATTCATTAATTACCTCCTTGCTTGCTTACTTTACTTCACGTTAGGCCGACATTACATTGAATTAGAATTATAGTGTAATGTAATGTAACAAAACATTTATATAGCGCCGTTGCTAAACCACGAAAAACGCTGCTTACACTGCTCTCTAACTGATCTAAGCAAGTTCGACACAAGGTAAACAGAAAATGTCTATAGAAGCAAACCAATTGAAACAATACTTATGTCAAATGGAAGATTGCTCCCAAGAGGAAGGTCTAATGCACATGAAAGCCCAAATGAGCTGGCAATGATGTGCGGAAGCGAGGAGCCCGTAAATCTACACGGGGCTGAAGAGCGTAGTGATCGTCGACCAGGATGACTCAAATCTGAAACACAAAACTGTCTGTACTATACCGAGGCAGTGTTGACCATCGCAGATCGTCCAAGTAGGAGGATCTTGAATCGAATCCGTTCCACCATAGCATTTCTTGCATGAATTCGGACATACGCGAGTATTCTGGCTGGAGCTAACGTTTAGCATGGTAATAAATTAGTATAGGCCTACATTAAGCACAGATAATTAGGCATGCATGCAAATATGCGTACATGTACACCTACGTACGTACATACCTACTTGAAAAGTGAATGTTTTATCCTGGTGGTTGTAGGGACATCGTACAGTGACTGTGAGTTCCCACGTCAGTGGTGGGGTCGGTGGCATCAGACGGGCATCGGAGAACTCGTCATACGGGCGAATGAAATCAGTACCAAGGGCACCTGTTACGAACAATATCGAGACTATTTCCTCGTCGAGAACAGGTGGGTGTTGGATGTTTGCTGTTGTAATTCGAATGTCAGTTTTGTTTCCTAAAGTTAGATTTGCTGTTTAGCTCACTTGACTCTCTGGGTTCTGTAGTATCTTAGATAAACCATATCAACCCTGCTCTTCGTTCTCTACACTGACTTCCTGTATCTGATCGTTTCCGCTTCAAGCTGGCAATCCATATCTACAGAGATGAACGTGCAAATCATCTGCTATCGTACTTATAATCCATGATTACACCTTTAATTCTGTTAAATGGTTATACTCTTTTCGATCAGCATCTTCTGGAAAGTATGTTGCTCTTGGTACACGTCTTGTCGTTGTCCGATGTTTATTCATAGCTGCTGGTCCCGCCATTGGGAACTTTCTACCTCCTCATTTTCGCTGCTCTCTCTCCCACCGAAATTATCGTTCGAAACTGAAGACTTACCTGTTCTGATCTGTTTATGGTTCTTAACGTTTGCTGTCGCTCGTCTTCGTTGTGCACCTCTAAACTTTGCAAGCGGATCATTTTCAAATAATTTCAGTTGTATTGTATTTTATTAAAACACTAGTCTGCTAACACCAGACAACGGTGTCTGCTGGTTCAAGACATTCACTGCCGCCACTGGCGTATTCTTTCACGTGTAGCCTTTGCCACGACTCGGTGTCACACCGTTCTGTGCTGGGCACTTCTTCAAACTCTCTGGAGTCCGAAATTTTGAGATGATAATCCTACTCCACGACTATAGATTACTTGATCCTTGGTTGATTACGAGGTCTTTTCCTCTCGCTTAAGAGTTTATATATACATGATATATTAATATACATTTATTTATAAAAACACCTAAGAGGGTAAGTGCATCTGTGTATAACACATGTGCGCGTGTGAACAAACACACGTCACTGATGTCGGGTTCAGAAGTGTTATAAACGCATGCACATAAATTTGTCAGCCCGATATTTTGTCTAATTGTCTTACGCATAGGCCCCGACTCTTTCTTGCTTCAATTTTAGAATCCTGGAGCCGAACTCTAAACATAAACGTGTACATAAACTATCCGTCTTTAGATTTATCAACTTAAATCTACACTATACATTCTTTCTCATGTTTTCCATATAGCTTGTGATCTTCGGGCACAGTTCACCAGCACTATATTTTTGGTCTATGCCTATCTTTGCTATTTTATTAGCGATTAAATTTCCAAAAATTCTTCTCACTACGGGTTTTCTAAAAATTGGCACGTGCAAGTACTGGAATAATCTAGTTGGGATCGCAACTTGCCAGCGGCAGCAGAAACTGCCAGCTGCCTCATGGTGGCCAGCGGTTACAGAATGAAGATAGCATTTCATCTAAATATTCTGATAATTTACACATATGCTCTGTGAAATGAATCAATGAGCAATATGGACGCATATTAAACGAATATATGTACACTATTGCGCCACATATATACCTATATATACGTATAAATACATGTATATATATATATGCACTTAGGTTTGCAATATACCGTAGAAATAAACATGCATAGCTATGTAGATATTTTGGCAAAAATGCGGATGAGAAAATGAGATGTTTAATCAGATCGTGAAGCAGAAATTTTGTTTAGGCATCCGGTCTTGGGAATTCACCACAACAAAGCCTGACAGGAAGACGTCAGCGATGTGGCTGCACCACCTCCCTCAGGATCTGCACCCTCCTCTGTCCTACCCTCTCAGCTATCGAGCCATTCTCCCATCTTATTCCTCCGCCCTTCTCTATATCGAGGCAACCAAACAATTTTGGCGACAACTGAACACGGAGCATCATGGTTGTCGGGTGTTGACGCGAAGTGCCTTCCTTTCTTATCAGAGACAAATCTAATAACGCCACCAGCGCCCTCTATCCACGGCCGATGGCCACCGGTCGATTCAGAGGCGACAACAAAGTCACCTACTAACTAGAAAGAAAGGTAGGAGGAAGAGCCAAACGAGAACGAGAAGGGGCAAGAGAACACCCCACGATGGAAGAGGGAAATAGGACGGAAAATGGAATAAGAGGAAAATGAGGAGGGACAACATGAGATGGGTGTAAATAGATGAAAAGAGGACGCAGAGGAAGAGGAGAGGCCCAACAAGAAAGGAAGAGACGAGGAAAAGTACTCTGAAAAAAGTGCAGACCACTTTGTCTAGATCTTTTGTTGAGATAATTTTTCTACACTAATTTGGATGTTTTTGTAACAAAATATTGACACACATTTTGTTGCGAGTAATCTACAAAAATTGTTGCTGAGAAGTCTACACAATTCCAATGAGTCAGACATCAACAGTAGATGTTGAACTTAAGTTTACACTTTTCGACCGATTCTCTGCATTATTTCTTAGAGAGTAGAGGAGGATAGAAAACAGGAATAGCGTGAAGACAATAGCAATGATGTTGTATAAGGTGAGGATGAAGAAGACAAATTGAAGGATTACTATAATATAAGAAGTGAAGGAGAGAAGAAGGAAAGTGAAGCATCGTAACAAAAAGAACGAGAAGGAACAACAATAGCAAGAAATATGACAACAGAGAGGGAAAGAAGAGGAAATAGAAAAATTCGCACAGAGTAGTAAGAGAAAAAGTGAAAGAGGAGCGACAAAAATGATTAGATAGCAACGATGATGAAGATGATGACGATGATGATGATGATTGTGAATATGACTGTGATTATAACTCTGATGACAATATAAAAAATGACGACGACAATGATGAAGTGGGGTGGCTGGAAGCTAATTATAGAGTTAATGATGACTATGACGACGACTATGGTAAAAATGATGATGATGGAATGGTGGTGAAGATGATGATGACGATAACAATTCTGGTGCTGCTACTGATGATGATAATAAAGATGATAATGCCAATGAGAAAGAAAGGTGGAGGACACGAAGCATCCGAATTAAGTGTTGTTCTGGCTAATGAAGTTAATTATGCCACTAATATTCATAATGTTCAATACACTAATGGCACAACTATAAATAGCAATTCTACATTGCCTCTGCTACATAAATACATACATATATATGTATATATATGTAATTACACTAATATCTTGGTCATCATTACCAACTTGCTCATTTATAACATTAATGCCACAATTATTTATGTAATTGGTGTCAATCTCTGTAATAAATTAGACTGTCAGTGCTGTGAATGTTCTAGATAAATAAGTGTACAGAGCGGCTCTGCTTTTCGGTGTTTGCCAAAAAATTCACTTGCAGTTACTAAAATTAATGTATTGCGTGATTTTCGTCTTTACTTGACTTTTGAGACACCGGTTCTGGTCAAATTTTGTTCATCGCTGCCACAACAGTTCGCTTCCCAGGAGACTGGGTCATTTAGGAATTCCTAAATACAGTCTATCTATATGCATATATATATGTTGAAGAATTCCTACATACTTTATATATATAATATACTTGTCATCCATGTTTGTGTATTTATATGTAAACTTGGATGATACACGTGATCTGCGCATGTCCGCTGCCATTTCGGTCGTGGACGGTCTTTATGGTATTTTGATTTTGACGGATTATATTGTCTAAACGTAAAGTTTGCTTGATAATTCTGGAAGTATGGACTGTTTCTGTTGCCGAGTCTGCTTGTTGAAATTATTTCTCGTTCTTAACACGGATTTACTGTGTTTTGGACAGTTTTTGTTGCATGTTGTTGTGACCTTCTGTGACTGGAATGGTCTACCAACAGAGGGAGACAGGATTCCAGCTGGACAGTCAGGCCCTAGACTTACAGATTTATGTATATCTACGCCGGGAAATAATGGATTCGGTGGAGGAAGGGCGAAAAGAGTCTTCGGAGCGACACCGACCGCATCCACGGAATGGTCTAGCTACCAATCAACCCCCGGCGGGTGAAGAATACCTGTCCTGGGCATGTCCGACAGTACAAAGGATATCCTGATGCCGCGTCGTCTTCCACCTACGAGGGACTGCTGAACAGTCGGCGAATCATATCGCCTATTGTCGTTCCTCATCCTGGATGCTACGTGCTTCAGGAACACTGACCATGCTGCCATCTTTCAACTCTAGTTGGAAATCTGTTGGTTGGGCTCTGCGTGTGCGCGCGAGCTTGCCAGTGGTGACTCTTCTGGTTATCTGAGCAATATTTGCTAACGGATGAATGTTCTGTGCTTAATGACATTTAGCATCTTTACCGCTAGAGCAGGTTTATGTAGCCTCTGATTAGTTTCTCTTGAAGGGGGCTATGTAAATTTCTGATTCCAATTAAAAATATCATGTTTGTGTGATCTGTATGAAAGTAACGACGGGCATTTGCAACGGCAGACACTAGAGAGGTCATAATGTTCGTGGACATAATTATTTGTGTGGCTATGTGGCGTAAACACTGCCGCCTACAGCAGCCAGATACTTTAATCTGACGATCACAAAAGACACATTATATGCCATGGATAGTGTGCTTGCTGCAAGACAAATTATGCCTATGTACATTCTGACAGCATGGGTGTCTCCAGTTGGCAGACGTCATTATGTTTAAGAGTGTGTATCTAAATCTAAACGACTTGTGTTTCGAATGCGTAGCTCATCGATCGATGACTTCCAGAGTCTACTCGAAAACAGGCGAAACACATGATGTGATAGGATGCTGTTATTTGTACAGGCTGTTTTAAGCAATACATGCATATATGTAAAGCCTGCAGCCCTGTGTATCCTGTATAGTCGCAGTATGTTCGTGATATATTGAAGTGCAATTTTCCATTGATCTGCTTGAAGGTTGACATCTTTATCTTTATTCGAAGTGATGTTTCATCGTCAGTAGTTGTCAGTAATAAGCCTTATGTCTCGACGCCCGCCTCTGCGTCTGTGTCCATCTCTGTCTCCGTATGTCTAAGTAACCTTCTCCGCCTGTCCTATGAACTAATGATATGTAGAAGAATTGCAGCTACATGTATTGCACATGTTATACGCAAGCAGCTCAACACTTTAAGCTGGGCTTCGTTGCTACTATATATTCAACACATCGAAAATGTGATGATGTTTCTTTAAGCGTGTTTGTTGTGTTAAACTTCAAGAAGACATATTTTGAGGAAATTCTGAATATGGGACGTCAGACTAGCGAGCAACCAGAACCTAAGAATGTGCTGCTTCGCAATCTGGCCTACATACTAAAAAGCTTTCTAAGGCTGTTGTTTCTTGTTTGACAGCTATGGACTGGAATTTTTATGGAAGCACAAAGCTGGCACGAGGAAAGACAAGCTCCGAGAAGGGCCGAACACGACAAGAAAGACTTGCAATAAAGACAGGGATTGTGGGAGAAGAGACAATAGCAGACAAGAAGAGACAATGTCAAATATTGATTATGATAATTTTGTGCCACATGAGACGCAGCCACCTGTAGATTGAAGCCGAAATTTTTATCGGGAAAGGAATTAGTGGTTGACTGACGCTTCATTTATTCACTGTCATGACCTTTGCCTGAAACTGGCGTGCTCATGCAAACACAAGCAACTCCGGTCTGTGTAGACTGAGGTAAGTTGATGAGCGAGGCCACGCAGCGGCAAAGTAGACAATCGTTTAAAGGTTAAATAAATGTCTACCAGCCGAATAAACTAATTTAAAGAAAGGAATGAGCAAATAAATAACAATGAAAATCAAATGAACTAATGCATAAACGTATGTAGTGGTGTTCGATTTAAACAACCAACTGGGCTGATCGATTGGCAATTTTGGTTATTGGAACGAACTTGACAGAGAAAAATTGCGACCGAGTGATTGAGCACACAGACGATTGAGAGAAATTGACTGAGAACATTGATTGAAGCGTCTTTAGACAGATGTGCTCCTTGAAAGCGCAGCAAGAATAAGTTCCGAGAACAAGAGAGCGATATGTCTGTCCTGTGCCCATTCGCTGCGTCTAACCACGCTGGACCAGCGTGGCGTACTTAATCGACCAGCCGTCTATCGTTTATCCTGCAAGTGACGGAGTAGCCATCAGTTCGTGTTCTACCTATTCGGTCATTCCGTGCCAATGAGCGTGCGCTAACTGTTGGCCAATTGTACCATCAGTACCTAAGCAGCTTCTCTCTTCTCTGGCCATCGCAGAAACTGTCACGCGAGACAGAATAGAAAACCGTAAAACTATTATACAACAATTGCTTCTCCCTTCCTCCCTCCCTCCCATTCCCTCCATCCTATCCCCTCACCCGCCTACCCACCACCTCAACCCCCTCGGCCCCACTCACCCATCTCCCATCGGATGGCAGAGCTATTCTTCAGCGCTCGGTCGGTCGTTCTCCGGGCAGATTCGAACCGTCGAACAGATGCGCTCTTCGATAAATCGATGATGCTCGCTCGTGGCAAGAGCAGGACGGAAGGAAAGAGAAGCAAAGACGACTGGTTCTGCGACTGAGCATATTTTGTCCCGATCGGGAACGACTCATCCCAACAGCTGCGTAGGGCTTCCTTAAAAAGAGGACAATATGACTAGACGAACATTGGTACTGATACCGATGATACTGATATTGTTTGCCGTGCTATGTACTGATACTTAATGTGCTTAGGATGTTTTTTATTGTAGAAGTACTGATAAATGATGAACGTGGGTTTGTGTTATGTTATATGTACTGATACTGTATTCAGTATTACATAACTTCTGGTAAATGCATCTATAATGATTACGAATCTAATACCGATACTACTCTTGATATACTGATATCAGCGCCCTTTTTTCGACCTCGGTCGTGTTACGGCGCTATATAAATTGCCTTATTATTATTATTGAAACCGAATGCGGCATTACTAAGTCCAGATTGTTCATGACAACAAAGGCATAATCATAGTGCACTTGATAGCGATGGGCAGAGACCTACTGACCTACTATTAGACCTAGTGACCTACTATTAGACCTACTGACCTACCATTAGACCTACTAGCGAAAAGAGCTTTGCTGTTGCTCGGATGGCATTGTTTAATATTTCTGTGTATTTCTAGACACGAGCATTGCCACCAGTGTATGATGATAGTGCGCCGTCATCCGAACATCATACAGTATCGAGAAAGTAAGCTGCTGAGACAGTATTAAATCTCATTCTTTTTCACCTTATCTCGCTCATTCTTTTTCAACTTATCTCGCTCATTCTTTTTCACCTTATCTCGCTCATTCTTTTTCACCTTATCTCACTCATTCTTTTTCATCTTATCTCGCTCATTCTTTTTCACCTTATCTCGCTCATTCTTTTTCACCTTATCTCGCTCATTCCTTTTCACTTTATCTCGCTCATTCCTTTTCCTCGCAATACCTGTCGTTATCACGTTTTTTCTCGTTATCTATGACTCTGCCTCACTCTTTTTCTACATCACTCCTGTCTTTTCACATACTCTTTCGATCTCTCTTTCTGACTCTAACTGACTCTTTTGTATTCTAACTTAATTCCTCTGTTTATCGCACACTTTCCTGCTCTCTATCTCTCTCTGTTTCTCAGACTCTGTCTGTTCGTCAGTCTTTCTCAATCCCCTCTGTGTCTCATTCCGTGTAAATGTGACGGATTGGCCACAAAGCTTGTCTCTGGAAAGGATTTATAAATATTTTATTTAATTGATTCATGGATTATATAATAGCTTCTTAGTTAAGTTGTTCGGTTCGTTTTAGTTTCTTTTTAATATTTCAACGATTTGTGTTTAATTCAATTTAATAATTAAGCCCTTGCTTCTCTGCAGTTCCTCCCCGCTATCCGATAATTGCCGACGCTCGATCAAAGCGGCACTAACCATCTCTTGAAGTAGCTTCCTACTGAAGATGCTGTATAAATTGCCGTGATTATAATTACAATTACAATTACGGTAATAATAATAGTTTCCCTACGCGCGAAACGCCATGGGAAGCGGCCTTTCGCACGATAGCAATTAGATACTTATTACGAAGTACTGAAGATAAAAAGCGTCTTCCGAAACACACCATAACATACAGACATAGAACGGGCGGTTGAATAAGGGCTGCCGCACCTTGCATTGCTCTAGACGTAGAGCGGCGACGCGTGGCTCTGCATTTAACGAGTCACGTCAACTTGATATTGTTTGTTCCGTGTGCTGGTTAGCATAGCGTATGCAATTCAAAACTCGTCCTTGGGTCAAGTCACGAAACATATATTCGGACGAAAGGGCAAGTTGATCTAACAAATATGATCAATTTGTTAACAGCGTCCGAAGTATCACGCCTTAGTTGATGTTGAGTTTAGAAACTTTTCTAACTATCTAATATCAACGTTATAAAGCTTATGATGGAGTTATGAGGTGAGTAGTCTTACCCAAAAAGCGCTATAAGATAATGCGTTTTCTAGGTTACTTTCAACACAGTTAGTATGTTAAAAAGTCAACGTTTGCACCCAAATGCGACATATTGGTCACGGGTTGTGTGAACTACTCAGTCAACGAATTGTTTACAATGCTGGGATGTGTTCTCGCCTTATGCAAATTGACGCAAGCACTTCGCCGGAGAGTGCAACACGCCGTGACATACACGGCCAAGTAACGACGACCTCATTTAGCCGTTGGTCACCTCTGACTGAAAAAAACGATGTTGCTATTGACAGCAAGATATGCTAGAATCAGACGAAACTGCGCTTTAGGTTCTTAGTTACACAGCAAGGCACAGCATCTGCGTTTCTAGATGAGTTTCAACCGTTTGATCAAGATCCAACAGATTGAACGGCCTTCCGGTAGCAAAGCTCAGTATTTTCGTTGTATATTTATCGTAGGTAACTCTTTTACTTTGTTATGTTATGCAATGCAATACAAAGAATACAACATACACATGTAGGCCGATGATTAAGAGATTTAAAAGCAGCTGGACAGAACATAAACCCAGCTTTAAACAGTAATCTCATGGCTTCTAAGACGAAGCCAAGAAGGATTTGCTACCGAGCAATAATACCTATAATCTGAATTAGTTCAAGCACAGATTAAATCTCTTCTGAATAATTCCTTAAAGCCCATACCATGTTATGCTATGTAACGCAGCTGCCAATTGATTTGCGAAAGGATAGATACCTCGTGTTCATATGTCTGCAATACCAGCTACAGTGCCATCGCAGCGGAGGCTTTTTCTTCAAGCATTGCATTGCTTGATATCCGCTAAATTATGTAGCTTCTTTAAGCGCCCTGTTTAGCTGCGACTTTAGACAGATCATTTGTAATTATCTGATTGTTTTCAGGTAAGTAGATTACAACTACAACTGCCTTCTGCTTAGCTAAACACATAAGCCATACGGTGCAATCTACAGTCCAACTCTGCAGTGAACCTGGTTCACTTATACATCATGAAGCGCCTGGATTACTGCAACTCAATCCTTCCATACTGCTAAATGTAAAGTAACTGTAATTACTAAAGTTCTGGTTGCGCCATCTGCAGTCATTCTTAACTGTGTCCCTCGAGACGTAACCAATAATCCGAAATATTCATATATTTTGGAATGTACCCAGAAACGCTACCCTGGCTTCCTGTCGCCGATCAAATGTTATTAAAGGTCAACCTGCTGGCAAGTGCTTCACTTTACAGCACTGCCCTGGAATACATCAGGGAGTTCTATGTTCCAGTTTCGAGTCAGCTGGATCGTTGCGCCCGTGAGATATGCGTCCGCACTTCAACTCGAACCCATCGTGCCTTCTCCTGTATTGCACCGTCCTGATGGAGCAGTTTGTCACTGCACTTACAAAATTTGCATTTGACTCTGTTCAACAAACACTTCCAAACTGTTTTAAAACGCACCCGTTGAGGTCACTTAGATAGTCATGTGCACAGCTCTTTTGTGAGGTACTTAAAAGCGCTATAAAAACTGCCCTGACACACACATAAGCACGTACATACGTGCATGCTTACATACATGCACACTTACATACACACATACGCACAAATATGCATATATACATGCATACATACGTACGTACATACACACGCACATACGTAGATCTATACATAAATACATGAGCCAAGCTGATTATTTTCGTCTTCTCCCGTTACTTAATAAAACGGTGTCCTGTAACTCGATTGCAGTCGTGTTTGCGCCTCTGAGGTCCATGCCACTGAGGAGCTTCTGTACAGGTGGGTAAACAAATGTTTACAGAAAATGTAAAGTAAATGTAAATTATAAAGTAACTGTAATTACTACAATAATTACTTTAGTCGAATTTGCGGTTTACATAGTTTCTGCTCATTTCTGTGTATTGTAACTGATGCAGCGGTTTACTTTACTTTAGGCTACTGCATCGGTCGCGAAGCCTTGCAAAGCATCTGTGGCCAGATGAGAGTGGAAGGATTTGGAGCAATGTACACGTTAGTGAGAGGTAAGAGACAATCGGCTGCTTTTGATTTAACCAGTACGCTATTTTCACTTCTGCACATGACTCCGAAATTAAACCTTTAGCTTAGGTTTTAGGTTTTCTAAAAACTTACCCATTGATGAAAATCACTAAACGGATTTAAGATAATTGACTAAAAAGTGTTGTTTGATTGCGTAAAGCAAACGCTTCCTTGCGAGTATGTATAAATAGAGCTTAGGTGGATGACTACTATTAATCCTAGTTAATAGTTAGGATGACAATTACTGGTTTTATGTAATTTTTTCTCAGCTAGTATCTAAGAAACCCGTTAAAAGATTCTGATTTCAAATGACTTTTGTGGCGACATCTACTGCCTACCAAATAAATCACGATATAGCAAACAAGCGAACACGACTAGGTTAATGCATATGTATTTGGTTAACTAGTTGGTTAGTTATTCAGATACTTGATATAGCGCCTTGAAGAACATCACAAAGGGCAGCTACAGAAGTGAGAAGCTTAGAAGCTAGCCCAAATGATGTTAAAATCATAGAAAACAAAACGTTCATCACTAAGCAAGCAATGTTTCGATAACTAGAAGAGTCACCACTGGCCAGCCTCCGCACACACGAAGAGCCTAACCGACGGGGTCTCACCTGGAGGAGACAGTTGATACAATGTTTAGAGTATTTGAACCAAGCTGTTCAGGAGATGACTAACGACGACGGGCGACGATGTCGGCGGGACACGATAACACCACCGTCCAGCAGTCCCTCGTATATGGTAGAAGATATCCGGCGTCCGGAAATCTCCAGAGCTAGGCAGGCATTCGCTGTCGGTTGCTGAACATACCTCTCAGAGGTTAATGTTTGACGTAGTTCCAAGGACTATTCCCGTCTTTCCATCAACGTATCCACGATTACCCGGTCACAGACGGCGAAGTAGATCTGCAGGTCTGAGGCTCGACTGTCCGACTGAGAACCCCATTCACCCCCTGAAAAGTGAATTCTGAGAACCCCATTCACCTCCTGAAAAGTGAACTCTGAGAACCCCATTCACCCCCTGAAAAGTGAATTCTGAGAACCCCATTCACCCCCTGAAAAGTGAATTCTGAGAACCCCATTCACCTCCTGAAAAGTGAATTCTGAGAACCCCATTCACCCCCTGAAAAGTGAACTCTGAGAACCCCATTCACCCCCTGAAAAGTGAATTCTGAGAACCCCATTCACCTCCTGAAAAGTGAATTCTGAGAACCCCATTCACCCCCTGAAAAGTGAACTCTGAGAACCCCATTCACCCCCTGAAAAGTGAACTCTGAGAACCCCATTCACCCCCTGAAAAGTGAATTCTGAGAACCCCATTCACCTCCTGAAAAGTGAATTCTGAGAACCCCATTCACCCCCTGAAAAGTGAACTCTGAGAACCCCATTCACCCCCTGAAAAGTGAACTCTGAGAACCCCATTCACCCCTGAAAAGTGAACTCTGAGAACCCCATTCACCCCCTGAAAAGTGAATTCTGAGAACCCCATTCACCTCCTGAAAAGTGAATTCTGAGAACCCCATTCACCCCCTGAAAAGTGAACTCTGAGAACCCCATTCACCCCCTGAAAAGTGAACTCTGAGAACCCCATTCACCCCCTGAAAAGTGAATTCTGAGAACCCCATTCACCTCCTGAAAAGTGAACTCTGAGAACCCCATTCACCCCCTGAAAAGTGAACTCTGAGAACCCCATTCACCCCCTGAAAAGTGAACTCTGAGAACCCCATTCACCCCCTGAAAAGTGAATTCTGAGAACCCCATTCACCTCCTGAAAAGTGAACTCTGAGAACCCCATTCACCCCTGAAAAGTGAACTCTGAGAACCCCATTCACCCCCTGAAAAGTGAACTCTGAGAACCCCATTCACCCCCTGAAAAGTGAATTCTGAGAACCCCATTCACCTCCTGAAAAGTGAACTCTGAGAACCCCATTCACCCCTGAAAAGTGAACTCTGAGAACCCCATTCACCCCCTGAAAAGTGAACTGATCCAATTCGGCTTCAATGACATGCCACCAAATAAGGTCGGAAAACAAACAACATCGTAAGCGGAATAAAAAGAAAATCCGAAACGTAAATTCGGTAACAATAGTAGTCCAAACATATAAGAATTATCAAACAAAATCCGCTCTGAGACGAACAATTTGCCAAAATGACAGTCGGAAATCTTTGAATCTTAGATAAAATTCGTATTATCTTCAACATCGCTAATGAATGGGAAGATTGGAAGAAATGTTTCGTTATCTGATAAACTGTCTGAAGTAAGATACGATAAATGCCTCTGCATGATTTATCCGTGTGTGTCAGACCCTTCTTTTTCCATCGTGTAGTATAGTCTGAGGCTTAAGAAAGAGAGGATGAGATGAAGGGAGGAAGAGGCAACGAGCTGCGCTTTCTTTTTTACTGCCTCGGTGGAAGCGACAGATAAACTGAAAGAGCTCTCTGGTCGTTGTCCAAGCAAAAGCGTCGCCATTATAAAAATTCTTATAGCTAAGAAGGTCATTGCCCCATATCGTTTTCAGCGAGAATAGAATCGTCTCCATGGAAACATATTTTCTCCATATCTCTATGGAGACTGCTTCATCGAGCAAGACTTAAAACAACGGCATCCTTGTTTCTGCAGAGAAGCAGTCCGTAGCTTTTAGAATCTTCTTAAAAGCGTATTGTGGCGTGATACGTCCAAATATATACATACATATACATATACATAATTTATGCATGTGCATATGCATATACATATGTATAGGCCTACATACAAAAGGATGACTACAAAATGTGTTGAGTGGAACATTTGATAACAATGATGATACTGATGATTATGTTATTTACTACAACTGCAGCAGCAATAAAACAAAGAACCAAACAAATAAATAAGTAAATAAATAAGTAAATAAATAAGTAAATACATTGCCGTTATCAACATTGGCGTAGCTATCGTACATGTAACTATATATGTATATATACCAGCACCGATGATGAGAAAATATTCATGTCTTGAATAAACTTAGCATCAGGCTGAGTAAACACTGGACCGCTGACAGTTGATACCATCGATGACCCAAATTATGATTTGGCTCTCATAACCCTTGGAAGTTTCGAGCCTGCTTTAGTTTCGCTGTCCCCTTTTCTGACGAAGTCATTATGTAATGTAGTGAAAAATATTAGAATTTGTTTTCGGTGTAGGCACAAAGCAGAAAACCCGTTTGATGACTGGCGCTCAGTCAAATTAATGGCGCAGATGGAAAGTCGGGTCAGCTGCATCGCTGTAGGTCAGTGCCGAGAAAAGTCCTTCTAATAGGCTCTGCGGAGACCAGTTAGGGCGAATTAGGTCAGAATCTGGCTTCCATGGATAATATCGTCAATCTAGCACTAAGACCGTTTACGAGTCGTCCGTTCGTCCGTCCATCCGTCCATCCCCGATTGTCTTGGTGCTACTTTTGCAGCAGCAGCAGCTGCTGCTGAAGATGAACTGCTTGCTATTCGGGGTTTAATAAAGTTAACATGTTGTGTACGGACTCGGTTTTATCGTTTAAGCAACGATTCACTGACTGGGGCGTTTCGGTTTTCACACTGAACGGAAGTGCAAAAGGTACATTTCCCCGGCCGAAAGCAGCCATTTTGGCGGGTGTGGGCGGGCGTTGGTATGATGATTTGGTGTGGTAAATAGACATGTTACGGTCGAGTCGCTCTTGATGTCAGCTAAGATTGTTTTCCTTCAAATATTGGCGAACCTTTCAGAATGTGAGAAAATATTGACAGACTAGAAATTATGGCAGAAAATATCGATGTTAATGTATCGCGAGGCAAATGATGTCGATGTACGTAAGCGCTAGAAAAGCAGGGCACGTGATTAATGGCGACCGTTCTACTATGTCACGATCCACCGGAAAAACTAAGTGATTTTAGCACCGGGTAGGATACGATTTACAGTTTCCGGTTCAAGGATAATATTTACATTTCACGGTTTGGATTGATGTTTAGAGGGGAAAGCTGGTGCAGTGTCAATACCTAGCGTTTTACAGAGTTGAATCATAGACTTGGAAGTTGTGTTAGAGGTATTCTATCATAGCTTTGGATGTTCAAAATCTACTTTTTGCGCAAAATAACCCACGAAATCAGCCACGCAGTCAGAGGGCAGTCATGCAGACAGACAAAGAAACGGAAAAGCATGGACAGACAAGAAAACACGGAGAGGAAAACAAGAGGAGACACAGATATTTATTCGGACAAACGAGATTGCAGCGTCTGTTTGGCAAATATAAAAAGAGGAATCGACGAGAATCCAAGACCTTGCACATGCATAAGAATTGCTTGACTCAATCCCCTCTTAAGCCCAAGGAATTTTCTCCCAAGTACAAAATATTTGTGGGCCTACTGAAGTCTTCGTTAGCATGCAGGAAACAAGCTCACTTGGTGTAATTTGCATGAAGCGAATCCGCAAAAGAAGCAAGGGCCGGGAAGACGGAATAAACTTAAACCACTAAATCTTATGCTATCCTGTGTAAAAATTGCAGAAAAGCCAAAGTTTTTGCCGCAAATGACATGTCCAACCATTTATTATGTCCCTATTCCGTGTCAATTTGATCGCATCTCTTTCTCTGGAATGAAAAAGATTTTAATAATAGCGAAAAGCCCAAGATCACAGCAGTCGATCTGTGCTACCTCGGTGATCTTTTACAACCTACGGAGTGTTAGAATTAATCGAAATGGAAATATGAGTTGTTCCAATCGAATCTTACCTCATCTAAAAGAACCCTATAGATCTAACGTAACAATGCACAAGCTATCGATTGTTGGTCACTTTTAAGTAAACCTCGGACTTTTCAGGATGAGACAGCCAGAGTTTTGGTGAGTCTTAAGAGTAAATACGTATGCTGTTACCTGCTTAGACTGAGACAAAAGGACCAATAAATATCTCTGATCGATTCCATTTGTTCGTTGAAGTCATCAAATAAATAGACTTAAATCTTCAGCTATCAGCTTATCTTATTGCGAGTTGTATCTTGGCGGAATTAAGTGCAGTGTCTAGCTTATCTGCAGTTTACTTCAGACCCATTTGAACATTGAAGACTGGTGGCGTTAGATGAGATAATAAAAGGCAAGGGAAGTTAATGTAAATCAAGGTAAAACAATGTAAGATAAAACAAAGTTATGGTAGAGTTCCGGTAAGGTAACGTTACAAAAACTAATTACTTTCCATTGTCAACAATATTGCCAAAACGAAAATGCGACCCAACAACAGGACAGAGAACCGACCGGATCCGACTGGCCGCATAGGGTAAGATATGATACGGTGGGCTTAAGGATACAAGTAAGATAAGATACGGTGGGCTTAAGGATACAAGTAAGATAAGATACGGTGGGCTTAAGGATACAAGTAAGATAAGATACGGTGGGCATAAGGATACAAGAAAGATAAGATACGGTGGGCTTAAGGATACAAGAAAGATAAGATACGGTGGGCATAAGGATACAAGAAAGATAAGATACGGTGGGCTTAAGGATACAAGTAAGATAAGATACGGTGGGCATAAGGATACAAGAAAGATAAGATACGGTGGGCTTAAGGATACAAGTAAGATAAGATACGGTAGGCTTAAGGATACAAGAAAGATAAGATACGGTGGGCTTAAGGATACAAGTAAGATAAGATACGGTGGGCTTAAGAATACAAGTTACATGGCCTTGCAAGGAATTGTTTCATTTCGCATAACGTACCACAGACATTGGCGGATTTAACTCTAGGCGTGGAGGCCTCTTGGTGTATGCCGGCGCTCCTCAGACCAGGCCCGTGCACGTATTCTTAGACCATACAGTGCTAGAACTATTACGCTATGTCGACCAATAGGAATGCAATTGATGTCGACCAATAGAATTCGAGTTATTAATAGTGTGACCTACTTTAGGTTTATTGCTGTCCCTCAAACTGCTTCGTTTTAAATTTAACAATAAATAAATAATAATAATAATAATAATAATTAGTAGTAGTGGTGGTAGTAGTAACTTCCAATGCGCCGATGTTTAACGCACAAGGCATAATAGTAATTAGTAACTCCCTCAAACTGCCTCGTTTTAATGATAAATAATAATAATTAGTAACTTCCAATGCGCCGATGTCTAACGCACAAGGCATCAACCCATGGTGTGCCAAAACCAAGCCACACTCAGGTCAATATCCAGAAGGTCAGTCCACAAGACAGAAATCTGGGCGGACAGGTAACTTTTAAGCTGAGAACTAAATGAAATCTTATTAGCAGAAAAATGTTAAGTGGACTGGAACTGCATAGCTAGCTCATTCGCTGTTTGTGCAGGAGCTAACCACAACGGAGATGCTAAGATATCATGCTTCAGCTTCTTTAAATTAATTTTATGCCAAGGACGAAATTTTTCAGGCAATTATTCGAAACCAGCGCCCTTGGACGCCATTTTCGCCTTAGCTAGGTCACGCTATTTTTGGTCGACATAACCTGGTATTCCTATTGGTCGACATAGCATTATAGTTCTAGCACTGTATGGTCTAAGAATACGCGGCCCGTGCATGGTGGACTGCCAGAATGTGGTGCCCCTCTGGAAATGCTCTTCCCAACGCAAGCAATCATGGAGCCGCCACTGACCACAGACGATTCGAAATTTAGACGCTAAGGGAAAAGGTCAACAATTTAACAATCTTGAAGTCCTCCAACGGAATCCCATACTTAAGTTGAACATGATAGATGGATTCATCAAGCGTGTTCATATTCTGTCATCGTAACGGTACTTATCAATCGCGTCGTTGTTGTCAATCTTGCAACCGTTGTCTGTCGACTTCCGACGGCACAGTCATAATCAGACAAGCTCTCAGCAGACCTTGTTCATGGAAGTGTTTATTTGTCTACAGAAGTTTTATTACATGCTTCGCTTTCCGCTGATCATCCTATTTGATTTGCACTCAGCCACATCACCATTCAACGGCGGATGATTTCGGAGACGCATTAGCTGATAATGGTCGAGGCTTCTACCGATTCTTGCAAGACAAATGGGAGCAATATTTGCGCACAGCTATGACGATCTGTTGATCTGATCTGTTGGAAATTAGGCGATGGAAGTTGCTGCTCCTGTTCTAAAAGAATGACAAGGCAAAGCTAACCGAACATATTCACCGCCACATACATCGAGAGTTCACCGTTGTATTTACGTATCCCAACGTATTTTATTCCTATTACAATGGATTGCTCGAATGCAAAGGCAACTTCTCACACGAGCCTAAGTATAAATATCGTTTGATTTTCTCGAGCAATCTTGATTGAATATTTCTTAATGACTTCATCTCTCAAGAAACCTTACTTTCCAAAAGGAGCAGAAGAAGAAGAGAAGAAAAAGAGAAGAAGAAGAGAAGAAGAAGAAGAAGAGAAGAAGAAGAGAAGAAGAAGAGAAGAAGAAGAGAAGAAGAAGAGAAGAAGAGAAGAAGAAGAGAAGAAGAAGAGTAGAAGAAGAGAAGAAGAAGAGAAGAAAAAGAGAAGAAGAAGAGAAGAAGAAAACGAAGAAGAAGAAGAGAAGAAGAAGAGAAGAAGAAAACGAAGAAGAAGAAGAGAGGAAGAAGAGAAGAAGAAGAGAAGAAGAAGAAGAAAAAGAGAAGAAGAAGAGAAGAAGAAGAAGAAGAGAAGAAGAAGAAGAAAAAGAGAAGAAAAAGAGAAGAAGAAGAGAAGAAAAAGTGAAGAAGAAGAAGAAGAAGAGAAGAAGAAGAGAAGAAGAGAAGAAGAGAAGAAGAAGAAGAAGAAGAAGAAGAAGAAGAGAAGAAGAAGAAAAAGAGAAGAGGAAGAAGAAGAAGAAGAAGAGAAGAAGAAGAAGAAGAAGAAGAGAAGAAGAAGAAGAAGAGCAGTTCTTTGAGCTAACCTCGAGAGGTAGCCATGGGTATGAAGTGTTAGCAAGTTCAATTTTTTAGCCTCGGCATATGAGGGCGGGTGGCCAGTTCCTTCCCCTCCGCCTGGTCGTCCCATTGACAATGTGCTGTCAGTGTACTCATTTTATAGCTTGGCTCGCTAAGGGGCGAAAGTGGAGCAGAAATCTCGAAACATCTTTTCTGTCATGGGGATTTGAAACCCCAACCATGGGTTGACATTCAAGGAGGCTAACCCCTAAGCTATCCAAGCAGCAAAAAGATAACAATTTTTGTCTTCATCTTAATCCAAGCGAATAATTTACGTCAAGTTCTTCCATCTAAGTGCAACCTGCTTAATACCAGCTAACTTACCCTCAAACGTATTCTTGTCGTAAATAGCCCAAAACGGGTAAATAAAACGGGTATGTTCATTGAAACTTATAGCTTATTGCATGACGGCAGATTAGTTTGATTTATTGTTTTCAATAAGGTCTAACTATACACAGACCTGTATAAACGGAAATCGGGTCAAAACTGACCCCAGATGTCGGTAGAATACTGAGGTTTCGGATTAACAGTACCAGAGTTGATCTCAAATCGACACTTGTGCTGTCAACAGAGACCATAAAAGCCGTCGTCCAAAGCTGACGGTGCACTGCGACTTACTGGCTAAAGTTGTCAGAGAGGATTACCCTTAATTAACCTAAACGGAGGCCACCCGGTGCATTTAGATATGCCAAGAATACTGCAGTTGCAGCGCCTTCTACTAAAATGGCCTCGTTCTCAACTAAAGTGTCGACTTTAGGAGTGTTTTATGGAGGAAGCTGTGTGTCTATAAAGACGGAAAATTACCAACAGCTCCTGTAATGAACAGTTTTTTACAAACAGCAGCGTTGGTGGTTTATTTTTATGTTGATATACTTATTGACTCGCAGAGTTAACTATACTCGAGACTGATGTCGCCAGAACGCTCATAAACACGAATTGTCTGGTGATAAAGCATACTTGTTGTGGCCTGCAGCTAGGTATTTACCGCTGCCTGAAAATCGCTGAGTTTCGCATGCAGTGCGAGTTATGACCTAGTAATGAATGTGTTTCTTGCGTTAAGTTAAAGAAGGCTCTGGAACTTAAGACGATGGCCACTAAGGCAGCACAATTCAATAACAAGATATATGTGTGCATATATCAAAAAAAAAGGTCGAACAGATGAAGGCGCATCAGGTTAGCCACTTACCAGTGGCCACTGCCAGCTCTATTAGGGTCAATGAAATTTACTTATCTCGGCCAGCACACACCCTTTGAGACAATGTTGAACAGCGTTAGCACATTGTTGTACAACGCTGGTCCAGGATTGTTTCATTGTGTGCGTATGTTGGCTGGTAATCGTACCCGTAATTCCGAGATTTCTACAGCGCTCAACAAGGTCACGGGGGGCCGGCTTATTCACAGGCGCTCAGTCAAAACAAACTCGATAGGCAAAGAGGTTCGGCTCCAGGAAGTAGTAGTCAATTGCTCGATCTTCATGGGTAAACATAATATCGAAAAGTCTCAAATGAGTTCATGAAAACAACACCAACATTTAGCGCGTCTATTTTTGGTAGAATAATGCGAATCAATACAGACAACTATTGGATTTTCGTTATTTCTTATCTTTTAAAATGTTTATTGCTTCATCGATGGCCATATTGTACTGAATATGGGCGGCATTATAACGCAGTAGATATTATTGACCTCCTTACGAATGTCTATCGTTTCATCAGTGGTTGTATTACATCGAATGTGGGCGGCATCTAAAACGCAGTAGATTCTCAAGAGACTTGTCCGTTTTCGTTGTTATCGTATACTTAAGGGGCGAATCCCTGAGGCCGCATATGAATGGCCTTATCGATACACAGAGTATCCGATTGTTTCGAAGAGGCAAGTAACAGGCATCGTCAAGGGAGTCGAACCAGGCGCCATAAAAACCACAAACGAACCAGGCCAAGATGAGTCCATTTGAGACTCGAATCTTAACATGGCTGCTGCATAAAATGTAAATGTAAATCTACATGTTTCTCTACGGCGACCGTATGGCCTCGACCCTGATCGTTTCCAATGAATTTATCAAGGCATAAAGTGTACGCAAGAGGGAGCCAGTCCTTTGAATGTAGCCGACCGAACGATTTGTGGCACTGTTGAACATGCAAGAAGAGTCTTAAACTCATTATTTCTCACTGGCCTTCAAATATTTGAATTTATTTTCGTAATAATAATAATAATAATAATAATGATGATGATGATAATAATAATAATAATAATAATAATAATAATGCAAGTAAGTGGGTCAAGAATAATTTGTATGTATTTAATAAATGCACAAAAACACTGCTGTTCTGCAACAATCCGTAGACCTTGAAGCCTATGCTACATGGCTGAAGAATAAGCACTGAACGAACTTGTTGAGGCTGAGGACTGAGGGGTGTATTTTTGCATCGTATGGATCGGTCCGTACGAAAAGAAGGGGAATTGGTTGCACATCTGTAAGATACCCTTCGCTGTTCCCTAATGGTCACTAGCAGACACATCAGTGGTAGTAAAGAGGGCCACAATGTTTTTTGGCTTAAAAGCCACAGATCGGCAGAGACAACGAAATCGCTGTTATAGAACTCTCGCCGTGTCCGAAGACAGTTTTAGATCTACTGAAATTAACGTCGAGGAAATAGGTTTACTCTTCCCTGCGCCATCATCTATATTGTAGGTGATTTCAATAAGCTAGACGCAATTAGCCTCCTTCACTGAGATGAGATTCGAGCAGATGGTGACTGACAATACACGCAATAAAGTTAGGCTTGATCTTTTCTTCGCCAGTAGAGCAGAGCTGATGACAAGCTGCGTGGTCAGTTCTTACATCAAGATTGATCGTACAGCTATTATCATTAGCAGCCAAAGAGTATCAGACATTTCCTCGCACAGTGGTTCGGCCTCAGACAGAAAGAGACGCTTAATAGAGTACTATGACATTGGATTTCTTACTTCTCGTGATGCTGCGCAGTAATGCGGCTCTGAAAAAGGCTTGAAGATGGCAAATATGTGAAAAGAACTATACTGAAGAAGAGCTGATTGCTCGAGCAGACAGGAAGTTGTTCCAGAAATAGAATCTTGATAACACCTAGACTACACTTTGTGGATGCATGAGGGCGGCATTAATGAAACGAAAATGCTTCCAGACTGTTGTTAATAATTAGTGATAGTCATAATTTTTCACGAGCGTGGTCAGTATTGCTGGAAAATTAAAGCCGATCGGCACAGGTGTCTACTCTGCATGCTTATTATTACCTTAAGACGAAGACTTTTAAGTCAAATTTATGAAAAGATTTTTGCATCGAAATTACGTTTCACTTTTTCAATCAATGCTTTTGCTGCCGATTCGGTTTCTGTTGCTTGATATGGTAAAATTCTCTTCTGTCTTAAGATTGAAATTCCTAGAACCGCAAAATGGAATAAAAATTCTTAGGTTTTAACATGATGCGCATTTCCTATCGAAAGGGCTACTACCCATACACATTCATGTTGTCCTAAAATTAGAGGAATCTTACTTCATTGTTTATTACTTATGTATTTCCTCGTTACTTACTTATTTACATATTTTATGTCTCCTTTGTTTCGTCATTATTTTTCCGCTCATTGATACAACTTGGTCGTAGGAACTGCAGAGTGCCATTCAGAGTACACGATGTGCATACTGAAATAATTCGTTCTTGCATACTTGATTATGGCCAAGTCAATCGAGCGACGCTCTCAAGAAGCTTTGTCTGCGATGAGGTTGGACTTCCTATCACGTGATGCAATGACGTCGCAGAACTGAGACAATGCTATACGAGGCTCGATGTTCTGCTGCTGAGATATCCTATCTCAGCAAACCAGAGCTCCTCCAACTGTCAGTCTCCGTACCTTTTGGAAGCTAACAGAACATCGCATGCGCAGCCCATGTCCAGCATCTGAGTGGCTATGCATGTCTGTGTGTATAGATATGTATGTAAGTATGAATGCATATATGAATGTATATGTGTATGTATGTTGTTTGCATGTATGTATCTATGTATGCATGTATGTATGTATTTATACGTATTTATCTAATTTCAGTCTATGTCAGTAGGCGACCCTAATGACTCGGGGCTGTGGTCCTTCTACGTCAGCCTAGTGGTTATCGTGCTCAACCATCAGCCCAGAGATTGGACGTTCAAATCCCTACCATATGTTTCAAGATTTATGTTCAACTTGCGGCCTCTAGCGAACTCAGCCATAAAATGAGTACATTCGCCATACATTGCGGATTGGAAAAAACAGATGGCCGAAAACAGGACTGGCTACCCGCCCTCATATGCCGAGACTAATAAGCTGAAGTCGCCAACACTTCATACCTATGCCTGCTTTACGGGATTAGCTAATTGGACTGTTCTTTTTTTCTTCTTCTTCTCTTCATCCTCCTCCTCCTCCTTGTTCTTCTTGTTCTTCTTGTTCTTGTTCTTCTTCTTCTTAATCTCCATCTTCTTCTTCACCTCCTACTCTTCTTCCTCCTCCTCCTCCTCCTCCTCTTTCTTCTCCTTCTCCTTTTTGATCATGATTTTCAGACAAATTTAACAAGAAAACAGAATGAATGACGCAATAAAATCACCGAACTCTTCATCCTAATATGGGCTTTAATTGAATACTCCACTATTTGGCCTTCCTCAGAATACTGCAATACCATTGTTTATGTGACACTGGCTAAGCTGGCAGAGGAAAAGCCTGCACAATTGCTTGAAATTAGATCCATATGTTTCCTAGTTCTGTCGCCACTATATAAAGGCAACCGCAGAAATTCTGCCCCACTTAATCCTTAATACTGGCATATCCAAAGTTACCGCATACCATCAAATGTTATTTTATGTACCGCTATATTACCAGCACATAACGGCGACAGTATATCATTACACAGTAGATCAAAATAATTTGCATCCCTAAAACGGGTCTCAGTTGATCGTACATCGTAAGCTCAAGATTTATACAGCGCCAAAAGAAAGAGCATATAAGTGTTTCAGTCGATCTACGTAACTGTCCGCTGTTGGAGATCTGGCCTCTGCGGCATTCAACATTTCCACATGACCATAGCTGAACCTTGACACGCTGCGATCGCATTAGACTCGATACTTTAGGTCATCCGACTGCAATAAAATTGTAAGTTGTTTCTGCCCTTCGCTGTGAGATCTAGCCTCATCATCATCAAGGCTGTTAGGTTGTTACCGGTCTCTCTAGATCGCCTAACTTCGAAGACAAATTTGATCGACACATGAAGCGCATTATAACGCGGTTGTTATACACCCTGCACACAATATACGGTGACTGACTGACTCACTAACTCACTAACATGCTAGCTGGCCTGATTTTATATAAAGAAGGAAGGAATAAAAGAATGAAGAAACGACGGAAAAAAGAAAGAAAGCAGGAAGGAAGAGCGGAAAGAAGGAACGAGTGATTGATTAACTAACTAACTCGCTGATTGATTTGATGCAAGGAAGAAAGAAATGAAGGAACTATGAATCAGCGAACTAAGGATGACAAGGAAGACAAGAAAAGAGGGAAGAAGAGATGGTGGAAAGAAGGAGCTAGGGATAGAAAGGAGACAGAATAAAACGAAAGAAAGAATGAATGAATGGATGAATGAATGAACATCGGAACATATTTGGTTTAAGTGAGAATGAGAAGAGAAGCAAATGAGATGCGGACAAGGACTACGTGAGTGCAAGAGGTAAATGGGGATGAGCTGGGTGAAAGAAATGCAATCGAGTGGTGCAAATCAAATGGTTTTGCAACCCATAAAATCTCTTATAGTTCTAATTAAGTCTTGCGATAGTTTAAGGGGTAATTGAGAAGTAAAATCCGCACCTAATCCAATCGGTGAGCACGTCTTAAAATCTTCTCTTGGCTACGCAAGGCACGGTGTCGAGTAACGGTACATGGCTTGTGTCACAGAGAAAACACTTTAATCATAATAGTTAGACCGATATTGGTGCGAGGAAGCTACCGTAATTTGGATCAATAATCTTTGCAAGTTTTTGAACGGTCTGTTTGGGCTCAGTGATGGAGATACGTTTCTTAGATGCCAGTGTGTGATAGATTCAAACTCCGAGCATTAAGACGTTAACGTTACGAACGACGTCAAGATATTTCGGACGACTGATATTTATAAGGCACTGGAGACGCAAAGAATACAGAAGTAAAAGAACGATACAGATCGATAACACTGCTTCATGCTCTGTTATATCAGAGGTTATTTAATAGGCAATTATGCCTCTGGCTATTTCACCCGCTATTATAATTCCGGCTATTTTATGTGTTGATATTAACGGTTATATGGGAGAGTGTGTGACTCAAATGGAAACGCTTACCATCTTTATCACGGCCGCTGAAGGTCCGGAGAAGCGGCGTAAATATGAGCCCGTAACTACGGGGATCAGATAAAGTCGGCCAACGAATGGATTTATTTGAGTATTTTAGAGCAGAGGGTTGAAGTTATGCCATTGATTAGGTTAGCATTGAGAACGATGTGCAGGAAGATAGTCTGGAGAATTGTAACATTGGTGGGTTAAGATAATACCTGAACAGGTTCTGCATAAAGAATTGCGGTTATTAAACATGCGATTTTATTTAAAAGCGACTACTTATATATATCATTATATATCATTATATATATATCATTATATATATATAATTATATATATACAAAGATTCCTTGTATATTACAGTAAGGCACTGTACAGATTTTTAAGATTAGATTAGATTAGATCAGATCAGATCGGATCGGATTGGATAGGATTATAATCCACATGTGATGTGTTTTTGTGTCAGATGCTGCATCACCAGTCGCTTGTCCCTTCCAGAAAGCATTCCACTTCACTTACAACAACCAATCTGGTGGATTCTGTCGAAGTCCTACGTCTTATGTCCACCAGTGCTCCACTGGTACCATGCTGAGGCTTAACTTCAGACAGTGTCGGCACTGCATGCATACGTACGACAGCGGTAAGTAAATCCGGGCAATTTTGTGGTGTACTGTTGAAGTGTTAATGGTGCTGGAGTTGATGGAGGTGGTGGTGGTGGTGGTAGTGGTGGTGGTGGTGGTGGCGATGATGATGATGATAATCCCGAGAGGTTCCCAAGGATAGGTTCCTATACAAATGTTATAAACAATGAAGCTTTGTAAGCCTCTTCGTAGTGGCTCTTACTAATTACCTTCACTTGAAATAGTAATTAAAATGTTATTAGTAATAGTAACACTCGGCTTGGGAGTCATAATAACAGTATAAGTGGCAGTGACTCCTACTGTAACTGTAGCTGCAGTGTAACTGTAATTGTAACTTGTAAATATAATGTTTATATTATTAGAAGTAATATATCAATGATGCGCGATGACCTTGTGATTAACTCGTTGAACTGTCATTTCAGATGAAGGGGGCTGATCCCCACTACAACAGTATTTTATTATTTAATTTCAAATATATTCTGCTGCACTATAGCTCCAGAGCGAATTTAGCTACACAATGAGTACATCGACTGTGCACTGCTGTTAATATGATCAAACGGCAAGAAAGAGGTCTGGCCAGACGCTCCCATATGTCGAGAAATGAATCTGCTGACAGTTTTAGGCCATGACTACCTTTCAAAGCTAGCTTAGGAACACTGCTAGAGTATTATTCGTAACATTAATATTGCTGGTAACAGTCGTCTTTGGTAATTGTAAAAAACGACTATCATTTCTAGAGCGTTGTAAGTAGCAAACTACTTCCTGAATGCTTTACGTTGTCATTTGTCAGGGCAAGCGCCACAAGAGTTAAGCATTAAAGAGTTAAGCAATAAAGCAGCAGCTCAGGTGTTCTTAAATGCCAATATTCTTGTCCTCTTAAAGGAGACAGCTCCACGTGGAGAGGGAAAGGGTTTATCTCTATCTATTTCTATAAAGCTTTAGTATTAGACCTAGTCGGTGGCACGAAGACATGGATTCAATATTCGGTATTATTATTATCGGTAGCAATAAAATCGACAGCAAAAGCAGTATTATGAAGAATGTCGCCATCAAATGTATTCCATAGTCTAAGAGTTTAATGTTTCTTTTATTGGGGGCGAAGTGTGACCTTACAATATCTTCCTGTGATTACTTACTGTGTTGTTTTCTTCAGACGTAGAATTCGAATGTCTTGCGACCTGGAAGGATGGCAACGATCACTTTGCCTATGGGCTTTTCATTGGAGAAACTTTCTCCAATCACGAGGAATCCTATCGCTGCTTTGTAAGTGGTGAGCAAATTACGTCACTTGTCTTGACAAGCACCTACATATAATAGCGTCTCGTATCTTATTACGTTGCGGCATTGAATTTGTCAAACGGAGCTTCGAAGAACTACTTTGCGTAGTAATTCGGAGAACTACTTTGCGTAGTAATTTGGAGTCCCGTGTCAGAGCGCCGCTTTGATGATGTATTGTATGACCTCTTCAGTGTTCTTTCTGTCAAGTCTGTGCAAGCCTTCCAATACCAAACTAGTGAGAATGAAACGAATCAGGTTTCATGACTTCTATTCGTTACGACAGCTCTGTTGCTTGATAAAATTAATTGCATCAGTCCGGCTATAGAGGGGTTTGTAAGCGAGGAATCGTCTGCCCTGAATACCAAAACACCAAAACTTTAGGCTTAAGAACAGTCACGTGTCGACATACAATGTACGCCACGTGTTAAAGAAAAACATTTTCCAATTGAAGCATTCCGATTTAAAAGTTTCGACAAAATTACTATAAAATTTTGTGAAATGACACGTCACGGTGCAAACCGTATTCTACTAACCCAATAAATAAAAATGGGCAAAAAGAAGTGGACATTTGTGGGGCATGGTAACCGATTGGATAGAGCGCTCGGCTTATACGGGTTCGAACCTACTCTGAGATGGTCGCTGTGTAGGAACCTTGAGCAAGGCCTTCATTCACCATTGCTCAGTCACATCGATTGATGTTTAGTCATTAGATAGTGGCGCTTAATAAATGCACAGACAATAACAGACCTACTTTTATGCATCAAAATAATAAAGCTTCTTTATGCACTAACCTGCTCTTTATTCTTTGCGCTGGCTGTCTAACTCACCCAGAGGGACGCATGGCCTGCTTGGTTTGCTTGGCCTTGCTTTGCCTATGTTGGACCTAATAGCTGGAATCGACTTTCCCGAGAGCTCCGTCTTGAATTCCTCAGTTTGTCCCTTCCGCAGTTTCGCAAGCGCCTGAAGTCTGTATTATTTGACAGTGGTCTCACTGGTTCGGGTCGGGGGCGCCTCTGATGAGTCTATTCTTGAAGTGGCGCTTTACAAATGTCAGATTACAATTAAAATTACAATTGGTTCCTGGACCCTCTCATGCTGTTATGTAGCAGTCTGCAGTCATCCAATTTTTGCATCTTTAGAATAAATTGAATTGTAAATAAATATGCAATTTTGCATAAGTAAATAAAGCCTGCTTCTTGATTAGATTAAACGAGTTTTTATTAATCTTTAGATATATCAGAAGACGGGCAGCGTAGTTTACATGGCTGTTTCATCAGATGCCACCTGTCGTGATCTTCGCAGCCCCAAAGAGGGTCCTTTGGTGTTAGAGATGACAGAAGGTAAAACCATCTTTACAACGTAATAAGTATTTTGCCAATCACTAGATTATATATCTAGGCTTTGAGAACTCGAGTTACAATGCCTGACAACTATTAGTTTTAGTCGTCGCTGTTTAGAAGCAATTGAGTCATTTAGTCTTAACATGGTTAGGAAATTCTATACCATCATGTCATTATTAAGTCTCTGTCATAATTGTCGTATTCATCATAGTTGTTCATGTTTTCAGTTGTAATGTGCCTATGGATGAATGAATGCGTGTAAGCCTGTGTACATAAGTATGTATCTGGCAATTTGTACAGCCCCATAAAGAGCCTCATAAAGGCACTAAAAATGCAGTGGTGGTTGTTATTCGCGTATCCCTGCGTACTTTTATCCGTTAATAACATACTGTATTACTGTCGTGATAAATAAGGTTTGTAGAACTGTGGGGTACAATTCCGATGTTGCCGAGAGCAAATTTTTTAATGACGATTGCTTAAGGCGATGTCATCGGTCGGACATTCGCGGCGATTAAATGACACTCGCAGACATTATGCGTATTGAAGACATCCCGTCGGCCATCAATAATTAGAGATACGGAAATAATTGCTGTCTGTTGTGCAATTTTCTTTCGTCCTCGTCTCGTAAATAATTCAGTTATTCTCCGGCTTAATCCATCAACGACCCGTCCTTTCCTTTTCAATATTCGCCGATCCACCGAGACTGTGTGTCGAAGATCTACCTACTGTCACAACTTTACAAGGGATAGAACTAGGTAACGTAATTCCAATACCAAACGTCAATGCGACATCAGTCGTTTGATCTGAATAATAGGGCCATGTAACCCACTCTAGCCTCCTCTCCCCTCCTCTCTCTGGTCTCCTGGCAACCGGACTTGGTTCTTGACATGGCATCTTTGGACAGCCCTACGGACTTGACGCAGCGCTCGTGATTGAGCTGGTGCCTTGCGCTTATATGTAAGTAGCGCTTCAGAAATTTCGAGTTTACAATTCCGTTTACGGTAATATGTGGCATTGTAGCCGATTGCAACGTGAGTCTTCGAGCATACCTTGCAGAGACGGCTACTGTGTGGGAACCTTAAGCAAGTCCTTACTTCACAATTGCTCAGCGAATCATGCTTTGCCAGTTAGTGGCCCTTAATAAATAAAGAGATAATAGTAATAGTAATAATACGTTCACCAATCGAATATTCAGTTAGAAAGTACCAAGTATTAGTATTCTTTGTTTTGTACCTATCTAGCTAACTATTTATCAATCAAATCTACCTGTCTATCTATCTATCCATCTACCTACCTACCTACCTACCTACCTACCTACCTACCTACCTACCTACCTACCTACCTACCTACCTACCTACCTACCTACCTACCTACCTACCTACCTACCTACCTATCTATCTATCTACATACATACAGACATGTACACATGCATATACATACATACATACATACTTACTTACTTACTTACTTGAACTTTCCTGTTGTATCCCGTTGAGGCTGTTCCTGTGTGCGTCAGCCAAATTCCGATCAGTTTTGATCACTTGAAAAATCGTCCTCGGCCGATTTATCTGCCACGGGATCGTTTTAGAAGACACAGTTAAAGACCAATTTCACTTTATCTGGTGTTACGTTGCCAGTGAAGCTGACGCGTAATGGGATCCTTTCCCGGAAAGACAGCGGAAGAAGCAGCGTCCCAGATGGGCTCTGGTTTCAAAAGCCGCTTTTATCTGCAAGTCAATCGACGTCCTACTTACCATTCACTATTTACTAATTAATGAACTAAAAAAGTCGAAATGCCTTAATCTTCCGGTCGCATGTTCCATCGTAAGGATGCCTTCTACTTGTAGATCAACTTCTGTTTGTATGGCAAACATTTCGGTCGACCTCATGTGTTGGACCGTCGACCTGGAACAGTTTCCTCTTGCTTTTCCCTATACAGTTGCACTTGACTCTGTGCAACATACATTTCAATATGACAATATGTTTTAAAACGAAATTGTTTAGTTCAATCAGCAGTAACCAGTGCTTTTAAGGTACGTGGGCTTTAAAAGGAGCTATATCAAATATCTTGATACATACATACAGTACATTTATGCATACATAATAGTTAGGCTGAGATGATGTCATCGTCGGCATTAGGAGAACCTGTTAAAGCTGAGATTAAGTGAACAAATCATCCAACTTTGTCTGATTATCGTCTTTGTTGGTGTATTCTTTGCTGATGCGAATGCATATATCTGACTATTTATATGGCGCCGTTCGGAATGCAGCTGCGAAGCTTCTCGGAGGGGCCAGATCGTCAGAAGAAACACGCCATCGTTTAAGAAAGTACCTGACTCTCCCTCCTCTGATCCACCCGACTTTTCCTCTTCTTCATATTATTCGCATCACTCCAATTCAAAACACCATCCTCTGAAGCCGTCTGCCTGTCTGTCTGTGACTCTTGACTCTTGACGTTGAACCGAACCTGACCATACTTGCCTCACCTTTTTTTATTAAGCACATGTTACAAAGCTAGTTTCAATGACTTAGCTTTCTTGATGGGCTAAAAAACTGCGGAGTTTACGATTACAATGTGATTCCACAAGAAAACGGAGCAGAGAATTCATGCGTTGATTCCATACCTGGAACTATTCAGGGCCGCCCTCAACGGCTGGACATCTTATAAATGTAAATGTGCACGTTTCCTATAGCGACCGTATGGCATCGACTCTGTTCATGTTTCAATGAATTAATCGGGTGAGATCCTTCTGTCCGTTTGAATGAGCGCCACGCCATTTAAGGTCATCGTGCGGGGACCGTGCTAGCGCTAGACTCACGGTCTCTGTCTTGGATTTTTACAACCCTGACCCATATCTGTCGAGAGCTGTTGCCTGATTATGTAGATGGAATTCACTTAACAATACGAAACGCAGAATTGCTCTGCGAGATTAGCAGAATTGGCAATGCACGATTACGCCTATAGCGAATGCCTATTTGATCTATGAATGACTGTGTGTCTGTGTGTCTGTGTCTGTGTGTCTATGTCTGTGTATGTCTGTCTTTCTGTCTGTCTGTCTGTCTGATATCTGCGTCTCAGAGAAGTAGGATGATATAATCGTTTACGAAGCCACAGCCAATTCGCGCTTCTAAGTCTCCACTGGTCTTCTTATCGAATGCATTCTGCTGCATCTGTTGGAACCTTTCTTTATAAGCTGCCACTGCCTGGAACAACATCCAGTAGGAGTAGCGTCAGACTGCGAGTGTGGACTCATCTGATGTCCAATCTCTTTACTCGTTCTGTCTGTCTGTCTAGCTTTAGTCCGTATGTTTTATTCCCAGTTTAAAATCGTGTTTCGTCCTTTTTCGTCTTTTGGTTTTGCTCAATCGTACGCTTAAGTAATTGCAAATCACCGAGGCAGACTAGATCTTATTGGATCAGTCTGCCAGCTTGTATTTCTCTGCCAGCTCTCAAAGTATATATATATATATCGATATGCATGTATGCATATATATATATACATTCACAGATGCAAATATGCATATATATATACATACACTCATTCACAGATGTATATATTTTGCGCATGTGGGTAGACAGAAGACAGAGAAAGGGTGCAGTAAGAGGGTAATATTTCTTTTGCTCGGAAGTATAAAGACACGGTGTCCTGATGAGAGACTATTTGTATTAGCTGATGCTGACTGTTGCTATGTTATGTTGCCTGTTGCATTCTGTGCATCATTTGGATATTTTATTGTGCTGTTTAACATATTTCGGTCTGTCTGTCTGTCTGTCTGTCTGTGTCTGTGTCTGTCTGGAATCGGCTGGTTTATGTCTGGCTCACTGCGTCGTTGTGTGTCTTACTGCCTCGCAGTTTTCTGCCTCTGTTGCTTTGTCTCTGACTTCTTATTTTTCTATGTCTGTCTGTGTGTGTCTGTCTAGTTGTCTTTCTGTGTGTCTGTCTGTCTGTCTTAAGCTGCGAAGAGCGTTTGGCCGCATCTTATCGGATGACACCGGCAACCGTAGTCGCATCCTATGGCGCCTGAGAATGAGCGGAGTGGCATGGGATCGGTCATACCCAGGCAGAGACAGAGCTGCAGTCGTCCATCTTACAAGCCCCGTGGGATGCGAGGGAGCTAGCCGGTCGGCCGGTCTTTGGACGGCAGAGGCGCTTATTAAACGATGACCAAGGGATTGCTGGGACTGACTGACGGGGTTAATAAATTCACCGGTGTCTCGACAGTCAATGTCTTCAACGAGCCCTGGCATCGTTAGGTCTATGTACTTGAGTTCAGAACAGAAAGGCTTAAATTTCACCGAAAAGGGTTCGATTACACCTCACAAGCAGCAATAATTATATTATATTTGCAAAACCACGGCTTGACTACATCACCATTATCATCGTCGTCGTCGTCGTCGTCGTTGTGGTCAAGATCATCATCTTCAATTTTGTTACTGCTAATGTCACTGTTGATGTTATTGTCACAGTTATTGTCTTTGCTATGTTGCTGCTACTGTTCTCGCTATAGTTATGTGCGTATAATTTATCCTTGTTATTGCAGTAATTAGTGACTTGAAATGAGGCAGGCCATTTGCTGATGTATTCAATATTAATTATGGGACACGGTAGCATATTGGATAAAGCGCTCGGCTTGTAACGCCGAGAGTACGGGTTCGAGCCTCCTCCGAGATGGTTACTGTGTAGGAACCTTGAGCAAGTTCTTCACTCACAAATGCTCAGTGTCATCGACTGATGCTAAGTCATTAGATAGTGGCGTCTAATAAATGCAGAAATAAAACAATAATAAAAAAATATCCAATGACAACAAAGGCGTCGGTGTCTCCAGGAAGCAGGTTGTAAAGGCAGACCATACAGTATTAGGTGTTGGGAGTTTAATGGCTCACGGACAGGCAACGAGACAACCAGCCAGAAAATGCATTCAAACAGGCATCCATCATAAGCCGCATGCTTTCCGATAGATTCAGCAGTTGGGACTAGAGCCGAGACGTTTTCTCTCGGGGAGCAAGGGCAGTTCGAGGCAAGCTGTGATATACACACATATGACTAATTGGAACACAAATACTTGTGTCTTTCATACTATTTTGCGTGCAAAATATTTTTCCGATGACGTTTGTTTTCCAGGCTTAGTTTAATATCCTGTCTGCACTGAATACTTCACAGCGTCCTTTAGAAACCTTTCCTTCTCAACCAGTTGAAAATGTGAAGTTGCAATTATACTTTTTGCCATAGATTACAATCTGGTCATTTATATTAGCTATCTAATAAGCTGTAAGTCGGTAAATGACTACCAAAGCAAGCTGGAAAGTTGAAATTCTATCTTTAACTCGGTAAAGGTAGAGAACTTTGCATGCATCAATATAAACTCTTAGTTGAGTAAGGCCGTCGGATATTCGGCTGAGGTGCAAACAGGTCCGCTTCACCCCAATTCAGGACACAATTTCAACCTTCCAACTTGCTTTGGAAGTTATTGACCTACCTCGAGAGACGAAAGATTCAGTTGGCACCAGGTTGCGTGGTCTTACACGGACGGAGACTCTATCAAGCAACTTCACCGGCTTAGCATTGTTTGACTTCATGCATCTGCCATCTGCGTATTAGTTGTGTTAAACTGTCGAGCATGCACCCCTATGCTCCTTGTAGATCCATCTATGTATACGTAGATGTTTATTTCCGTCTCCTTGTTTGTCTGCCTACCGCCCAGAATGTCTCTCATTCCGACTCAGTCTTGTTGGCTGGGTGTATGTAGGGCAGGTTAATGAGTGTATTGAATGTAAGAAAACGGAACATTCATCGGACGGTTTTGAATAAAACTTTAATTAAACGTGTCTCGTCGTGCTTGTATCTGCCAACATGAATGTTTTTGTCTTTGCGTTCCTGTGTGTATGAGTACGTCTATGTATGCCTGTCCTTGTTTGTACATCTGCGTGTCTATCCGTCCATCTGTCTATCCATTCTGTCCATCTGTCAACATCTGGCTTCATTTATTGCTTTCTATGAATTTTTTATGTCGCTTCTCTTTCATCCAACAAAACTAAGAACGTTATGTCTGACCTATGGACGATTTACGAAGCAGCGCCGGCAAAAATCTCAGAGCACGTCACTATTTCCCTTCTTCTGCTCCTTTTTTCCGCCGCAATCTCCGCAAAGCCATGCCCCGCCGCCGCCGCCGACGTTAGGTCTAATTATCTTATCTGATTACAGACCGTTGAACGGCAGGTGCAAAACAGGAACTTCATCAACAACAACGGAATTCCTGCCATTAATAAGCGATACACGTTTCTGTTAGCATCTCTTCATAGTTCATCTTTGGGATGCTAGTTTTTCGTCAACGTATCAGTTAGTAACTAGATTGATGTGAAAGTAAGTCATCCTTTGAAAAATCGCGGGGTGCTATGTTCGAAACAGTTTTCATACATCATTGTGAAATACCGGTGCGATCTGTTATAGTTTACATATATCCTTGTGATATTGCAGGGAGCTCTTTTGAAATCAGTTTTCAGATGTCCTTGTGAAAATGATGCTCTATTGAAACACAATTTTAATATATTACAGTGAAGCTTGCTGTAGCTTTCCGATATCCTTGCCGCAAGGCTCTTGATCAATTGCAGGGCGCTCATTTGAAACACGATTTTGGTCGTCCTAGTAAAACTGTAGCTCTACTGGAACGTAATCTTTAGGCATCGCTTTAATTTTCAGATATCTTTGTCTAATTGCAGGGCGCTTTTTCCAGACACTCTTTTCATACATCCTCCTGAAGCTGCGTGGTGCTCCACGGTAAAACGGTTTCCAGACATTTTCTTGTTAGCAAAAGCGACCATGTGGCATTAGTGTCGTTTAATCGATATCTCTGGCAACATGAAGCTATTTAAGGCGACAGTTTTATGCAATCTTTTAATGAAATCGCCAATTGGTATACCGTACAAGTTCTCCCTTGGGCCGCATACCACATAATAAGCACATCAGCGACTCTCATCGATTCTCAGCCAAGTCAACGCCTACGATTATTCTTCTCAAGTTAATGGCGGAAAATTATCTGCTTAGACTGGTTTGAAAATTGTATGAAAGCAGCGCAATAGGTCGGCCATGTACCCAGTTGTCAGCGGGCCTCTTACACTACAGACAGAAGTATTTGTCTGGGGCTGTGGTCATTGTTCTGATTTATTTAACAAAGTGTGCACATGGATGAGAAGAGTAGTCACCACATTAGTGTCAGTTTTGTCAGACATTAGCAATACACATTTGGACGTGGATACAAATGTGGTCGCTTTGTTTCAGAAATGGATCACATGCCGTCACACCAGGAGACGATTTCATGTCCAACGATTTGCATATTATGGGCTCATATCTTGGCTTACAGTATGCAAATAATCGGATGTATGCAAATGAACTATAGGCTTCGTGTGCTAAAGGACTTATAAGGGTTACCTCTGCTGGCTGCGTGGGTCGTCATGTACAACCAGGGGCTTTCTTAACGTTTAAGATATTTACCAGTTTATATGAAAGTCAGAATCTAAGAATATCACGCAATTCTTTAGCTGTGTTTCACTTAAGGGTTTATTGTAAAGTAATGTCACAGGAGATTCATGTAGCGCTGTGTAACAGCTTATGATACTGAAGCATCCTATATATGCTGTGTACTTTTATAATATTAAAATAATACGCATAACATATTCAAAAATAATACATATTCAAAAATAATACATAATCACAAATAATAAAACATGACTCTTGCCAATCATTTTCGCTCCAGCTGTTTACCATTTTGTTTTATTTTTGTGCAATTCTTCGTCATAACGCTCGTTATAGCCTGTAAAATATTTTCCACCCAAGTGTCGATAAGAGATGACTTTCTATGATGCAGAAGAACCCCAGTAAGATCCGAAGGAAGCTTCAGAGGAATCTCAAGAACGAAGACGAAAGATTAGATGGTGCAAGGTATGCCAGTGGCAGCTCATGGCTACCTCGATACACGTGAGATCTCTGTAAATACGGAGGCATGTATGTATCTGAATATTTCTATAGCGCATTTTGAATATCACGAAAGCGCAGCAAGCATAATATATAAACTTTTAATAGCAGTCTTGAGGACTGCTTTTGCTATATGGGGACTGAAACGGATAGTCCTGATGCCCATCAATCCAGTGGGAATTTCGATACAATCAGAATGACATTTTAAGTGCGCTTATTTACTGAATACCAGGTTATTTATTTTGGGCATCTAAAATTAAATCTCCATGAATGTGGATGTCATTAGGCCTTCGGGCCCCCTCGTTTACCCATAGAATTGCTCGACTTCTGTCTGACCTGTCAAGATGAGTTGTCTTTTGAAACGAAATCTGTTGGCGATGAAAGGTACGTACAAAAGCTTGTTGGTGGAGACCCATGGCTCTTGATTTCTTGTGTTATTATCCGTGTAAATATAGGCTATATATGCGTGCTCGTTTAAATATTCATTTTTATTACGTCTTTATACAGAAATACCTAATACCAGTCCATAAAGCTGCGGTCAAATCGTAATTAAACAGTCATTTTGAGCTGGTTAAAGATACTTGTATGAATAGTTGTATCAATTATATTTATAGAACAAGACCTTTCGTCCGTTCGAGTTTGCAAATAGGGGCTAATATATGACCAACATATGACAAATAGCCCCAAGTGCCGAAGTTCTGGCTCTACCCGTTTGTATGCTCATGATTTTGACATTTGTGCGTCCAAAACGATCTCTAGCCCAAGGTTTTGAAAGATCCAAGGCCTAGGTGTCCACATCCTTGGATACGTATCTGCTAATAATGACTTCCTCCCTCCTAGAGTTTGAAATGACGATTCCAGGCTGTCAGGAGCTAAGGTACCTAAGATGCATCACAAGTTTAAGAAATTCTCTGCGTTCAATGATTCGCGCGAGCGCGCATTTATGTTGTGTGTGTGTGTGTATGTGTGTGTAGGTGTGTGTGTGTTAGGAGGAGTTAATTAGGAATCGGCCGTCGGTAGGTTATTATACCATTGGGTAGTCAGATGCGAGATGGTTGGCGGTGGTGATTATGAGGGATTCGCTTAAAAGACGCATTCTACCATACTGGAGATCAAGGTTATTCATAGTTTCTAATATATACTGTATATATATGCCAGTATATATATGCATTGCACTGAATATATACACATATGTATGAGATGCACATGTATATCTATTAAATTTATGGGCCTAGTATGTGCTAATAGGCGATCTTTCTCGAGTGCGGTTAGTCGCACACTGACACACGCATTGCGTGTAGGCATCGATAGCTGAGAACAATAAGCATTGTCTGTGTAGGAATCGGACAGAATGAGTGTTTCTGCTTCACTGGCGCTCAATCATTTCGTACAAGTCTCCTGGGACTTGGTGTTTTCGAAAGAGTGATGCGCTTAAGTTTTCTCGCGTTTTCGTTTCACGAATCTGGCAATTTCATGGTCGTTTCATCCTCCGAGAAGACCAATACACGAACATGAAATTGATGAATTGACGATGGTCTTGCCAAGTTTGTCTGAGTTTTGGCTTGACAGAACCACTGCGTTGAATCGAGTCTTATCAAGAAGGCCTAAGGGTCTATAAGAACTCACGATGGAGATCATAATGTCGATACAAACTGTTCTGATTTAACGGTTGAATCTCTTTAGATTCAAGGTTTAACATGACGTGAATGGTCGGTATTGTGGGAAACTAGCTGTCCTTGGTCAACTTAGGTTAGCCAAAATGGACCAAATATATCCATGAATTAAATACAAAGAGTAAACCGCCATGACAAAGTTCTGCTTTAAACATAGACTTGTATCTAAAAGCGGATTATGATATTTCACCCCTTAAATCACTGCACAATAGTTATTTAAAGCCCATTTGTTCAGCACCGAAAATGATAATTTGCATTCTAGCGAGACTCAAAACGCGAACATACGTGAAACCCGTTTTCGACAGATGAAAAGCCATCTCGGTTTCTACACGAACCGTGTATATTTTTCCCGATTTCAAGGGTTCGTGCTTTCCATTTCTGATTGGGTGAGCGCCAACAGTCAAAAAACTAAGCACCGATGATGGGGAAATCATTGTTTGTGATGAAATTGATACTGATAAGGCGGGAAGTCTTTGGCATAGATCTTTAGTTACTTTTTCATGATTTATACAGGTGGACATCATCTTGTGTGCGTCTGCGTGTGCAAGATCGTGTCCAGGCTGATAACCGAACAACAGGGGGACATAGACTGTTATATTTGATAGCAAAATGTAGATACCACATTGTGTTTCATACGTCGAAAGTCATTGATATTGATCTTTTTCTGACATTGCATGAAAACTCGTTCGCTTTCAGAAGTTCCTGTATGGTTCTTTGCAAGATTTAAGTGGTAAACGACTAAATATTTGGTCTTGTAAGCTGTGCTATGGTATCTTGAAGTCGCAAATCCTTAGATCTGTGATTCAGTGCCTTTCAAGGTTCTTGAAAGACGCTATATAATCATATGGATAAATGGCCCTACAGAGGCAACTGTCTATTATAAGTACGGTTAGAAGAATGTAGTATCGCTAAATTTTTAACACTTAAAAAGTATTGACTGTAGCTTTTATCCTAAGTGATCACGACTAACAAGTTTCCGAAATTGCCCTTTGTTTGTGTAAGTTATCAGGAGTTAAGAATCAGTGGTCCGTAGCTTGTAATATGCTGCTCTTCTGGCCTCTACCCATCAGGAGAGTTAAAATTAGTTTTCAAGTGATATACAATGTGTCACGTCCTAGATTCCCCTCTGGTGTAGTAGGAATAAGACGTGATGGGTTCGCTTAGTACGAAGCGATATTTTAATAAAGAATATGTTAATTAATGAAATTAGCGGAAAGAAAGTTATCGTTCGGTCCAGTCAGTTCTCCTTAGCTTGCGTTCACTGCTGTATTCTGTCCGATCTCTGTTCGAATCTTAATCCCTCCTCGCATGAGCGCAACCCTCTTTTATCGAAGTCCGCCGAACGTGGTCCCCTTCCCCTGGGATCGTCGGATGTATACGGGGTGTCTATTCACGAATATACCGCTGTCTCTATACATGTCCCTCGCTGTCGCTGTCGGAGTCTGTGGGGGATTCAGGTCTCTATCCCCAGAGAGACTCATCGAAGACCCTCGCCTGTTCTCCGATGGCATAATGGCGACCTCAGGCGGGTGTTGTAACCGCCTTCATGCTGACTGCTGATCTTGGCGTGACACAATGGATTATAGATTATTATAGTGCGAAAAGTCATCCGAGCAGCATTCTAATTTCTTATTTTTATTATTATTTATTATTCATATTCATATACATATTCATATTCATATTTATATTATTATTATTATAACAATAATAATAATAGTTATTATTATTATTATTATTATTATTATTATTCCTGACATAAACAGAATTAGGCCTATCTCCCCTTGTCTTCAAGGATACCTCTGACAAACGCATTGCTCTCCAGTCGTCAAGTCAAACATGCAGAAACTCCAAAGAGTTCAGAATTCTTTGCCTACAAGAGCATATGATCCCTGTACTTAAATCTTTCTGTGGCTTCCTGGTCCACTAAGGATGTGTTTCAAATGGAGGCCTGCAGCTTATGAAACATTAAACTCTGGCCAACCACAATTCTTAAAATCAGTCCTCAATCCCCAGACTTATCATTATTCAACCTGGTCAGCTGATTACCTCTCTCTGGTCATACCCAAAACTAGTACTGTTGTGGGTGAACGGGCTTTTTCGGTGATGGGCCTAAATTTTGAAACTCCCTCCCTGTGTCTGTTCCTTCTGCTCAGTCGCTTTTGTCATTTCGTTCTCTACTTAAGACTGGTCTTTTCAAATTGCTGCCCAGAATAGACTGCCTCTCTGCCTTAGTGGACTGACCTTCTGGATATTGATCATGTTGCGGCTTGGCTTTGGTGCCTAGTGCACTAGACACCTGCCCGACAGAAGTTGCTAAGAAACAATTTTTATTCTTATCATTTCAGAGGTTTGCAAAAGATGCTATATAAGTAATCGCAATCATGCATTTATATAGAGCCTGATCAAGAAAAACTTCAAAACTGACATCAGGAAACAGCAATCGAACAGAAGGTTTTCAACTTCTGACGGAATATGTAATGCAAAGTAATGTTAACCTCCGAAATTTCTTAGCGCCATTCAAAGCTGTGTCAAGAAGACCAGTTCAAACACCGGCGCTATATCAATTAGGTCCTCAAGAGCCATACTATTTAGGTCAGCTACGGCGCCATTCAGACTCCGGAGGGTCAGACCGGGAAAATAGAAGCAAAGAATAACGTAGAAGCTCATTTCACAGGTTACTTGGCAACCCATTCCAGAATGCTGGGCCAACCGGAGTGAAAAAGTACATGCCTACTTCAATAATTACATTTACACTTGACCGAGCAAGACGAGGCGTTTGTCGTTCCAACGTACATCAATCAGAGATTCACGTCTTCGTCGGCTGCAAATAGACAGTAATGTCATTCGGAATCTATCAGAACGCCTGGTTCGCACTAACTCCACTAAAACCCAACGACCGAGGCAATTATCCGAGCTGACGAATGTTCTGGAACGTCACCGGATCAAATTAGTACCGTCTGTCTAATCCGTTCTTTGCCGGTTTCCATAAAAGATTGCTCTTATATTTTCTGTGATCTTTCTCTGCCAGTTTCTCTGCTCTTGACACGCAGATAGGACACTTTTTGTCAGTAACGTATCGTAATCGAAGGTAAAAATATCTTTCATGCAGTACTACGATGCACTGGCGCGGTACCCAGGACCTTGGAATTCGTCCATTGCCGGCTTAAAGGCCTAAAGGAAAGGAAATGAGCGCCTTCCCTGCGTCTCACTTATATGGGATACTTTACTTCAATTACTTACTTACTCATATTGCTTGTAGGCATTTAGTTGTCTTTCGGTCAATGTTATGTCTCAGATGTCTATGGATGGCCTACTCCCCGCTGCAGCTTTCCTCCGTGGTTGGCATCGACCGCCTGGATCGACACATCCGATCAGATCGTTTATACCTTCAACGCAGCCAATGACGTCATCGCTGTCCAGTCTCAGCGGAAGAACGACTTCTCTGTTGCGCATGCTCGCGCAGTGTTTAAGTGCCTCAAGACGGACGGACGACAGGGCAACGACACCTCGACGTCCGTCTCAGCCGGAAATACCACCGGTGATATAACTACGCTTGACACGACGAACGTCACCGTTCTCGCCCACGTCCTCGAAAAGTGGTAGGCAGCAAGATCTTACCGCTTCAGTCTTAATCAGAGTATAACTGGTGGGCAAAAAGAGAATGTACATTTTTGGATCTTAGTCATAATATAACTGATTGATAAGATCATTCTTTTATCTCTTTCAGTCTTAGGTACAAAAGGTAGGGAAGAAGAGACTTCTGCGTATTTCAGTGTCACTCGAGGTGATAAGTTGAGACTTATTTCTCTCTTTATTTCTCGTGTTACCAATAGGCAAGAAGATAACGATTTCTTATAGAATTTACTCTAAGACTTAAACAGTTGGAATTGCGAATCTTGCGATTCAAACGATATTGCAGCAATGAAAAAGTGGGGGCACGCCTCCACTACGGATACAACCAAGAACTTTAGATAATTCTAAAACGGAATGTATATGCCATAGACACATGCGGAATCTGCAGCAGTTGTTTCATGACTCAAGATTATTGCCTAACTAGCTCCTGCTAAGATGCTGTCTTCTTCGTTCCTGTTCTCCTGGCTGTAGTCCTTCTCTGTTACAATTAAATACTGTCCTTGCAAATAGGCTGTAAGTAGTAAGTCATTGTCATTTTTCTGCTTTTTACGAGAGCAAAATGCGTTGCATTATTATTAAGATTTCTGTGTTTATTAAAAGACACTATCTAATGACTAAGCATCAATCGATAGCACTGGGCAATTGTGAGTGAAGAACTTGCTCAAGGTTCCTACAGAGTAGACCTCTTAGGGTAAGGTCAAACCCGTACTCGCCGCGTTACAAGCCGAGGGCTCTAACCAATCGGCTACAGTGCCTCACAATTACTGTATATGTCGCAGACAAGCTAGGGCACACGTCAGTATAAAAATGCACGAAGACAGATATGCGTGGCATAATTTGCAGATAAAAGCATTATGCATAATGTAAATATCTCGAAGTACAGATGTGCGCTTGTCATGTACATTAAGGGAAAATAAGCGAAGTAACGAACGCCAGACATTCGTACAAAATGAACATCTCTGGTCCCCATACGGTATCTGGAGGCGGATCATTTTCTACGATTCCCACGAGAGACGGCGCTCTTAGCAACTGACTCAGCGCATGAGCGCCGGCTCTTTTGTCAGCTTCGGTCGTTTTTTATGCCTGTGATCTGCCTCAACAGAGACTGCTTTGATGTAACTTGAAGGAGAGGAGATGAGGAAGAAGGAAGAGGACGAGGAAGAGGAAGAGAAGGAGGAGGAGTAGGAGGAAGAAAAAGAAGAGGAGGAGACGGAGGAGGAGGAGGAGGAGGTAGGAGGAGGGAAGAGGAGAAGATGCTTTTCTGTATATACTTTGTTCTCTGCAGCCAATCTCGCCATCGATGTTTGAGAATTCAAAGACGCCATCTCAGCTTGATGCATATTTACACAGGTCGGTCATTCAAGATAACTGTTCCTCTGCTACTTCGTCATCGACCAATCGCCATCAGCTATTCTTTCAGAGCCGCCGATCAAAGCAGATAATTGGTGCTTCCTAAACCGTCGTCTAACTCACTTCTTGTCGTCTTACTGTGTCAACTGATATCTCTGGTCTCTTCATGATCAGCCTCTGCTTTTGTTATTTTTTAGTCTTTATGTTCTGCCTATCTGTTTCTCCCGAAATGTCTTTGCCTCTGTTTGCATGCTTGTGGCTGTGTGTTTGAATGTGTGTCGGTTGTCTGTGTTTTTGATATTTTCTGTGTGTCTATCTGTTCGCCTGTACCTGTCTGTCTGTCTGTCTGCCTGTCTGCCTGTCTGCCTGTCTGCCTGTCTGTCTGTCTGTCAGTGTGTCTGTTTGTCTGGTTTTCTGTTCTGTTCGTAGGTAGCATTTTTACTTGGTCATTTACTAGCGGCTTCCTTCTGCAGAGCTGACGACTCCTTCAGTTCATCTTCATTTACATTTGCCCATTCCCACCCACTCTATGCCACCTGCTGAGCCGACGCAGAAGATGGTCTCAGTAATTTTCTAGGAAAAGAAATTAGCACACCCGCCTATATAGCCACACATACGCGCGCGCTGACACACACACACACATATATATATAGATTACTACATATATATATATATGCATGCCATACTATAGGCTATAGTACAAACATTAAAATATACACATTCGCAATGTTATGTGCATGAGCGTATGTACATCTATTTCGGACGTCTGTTTCTTAAAAAATTGTAGATTATAGCTGACCTGTATAAAAATGTATATATATATATATATATATATATATATATAGGTCTGAATGTAAATTCAGCTGAGACTATTCCATGCGTTTAAAAATTTATTATCGGTGTGTCCTTTATTCGATTTCGGAAGACATCGAGTAATGCGAGCAGCTAAAATTTATACAAAAATTGATACAAATTTTGCGCTATTTATAAACAAGACAGTATACTCGCTTGTGTAATAAAAGGATACGAGAACCAGGTCATACTACATCATAAATACTCATGTGCAATACTCGTATATCAACATATATTCATCATATGAAACTGGTGAGCAAAAAGAGACTAGGCTTCTTTTTGCACTATGGTCCATACACGGGGACCCTAAATGGCTTGGCACTCATTCAAAACGGGCAGCAGTTGCGAAGGATCTCACCCGATCAGTTCATTCAAAAATGAAGAGCATCGAGGACATGCGGTCGCTGTAGAAAGGAAAACATCTTGCGGATATGTACGGGAACTTAGCTGAAGCCAGTTGCAACCTCTGGCAAGTTTGGAAACTATAGACTTATCTGACGTCATTAGATGTATATACGCAGGGGTAGTCTTACAAGATGTGAAGCTTAGAAATCTGTCATATGTCTATGACTTGTGTTTATTACTTTGTGTAGGTCTATGTTGTATTTATATGACCGACATAGCCACATATAGCTGCGCCAGAGGCTGTACAAGAATCAAAGGCTACAAAATCTTATGTGAAACATCTTTGCAAGCGACTCCTTTCAAGTTCGAAAGACGTTTTTGATAATTAATGACGAAAGTCATTCTTCGTGTAGATATATATATATATATATATACATATATAGACAGATAGATAGATAGATAGACAGAGACCAACCTTCGTGCATAGAGATAGATAGATAGATCGATAGGTAGGTAGGTAGATAGATAGATAGATAGATAGATAGATAGATAGATAGATAGATAGATAGATAGATAGATAGATAGATAGATAGATAGATAGATAGATAGATAGATAGATAGATAGATAGATAGATAGATAGATAGATAGATAGATAGATAGATAGATAGATAGATAGATAGATAGATAGATAGATAGATAGATAGATAGATAGATAGATAGATAGATAGATAGATAGATAGATAGATAGATAGATAGATAGATAGATAGATAGATAGATAGATAGATAGATAGATAGATAGATAGATAGATAGATAGATAGATAGATAGATAGATAGATAGATAGATAGATAGATAGATAGATAGATAGAGAGCGAGAGAGAGAGAGAGAGAGAGAAAGAATGATCTTTTTAAGAGTTCTCTTTGAGGCAGAGGCGCGCACTTTCCTCTCGCAGCGCCATCTTGTGTTGCCCTGCTATGTCGTCGTCATTTGACGGCTGGAGTATAGACTGGTCATAAATCGCGTCGTGGGCCACTAAGGGATCGACAGAAAGATCAGCGCATATAAAAGACAAATTCCTGAACTGAGGTTTCCCTGTAAATCTAACCAGTGCTTTTGCGGCAGTCCTAACACTCAACGGGGCCTTAGAAATTCAATCCGAATCGTCAAGGCACCGGGTGTATGTTTTACAACGTCTCGCTTGGCCGATATAGACTGCCTCTTTAAGGTTTTAGGACCTGCCATGCATCCCGCTGTGTATCTATAAATTAGGACTACGCGTAGGTTCGTATAACTGTGCAAATATTACTCTTTCCGTAGCAAAGTTGGCGAAACTTTCTCAAACGTCGCCGACAACAGAGATTTAAGATGAAATCTGCGTTTTAGTCAATCAGAACCTCGTTTGAATATATTATATAGTTGGTAGCCTACCTGTGGAGTTAGTAAGCACTAATGTGCAGTTGTAAAGAACCTTTAAAAAATTTCGCTCATATTCACTAAATTCTAAATTTTTTAGTAAAATTGTTTACATGTTTAGAGGAGTTTAGCCATGATAGATTTTTCTTAAAATGCTCTGACCAGTATACTCGTCAGAACAGTTGACAAACTTGAACTTGTATTGGTTTGAACTATAATTTATTTGAGCCTACGAAAATTTCTTCGAGATTTAAGTCGAGCTGAAGCAATGGTGCATTTTTCTGAATTATAGAAATATCACAAGATCGGCGTACAAGAAACAGCCATGAGGATATAGACAAACATTTATGCTTGATTTTCCAAGTCACTTTGTTCATTAATTTCAAACTCAAGCGAGCACCCCTGCCTTCGAGATTTTGCCTAAGGAATATGGAATTCATCCGAATATCCGAAAAGTTTACCAGCGAACATGTTTTGGAATTTTCCACACCATAAATAGAAGATTGAGATGCAGTTCGTGCGGTCTACCAAGCAGCAGATGAGAGATTTGCATGAGCAAAGCTCGTCAAGTAGACCTATGCTTCAGACTAAGGTTCGCGTTCCACCTTCCAACCGATTCCAACCTCGGTGAATTATCGTAGTTTCGCTCTCAGCGTCCATTTGTCACGCAAGGAATATTTATCATGATTTATAGCTTTTCGTGGTTATATATATACATACATATATGAATTGCCTAAGGCTATATATATGTATGTGTAATTATTATACATAGGGTTATAGATAATTAGATACGACAACATATAACAAGAAATATTTGTCGCACGTCATCGGTCACGTGACCTTTGTCATGAAGTCACCTTCAGCTCTCGGCTCTGCGAGAATCGGTCGTCATTTGCTGTGGAAGGAACCAACAGCAGCGAGTCGGTGTAAATAAGGTTTGGGGTTGACAACAACTTGTCATAGTATTGAGGTCAATGTTGAAGTTACGGTTATGACATCGGTCTGGAATAAACCGCTGTCACATACTCGAGGACTCTTACCACGCTCGGTGTAATTTGTTCGTTGTCCGTGTTTTGTGATTGCACCTCGACGCTGCTGTAGACCATGTAAACGCCTATATGTGCAACGCCGATGGTATTCTAAATGATTCAACGCCGTTTCTAGGTGTCATCGGGTCGAAGTTTGAACGAGCTGACCCCACTTCTGACCCGAAACGTCCTATGGGTCAACGCGCCGCTCTTCTGGCGCTATCTGTCGCCATTATCCGTTAGATTTATTTCAATATTGCCCATGCTTCGCCAAGGAACGGGTTTCTGTCAGTCAACCGTGTCATTGTTGCTGGTCGGTTTTGTTTACAACCGTTCCTATGCGGAAGAGCACGACCTTCCTATACCCTGTCCTGTCAGCCCGTAATGGAAATTTATTCTCTGCTCTATACGAGACAGTCGGGCCTTTGCAACTCCTACCGGATTGGCTTTTGAGAAAGTTCAGACCACAACTTTGGAAATAATCGCGAAAGATTAATTTCACGCAATCAAATACAGTAGGAATGAATATAAATCTTTTTTCCGACCGTTAAGCAACCTTTAAATTCCAAATATCTAAAATGGCTAGAAAATAAAATGAAATTTATGCGAACTTCCGCCGCAAAAGGAGGCTCTTGTGACCAGTAGACATACTGATACTTTCACATTCGGCGCTAACAATGAATTTTGACTCTTCAATTGGACAATTTTGGATTTAATAAATTTTCATTTAATGATTTAAAAACGTGTCTATCTGTTGACTTATTCTCTATCTGTTGGAGCAGATCCATTCGCAAATTTGCGTTTATAATGACTTAGAAATCTTATATAAAACACCTAAAGGTTGAATTAAAGATGCTAAAAACTTCTTGCAAACCAGTCTCGTCGTAGATCAGTTGTTTACTTTTCCAAGCGTTCCAAACTTATAGGCTTATAAAAATATTCATGGGATTTCGTAATTTCCCCAGTTACATATAAAATAATTTCTAGATTCGACAGTTTAATAAATATAAACTCGAAAAATGCCTGTAGATTAATGAACTTTCTTAAGACAAGGCCTGATTTTAGAAGCAATTTTTGTTTTTGCTGTCTATTATCTCCGGATAGATGTCATTCAGACGCATCGTGATGTCAGCTACATTACTTCATTTATAAATGTCTTTTAGCATCCATACACATGAGGGAATAAAAAGTTTAGTCAAGTATGAGGTACTTAAAAGCGCTAATTAAGTGTCTTGATATATGCATACTTACATGCATACTTATGGTGGTCACGTGTAGGCCACGCCTGTTTTATAAGTATTTAAGTATCTTAGCCACTAGAATAATCAGATATCCTAAAATATGCAAAGCTCGAGTTAATTCTGATTATCTTTGTCTATAAATTCTCATCCTAAATTCAGAGACGTTTACAACATCCTAACGTCAAAGACGTTTACCACATCCTAAATTCAAATATGTTTACAATTGTAAGAAGATATTTCAAGAATGTTGCTACTATCTAGCTATTAGGCGTAGTTTTATGCATCCAATATGGTTTAGCTCGTTACGTAGAACTTTACGAGACTTGAATGACGATAATTGCTGCAATCAGGTATCCAATTGCTTGAAAACAAAACTTTTACGTTAGTGATGGAATTTTTGAGGAATTCAAATAAAATGTCCGGCGGTAATCCAATTGGCACCCTTACCTACTGAATACTCGTATTAGGCAAAATATACACTGCCACTGGATGATACTTACTTACCAAGAAGCCACATTGCAATGTTGGGCACCTTCCATCCTTCACCTTACTGTAACCGTCAACTAGCATCCAGGCTTACCTTATCATTCTCGACCTACATTTTGATCTTTTCCACTCCATTCCTTAACTGACTGTTCTTAACAGAAAGAAGCAATAAGCCTATACCAATCAATTCCGCTCTCTGCTTCTAACTTGATCGAATTAAATAACTTATTCCTAATGACTCGTGCCTACTTGCCAATAAGATGCATTCATTTATCATCTTAAATGTATTCTACTTCTAGGAAGTTATTTATTCGTGTATAATTATTAATAAGATGTCTTCATTAATTAACTTAAACGTATTTCTTTTCTAGGAAACTACGTCCGTGATTCGAAGGAGATGTGTACAGATGAACATTTTACACAAGAACAGAGCCAACATACTTTGCTTGTAACCGGTATTTCCGACTTTTAATACTATAAATTAATATTAATACTAATTTAATGTTAATTTTATACTATAATTCTAATTATATGAATTTTAGACGAGGGATCATCTGCTCTCTAGCAATCGTATAGGGATAAGTGGGTCGTCTAATACACTGTTTCGAAAGAAATGAGAAGATTTCTTGAACAGCGAAATGTTGACAGCAGAATGTATTGGCTCTGGGATAGCGGGGCACCATCGTATTTTAGGAACGCTGCCAATCCTTTCAGAAGTCGATGCCTTAATTCATTTTTTGCAGAACTCTGACCCATTTACATGTAGTTTATGTCTATGCATGTATATGTGTATGCATGCATGCATGTATGCATATATGTATATATGTATGCATGAACGTATGTATGGATGAACGTATGTATGGATAAATGTATGTATGGATAAATGTATGTATGGATGAATGTATGTATGTATGGATGAATGTGTGTATGGATAAATGTATGTATGGATAAATGTATGTATGGATGAATGTATGTATGGATGAATGTATGTATGTATCTATAGGATATAGAGAGGCACGTGTGTTACTTGACTTACACAGTCCGGTTTGCAATAACATATCTCTCACCTGAAGCTCTAGCACATATATACGACATTTAAAAGGCAGGAAAACGGTTAGCTTCTAGCTGCGCAACTAAAAATATGACTAAACAGTGTACCTATATTCTCCCTGGAGACCGAACTCTGAACTTGGCGCCGAAAGGCCGGACAGTAACCACTTTGCCACGGTGTAATTGCATAATCAATATGACCGTGAAGCCTGTAACGAGGAGCGCGTAAACTTGCTTTGCTATCTAATGTGGGCTAATGAAGAGGCATTTCATCATGTTCCAGCCTGCAGGCTTAGTCTGCGTTGTCGCGGATCACACACACGGAACGGGATCGGAAACGATGATCTCGTTAAATTGGAATCACAAGACTCGCGGTAGAACCACTGCGTGCTCGTCTCCTATAAGCCGCGGGTGCACGCGATTCGCCACTAAAGCATTTTCTCTGTCTGCTTCTTTGCATTTCCTGTAAGCAACTAAGAAGCCTGTTTCTGATATACATTATTCTCCAAGTTATCTTGATTTTAGCAATTGTCAGGGTCGAATACCTTGGCAGATTTTCACTTTAATCCGCTTCCATTTCTCGTTCCAGTTTCTTCAAAGACTCTGTTGCCTTATTCTATGTCAATCTGCGAGAAAGTGGCACCGAAATACGAGGGGCTTTAAATGACGAGTGAAGCATGCTTTAATTCATAAGTTACCAATTCTTTTTTATTGAAGAAAGTGGCAGTTAATGTTGTTCTTGACCTAATTCTTGGTTCTATGCACTTTTGGCTCTATGTATGTATGTATGTATGCATGCATGCATGTATGTATATAGGTATGTATGTATGCATGTGTATATGTATGTATGTAGGCCTTCAATTGCAGATGTCTGGTTTCCATTTATCTTGCTTATGCGTTCTTCACCTTGTATATCTGTATATGTATGTATTATGTATGTGTGTATGTATGTATGTATGTGTGTATGTGTGTGTGTATGCATGTATGTATGTTTGTATGTGTGCATGTGTATGTGTATTTGTACGTTTCTCCTATAGAGTACGCAATGTTTGGTTTTATCAGCAGTTGGAAAAGACCTGTAGGCAGAAGGGAAATACAGGGAGAAAATGCATCTTCAGTGGGAGATGGTTTAAACCAGTGGGGACTGTTCCCATCCCTGCTACAAATCACACCCTATCCTTACAGATACTAAGCTTTTCTTTTCATTCAGTTTCACGTATAGTCTATCATATTAATTCATCTATTGGCTACACTCCTATTACGCGTCATGAGTAAGAGACTCACAAGTACTCACAAACTGTTTGGTTGTAAATGCCATTGTCACCTACACTCAGGCAAAACGTGGTTTTGCAAAAATCGAAAAACATTTCCAATGAGGGATCATTTTCTGTCATTGGGTGAACGTGCACAAGCACACAAGTCGAAAATAGCGCTTAATGAAAGCGGCGCGCGTTGATGCTGTGCTAAGAGCAGCATGTAATTTATATAGCTACAGTATCGTCGTCGAGCGATCGACGAGGGAGCCGCTGTCCAACGAGGAAAGGGCGCTATTTGGCGCTGCGGACGGCCGGGAAATGCCAACCGGAGCTGAGAATAGGATGCAGCCAACAGGACCAGATGGATGTCGTCTCTCAATGTCAGGCTGAACAACCACGTATGTATTACCACTTAAGTGCCAGTGACGACGACGATGACGAGAAAAATCGTGGTGGAGTGTTGATCATACTGCGGATGACGACAGCAGGGATGCTGATGAGAATGATGATACTGAGGATGATAAGATTTTAGTGTCTATGCATGCATCCCTCCATCCATCCATCCTGGTGTATCCATCCATCCATCCATCCATCTTCATGTGTCCATCCATCCATCCATCCGTCCATCCATTCGTCCATCCATCCTCATGTATCCATCCATCCATGCATCATCATGTATCCATCCATCCATCCAGTTGTTGTCATCTATCCCTTCTTCCATCGATCACCTCGATCTCTCATTTCGAGTAGCGTTGCCCTCATACTCTGCTGGCCAAACGACGACGCAGCAGAGACACGTAGCCGGATGTCAGTTTTCATGTTGAATCGCCTCTGATTCGAATCCCAGCGCTTGATTTTGTTGACTGGATGACGGATCGATCAATCGATTCAGCGACAGACACCATGCCACGGTTGGAGGCAGGCATGGCAGCGCCAGGCGCCGCTCGAGACCATCGACTCTCATCGGAACTGAAGCGCTTGGCAATACAGCTGGTCGTGATGTTCAATTTGAGGACCGAAAAGCTGAGTGTAAAACGCAGAACAGCGCGAGCAACTAGGCCTTCAATTGCACACGCCTGGTTTCCATTTATCTTGATTATGCGTTCTTCAGCTTCTATATCTGTGTTAATCTGTGTGTTTGTGTCTGTCCATGTGGATGCTTCTGAAAACCCTTCCTCCTTACGACACTTCTGTCTGATGGCTCAAAAATGCATCCAACCGTTAGGCCTACAGCACGTCTCTTTACAGCTCACATATAATTTTATTTTACAAATACGATAATGTTTTGTGCTCTGTTGCGTAATCGATGTGGCACGTAAGTTTCAACAAACTTTCCACTGCCTCCGAGATTCGAATTCATGTGCGTGCTGCCAAACTGGCATCATGTCATGTACGCAAACCAAGCAGAAGACCTTTGCTCTTAAGAACTTAGGTAGCATTCTGCAGGTCCTATGATTGTTACAGAGGGCACTGAACTGTGTTGCCACTGAACTATATTATGCAGGGCCTACGTGCATGGAATGGTATCCTTGGGCTTTAAGATAATGACCGATTTGGGTTCACTGGCCTATGAAATCGAAAAATCTGGGTCGCAAATCAGCCATATAAGCAATTGGAAGGGAAATTGTGAATCTGTTCAACCCTGCACCGCATGCATCATCGCATCTATTATAAAATCCGTGTTTCGAATGGCTCTGTGGCAACCCATAGTCGTATATAGTTAGGGAACAGATGTATAGAGCCTGCCCGTCGCAATCCGCGGGGTTCCGTTCCCTTTACGCCCCTTTTGACAGCATGATTTCTCCCAAGGCGCTCACATACAGATCTCTAAATCAGTTTACATGGAGCAGACATGCGCTCACACAAACACAACTGACAACATCCTTATGCGCCACATTTATGTGAAGCGATCACATTATAGTCCTGTGATATCATCGCTTTATGACTGCAATCATTCCATGTAGGGCTTACTACTACTACTAGTACTACACTACTACTTACTACTACTACTACTCAGTGCCAACTGGTGCACGTGCACTACTCCCTCCAATAGTATTTAAAGAGGTACTTAGAAGTACAATAAACATATCTTCTTACATTACATTACGCTAGTCCCATTAGCATTATCATTGTTACTGTTCTTGTTATTGATGTTATTATTATTATTACTATTATTATTGTTGTTGTTGTTTTGTTGTTGTTATTTTATTAGAAGTTATAGGGTAAGCAGTAGCATTTGTTTCCGATATGTTACTAGTTTTTATTAGGTATTATATATACTATAGGTTTAATCTAACAGCATGTATATATGTATATATGTAATATATATATATATATATATATATATATATGATTTTATATTCACCATTTTGCTGAAGCCAGTGAAGTCGGGCAGAGGATCAGAGAAAAACGTAACATGAAGCTAATCCGAGCCAATCCTAGTGATTGATCAAACACCATATACTTACATTCATGAATAAGTTGTTGTCATTAGCCACATCCACATCACAGATATGTAATGAATATGCGTGTAAACAATATGCAAAATGCATAATAGCTGACATTTCAACCCACATCCCGAGTCACCGAGTTCAATTTTTATGTAGGGTAGGTATGTATAAGCGAGTGGTCAATAACAATGGGACGCCTTTGTCTGACTGTGATTAATGGAACAAAAGGAAATCAACTGATCAAAAGAAACATAAAGAACACACAATTACGACAATGATGCCGTCGTAAATCTTCAGTATAGGCTAAGGATGTATATATGTATGTATATATGTATGTATGTATATATGTATGTATGTATATATATATGTATGTATATATGTATGTATGTATGTATATATGTATGTATGTATATATGTATGTGTATATATATATGTATGTATGTATATATGAATGTATGTATGTATGTATGTATGTATGTATGTTTCAGTGAGGTAAGTCTCCTTGTCCCAAAACTCATTGCCTACTTGTAGACCATGTTGAACGTGGTATAATTAGACCTGTATGGCTTGTCGTGCATTGGTTGATCTACAAACAAGCAAATTTTTATTGGCAGCTTATGCGTAGTCCTAGTATGAGGATTGACTGACATGCGATGATTGTTCTGAGATTTAGTGTACTGGTTTGAAAATGTTTATAGCTGTGGTGATGATTGATTAGTTTTGATTGGTCTGTAGTGGTTCAGCTGGCGTGCCTGTTCTCGTGGAAAGAGAACGATGCGACGTTTCTCATTGCCAGAAGAACTGACACCAACGAATCGCTCTGCTTTGTAAGTTCAGAACATATCGGAACTGATCCAGTTTGATGCGATCAATTCTGATCTGCTTTGTCTGCTTATGTGTCTTTTTGTTCGACAACCGCACTATTTCTGAATGTCTGTTTTTGATCTAATCTGACTTAAGCAGATGTCTATCGAAATTTATATAGCGCAGTCATTACAAATCGTATGGCACTAGTCTCTGTCGCTTCGTAAGGTCAAACTTTGTCTTAGTCTCATATTTCGCCGACGAAATCCATGATGCTGGTATTGAAAATAATGCATAGGGTGCAAGTCACTGAAATCTAAGAGCGGTTCTTTCACAATAGACGCTTTCTCTCTTTCTTTCTTTTTCGCCCCTTTCTCTATTTCTGTTTCTCTCTCTGTTTCTCTATCTGTCTCTCTGTCTCCCTGTCTCTCTGTCTATCTATCTATCTATCTCTCTATCTATCATCTATCTATCTATCTATCTATCTTGCTCTCCTCTACCGCATTCGCCCTCCATCTCGTTCTGTTGTACTGTTTTACCTGTATTAGTAAGCCAGACACCAATGTTCCCTCTATCTTTTCTCGCTGTGCGCGCACTGGCAGTAATATTTTGGACCTGCGCTCTAGTCCGTTCAAGATTGCATGTCTATTAGGCCTAAACTTAACGGCTATAAAATCGCGTTGTGTGAAACGTTAAAGACTATAGACTAGTTAAGATTAGGCGTATAATTTTAGACTCTCTCGTTTGTCTTTGGCATTACTTTCCCCTTCCTCCCCGGGATGCCAGCATTCCAAAGATGTACTAAGACCTATATTAAGCTACAGTGTTGATGTGCACAGCTAACTGTGCTACGGGTTGGAAGCAGTTTGATACTGGCGCGTCCAGCAGAGACTATATAATTATCTAATTAGTTCCAACGAAGTACTTACGGTCTGCTGTCTGACTGAAGTTGCTGTTACAGACACAGGCTGCACCAAATTCAGATGCGTATGTCTTCATTTTTGGCATAACCCTCTGCTTTCTGCTTTTGGGTGACCCATTTCCCCTTTGTGGACGTCCTTGATCGACGACCACTTTCTGCGATTGCCAACAACCGGACACATGACCCACCAGGTTGATTTCTGGCAGTGCACGTCTGTTAGGCCATAAAAGACTGCATAGTGGATTTCATGAGCAATGGCTCTTTTATATGTATTGCGACGTTTTGTAACGGAATCGAAATAAATTCTATGTTGGTTGTCGCTTTAAATAATCCAACTTCCAATCCTCCAATGGTAAAATCTCCAGGAGCGTTGGCTTTTGCGCTTGCATTGCAAATAACGTCGTCGGAATTGTCACGATATGTAAAGACTTGATTTAACCTAACAGCTTGCTCTGTACTCAATTATGGCAGTTCAATCTCGATATATTCGTTCAGCCAAGCTGTCTTAAATATTCGCAAGTTTCTTTTCCTTGCCTAAAAGGCTTATCGGATAAGTTTCCTTTTCCGTGGATTCTTTCTTTCCACGTATATTCTCGATTTTGTCTACCACTGTTTATTGGTCTGCATCTTTTCAGGCAATAAGTGTTTCTCTCTCTTTCTGTTGCTAACTCTCTCTCTCTCTCTCTCTCTCTCTCTCTCTCTCTCTCTCTATCTCGGTCGTTGTGTGCCTGGCTGTCCAACTACCGCGCTACAGTTATTTCGGAATTTTTTTCCACATTTGCGTCCACATGTCCTTGGATTTTTCAGTTTGCTCTTTGTTGCGCTGTTTGATCAAAATCAGTTGCCAGCAATGTAGCTTGAAGTTAAAAAGAACTCTGTTGGCAGATCACAGCGCAGTCTGTAACGATTCTGACACTCCAGTTCCTGCAGCACCTGTTAAATAGTCCTACTTCATTTTCTTATCAGTTTATTCTTTTTTAAACCAAAATTCTGATTAATGTCCGGCAAGCCAGCTGTTATTTTCTTTCTTTTTTCAATTCTTTTCTGTTATGTCTTAGTTTACTCCTGTCTTTTTTTCTAAATCTGTTTCTTTCTTTTTCCCTCTATTTACAAGAACCAAACATACTTCCAGTTTAATTTTATTGACCTTTTTTGGTTTCGTCATGTTTTCTCTCTTAATCTATTTGCACTTTCTTTTGCACACACACACACACAAATACACACGCACGCATACACACCTACACATACGCACGCACGCACGCACACACTCTCTCTCATTGTGTTTTGTTGTTCACTATACTTGCATAGAGAACAACAAGTCAAACCATTCAGCATTTAAATTTAAAAATTACTGCTCAGTATATATATATATAATATATAATATATATATATATATATTTATATATATATATATATATATATATAGTATATATATATATATATATATATATATATATATATATATATATATATATATATATATATATATATATATATATATATATATGGAACTATACCTGTACATGGGCTTAGTATCCTACATACTCCACATTGCAGTCGTGTGTTACGTAACATTAACTTACCATGCCTCACCTTACCTAAACATGCCAAACATTATGCTTGCCTAATCTTGTCTTCTAGTTTACCTCACTTCACATTACCAGACAATAAATTATTACCATTCATTATGTTATCACATCTTACCCTTTGAACTTCCCTATGTCTCACCGCATGATCCACCTTCTACTTTAAGTCTAACATTATCTTGCCTATACATTAAGATACATTATTTCATGCTTCAAGTTCAATTGAAGAACCCTTGACCTTATCACATCTCCACTCCTACCATATGAAGCCCAGCACTGATGATTACTGTTGCTACCACTGACATATATAACCCTTCCCTAGCCCCCTCAGATCTCCTTCCCCCGAGGCCATGTTACCCTACGTACGTGCCCTGTATCCATTCTGGTTCTAATGACACGGAAAGACTGCACAGCCGCTAGTTTTATCGCGGATAAAAACAGATTTTTGCTCGGTTATAAACGGCCTTATGTATAGGTGGCGCCACCGTCGCTGTTTTTCTCGCAAGCAGCACGACACATAGTACACGCATATACTCGCATACGTGCCGGGAATAAGCGTGGACTTGAGCTGAGTTATAAGTAATGCAGCAAAGTTTTATAGCGCCCATTACATGGATGAATATCTGTTCACGAAGGATTTAGGCACGGGCTTATTTAGGTCCGTCTCGATAATTCACGGTTCTCCGCTCTTAAAGCAGTACATGGAAGCATCCGAATGTGGAAGGAATTCGTTTATAGACAAAATGTCTGCGGCTGAACTGTGTTGAATTGTGCATTTTGTGCATTTTGTGCATTTTGTGCATTTTGTGCATTTTGTGCATTTTGTGCATTTTGTGCATTTTGTCTCTATACCTCTGTTTCTATGTCAACATGTACTTGTATCTGTGCCTACACACAAACACACACGCACACACACACAGGACACACAAACATACACACACACGCACACACACACACGCACACACATACATGTGACTATAAGGGAATAGGTATATATGTGTGTCTATGTGTATGCGTATATTTATATGTATCTACTGCTGCAGGTCAATATATATATATATATGTATGTATGTATTTCTGCACCTGAAGCTCTATTTATGTGCTTATCTGTATAATGTGTACGCATTTCTCTAGCGCTTTGCTTGAACATCTCTAAGACACTTGAAATAATGTGGCCAAAAAGCCGGATCTAAAAATCCAGGCAGAAAAACCCTTCACGTATCAGAACTTTGAACATTCCTAGAGACGCTATATAAGTGATCTTATATATGCTTATGTATGCGTGTATCTATATCTGAAATGCGGCGTTTCAAATAGCAAGTGTCTGGCTGCTGGCCACTGTGTTTTAATAGTAGCCAACATTTTATGCCTAGGTACTTTCTTGCTGTGGTTCGACTACGTGTAACGACCCTAGGCAAGTTGTTTGTACACAAGTGCCTCTGACACCAAGCAACATAATTTGGTACCGGCGTAAGCCGGGGAGTAAAGGGCAAGTCCTCTGACGCACTGGCTCCGTGTCCAAGACTTTGGGATTCGTCAATTGCCGGTTCAAGGGCCAAGAAATGGAGATGAGCGCCTCCCCAGGTCTCACATCTTGGATCTGGGATACTTTACTGTCTTCATCACTATATTAAAAGTGTCCAGTAGATTTAATCTACTTCGCTACGACTAATATTAAGTAATTTACTGATGTAAAACTTTCCGCTGATTTCAGCATTTGCGACGACAAGATACTCGCCTAGTACTGACTGCCACGGAACAGTGCTCACAGTATGACACCGACCGACACGGTCCATTGAACACCGTCTACGTGTTCCAGTCCACGCGAGGTACGATCGACTTATGTTACTGACTGTAGCAGCTGATAAGCTATGTTCGCTAGGTGACGCCACATGCGCGAATCATTTGCGCTATTTCTCGGCTGTTGTGCCCATGTCGTTCGCTAGATGGCGATAGGAATGCATATGATTTGAATAAACTGCGACAACCAACTTGAAATTAATAGACCGACATTGTTTAGATGTCATTTGTTGTCATTTATTTATTTTCTTTACTGTACCTACTTCATAAATTATTGCAGCCTATGAAGATGAACGTCTAATTAGCAAATATTGCTTTATATCAAAGAAGATTGGAATCCTAGCGAGTCACTTGAAGTTGACAAATCTGTACGAGTCATGTAGTCCGTTAGTAGATGTTGCTGGGATATTGAATTACTGCTGCGTTAACTTTGATGACAGATCCTTCAACCGTTGGCCCCCGTATCTGAGACTTAAAAGGCGTCTAATAAATTAACGATACCTTCTGTTGACAGTCAGTGCAATCGGTTGATATTAAGCCGAAATTGCAAGTAAGTAAGTATTAAGTAAGTAAGTAATGCATTTGTTAACATGCCATATGTCCATCGACTGAGCGAGGAATCGTAGTACAACTCAGATCAGTAGCAGGTCTGAGTTAGCGCTAAATAAACTTTGTAATTACATTGCGCCACGCTGCCTTCGTTGTGTCCTTTTAGAGAAATGCCAAGGCCAAGCAGTCGCCGACGATGACAAGGACAACGACGACCCGAGGGACAACAATAACCGCGACGTCCAAAGGGACATCGATAGCGACGAAGCGATTGCTCCAAAGTGGCACTTAAGTGACAAAACTCCGTCGAAGCGAATCGAAGAATCGGCTCCTCGTCTTTCCAACGCATCTCGTTCTCTGTTGGTCAGCGATCGAATGAGGACCGGAATTCTAACCTTACTAACAACTCTGCTTTTAACCTCTACGCTTGCATCCGTTCTTCCAAACTCAGCACTATACTAATAGGCAGGGCGGACCACTGCAGAATTAATATGGTCGGACCAAATTAATTGGTCCGACCAAAGTAATTCGTCGTACCTAAGTAATTCGTAGACCAAAGTTATTGGTCGGTCCAGACCTATTGGTCGTCGATCAGTTTCATTCGGGCTAACCCCATATTCAACGGGGCTAACCCGAGATTTTATGAACGTCACTTGCGTCGTCTTTGTAAAAGCGCATCCTGTATCTCTGCTTGACGCCGTCCAAGGCCATCTTGGGACAACAATGGAGAAGGGCTGACGGAAACACACGTAGTAACATGCACATGTATTTTTACAGAAACACATACATAGATAAACACGCCGAGGAAAAGACGCACAGACTAGCAGACAGACAAAAAAACAGATAGGTAAAGAGACATAGGAGAGATAGACAGACAGACTGATGCTACATAATCGACCGACATACAGATATAATTATGCTCAGACATCGAGCAGACAGACAGACGTAGACTTAAACAGTGCATGCCATTAAAGAAATAAGCTAATTATTGTAATAAGGCAACGCTATAGACTTAATAATTTTGTACAAAGTAATTTAATCACGAGTATTGTTTAATGTATATAAAACTGTGCTAACTTAAATACAACGGTGTATCTACGAGAAGTCATTGAAAAGTAAGGAAATGCATAATCATAATTCAATCAAATATCATATTTTCTGCAGGGATGCTTTAGCACTTAAGGTCGATTTAGAGTCTAGGTTTTAGGATTGAAAAGAGATCTAATGATAAATGAAATGGTTTTAACGCTAATAATACCTGTGTGCTCAAACTTAGAAACTTATCTAGTCAAGATATACAGCAAGGTACTAAAACGTCTCTCAATACAGATACTGACCTTGTAATTAACCTAGAGACCAAATTGCACCAAAATATAAATAATACGATCTCCAAGCAGAAAATAAGATAATTGATTTTCAATGATACGTAAATATCATGATTAAACCAAATTACTTTAATATTTTAATTTGCCCATTTTCAATTTTTGTGCGTAGTGGTTTAGGTAGAACTTTACTTCAGAAAGGCGCTATATAAATATTCAAATGCACACTTGTATGCATATCAAAAAAACGAATCCGCAATAATAAACAATTCAACAGTAAATGAACAGTATACACTTCGTAACTAAAGACATTTACAAATCGCATTGTAGAACGGCTCTTACGTTAGTTACTTTGATTAGCCGTATTTCAAAGTAACTGGCTTCTCATATAGCGTCACAAAGGAGCTATATAAGGAGCCAGAAATTCGTATGCATATATATACATGCGTATAAATACATATACAAAAATAAATAACTAATGCACACATGCATACCTACGCAAACATGTACACACAAACAGACAGACAGACGAACATAAAACAGGCACATAAAATCTATGCAGTGAAGTGGGCTACAAAGAGGGGTCACTTTAAGGTGTTATTGACAGAAGCAGGCAAATACTCGAAGCAGACGCGATGCTGGCCTAATGGCAGCGTCAAACGATTACGCGATATGTTATTGTTTTAAGGGACCTGGAAACAGAACAAAGGATGCTTTGATATAGTGAACTCTGGTCTTTGTGAAAAGAGCATTGCTGCATTAGAAGCCCCGCTAGAGTGATTAGGTTACTCGCGAACTCTAAAGGTCGATGGAATACACGTGAGATCATTGGAATCAATAGATTTCATCGAGGAATCTCCAACTGCCATTACGGAGACCTGTGTGACCGAGAGTCGAACTCTGAACTGAGTTTTTCCAGTGGATTTGCTCCGATAAGTAAGCTCAGGTAAGATAAGTAAGTTCAGATAAGATAAGTAAGCTCAGATACGTAGGCTTAGGTAAGATAAGTAAGCTCAGATAAGATAATTAATCACTTGTTTATTACTCATCTCTAGGAACATTGGTTAGCGTCTTATTAGACGCTTGGTCCTGATATTTATAAAGGATACTTTGCTTCAAGTATAATCGCGAAAGTACCCGAAGTGCTTTTCAGGGCTTAGCAATGAATCGGCATTTTCACACGACCCACCGGATTTCGATGCAAGCAGATTTCGCAGTCTGCCATCCACATGTTTTCCCGCTATTTATTTAGTCGAAGCCGTCTTAGGTCCACGTATTTGCTGTACTTTATACGGCTGCAGGAATGCGGCAGAAGTATGAAATGTTTACGAACAGCTGCCGATAAGTCTCTCTAGCATATGCTAAAGTTATTATAGCATAGCACTTTCTTTGCGTCTGAAGCGCTAGCGCTAAGATACATATTTCTGGTGCCCTTTTCTCGACTCTCATGGGAAGTCTTCAAACTGCAAACTTTATATATCATTAACCTATATATGACGTATACGCAGATATTGGTATATATGAGAATATGTACATATATACAGATAAATCATTAAAGAACTGTAGACCTAAATAAAGCCTTAAGAACGACTGATTATATTAAACTGCAAAACTAATATAACTAACGTTTTATTATCCGGAAAGATTTTCAAGTCACGAGGAATCATAAAATAGCTAGAAAAAATCATATACTTGATATTGACAAATTTATTATCTGTCTTAGGAGCTCACTACCTTTCCTATCATAACCAATCACAATCAAATGAAATAAACTGCCATCCCCTGCCACCACCACCACCCAGGCAACTAGAATGCATGATACGTTCAACTGCTGGAGTTGTTCTCATTTCGAAATTTGATCAATTTCCTTCGCCGCCAGGGTACTGAATGCAATATCGACGTAATATACTTTATTAATTTTGGAGTCTTTGTTACGGCTCTGGCCAGAGAGTTTGGAATCATTTGTAACTTCTGCAAACCTCTCTGAGTTATATTAGCAACTGATATCTAACAATTTAATAAATGGTAGCTCATGTAAAACGTATCTAAGACCAAACATCACGAAGGCCAACTGTCGGCAAAAATTGTAATAACAACAATAACATATTTATTATTATATATTATAGATCTGACGTAGCATATTTATTTTTATATATTATATGTCTCACCTTAAGAAGGCACTCACCCTGGAGCAGGAGGTTAATCAAATCAAATCAAACCCGGGATGCCTCTGACTTTGCGGATGAAATGGAGCTCAGCAGAGTTAATCGGGTCCAATGTGTCGAAGGCGATGAGTAAAGGTGTGTAGATGGCAACCCTGAGTATTTCTCGGTATTACGTATGGCATCCTGTTCTGCTTGCGCCCCAGTTGAGTTTGCTCTGCAAGCAATATAAGTAGGTACAGCTGTGGCATCCCAGCCCACATATTTACCTGCCACCCAGGGAACCATTGTAGCCCCGTCTGGTCTCTTGCCATCTGAGCGAAGCAATCCTGTTGGCTTCTTAGTTCTTGGAACATCAGCCTTCTATAAGGCCCACAGACTACGTCATTGATGACATGATGACGAAGGGATCGCTCGAAAGCCATTTTGCAGACGAGGCCATGGTAGCCATCAGGGCCAACGACATCCCTGCAACTACATTGATGAGGATTGCAGAAGACATCGCTTGAGCAAAGGCCAACTGCTACTAGCAACGCCTCATTGCTGAAGCATAGGCCACAGGATAAAATAGGAAGAGCGGTCAGACGAGCACCTGAATGGGGCAACTGGCTGCAGACAACTATTTTTTATGTCAGATTTCTATGCTTGCTCAAACTCCCGACCTATCCGCTTCAATCACAAGCCCATCCAAGGTCATCTGTTTTGTTGGCAACCGATCAACCTAGATGAAGGTGTTTCCATGCAAAGCATTAACAAATCACCCAGGTGGGTATCAGCAACTGAAGGGCAATGGCTGAGAATGGTGGACTGGAGTTCGAGGGTGGTCACAGCTGAAGTCAAACACGCAGTAGAAGCCAGCGACCCAACTCTCCCCATACCAGCTCCTCCTTCATGTCATATGGGTAACGTGGTCTGCAACTACTGGGTGCAGTCAAGTTTAATGTTAACAACATTCTCAAAGCCTCTCGCATGGTGTTATCTGTTAAATGGCTGCATGAGGTGTATTTTCAAATATTCGAGCATTGTTCGCCAGCAGATAAGTGTGTTTATTATAAAGAACTAGAAGTTGTGTCAGCGAAGACTGCATTCGAACGGTTCTTAGAAGCTCTGCGGGTGTTTAGGTATTGGTCGAAACTGAAAACAACATATTGAAATGTTACCAGAAGTGCTTTTCCTCTTTATCACAGAAGAAAACCCTTAAATCTGAAACCCATGTCGTGTCATGTCGTGTCATGTCGTGTCATGTCGTGTCATGTCGTGTCATGTCGTGTCATGTCGTGTCATGTCGTGTCATGTCGTGTCATGTCGTGTCATGTCGTGTCATGTCGTGTCATGTCGTGTCATGTCGTGTCATGTCGTGTCATGTCGTGTCATGTCGTGTCATGTCGTGTCATGTCGTGTCATGTCGTGTCGTGTCGTGTCATGTCGTGTCACGTCGTGTCACGTCGTGTCATGTCGTGTCATGTCGTGTCATGTCATACCAGCTTCCTCGCCCCTATAATTTGAAGCACCATTCAACGAAGTCGGTCACCGATAACTTAACATGCTGTGTGGATATCGATCCGGACTTAGCTTCCTCTTTAACGAGATCAAAATAAATTCACTGCAATCGAACAGTGGGCGTCAACGGCAAATCAAAGTTCACGATTAGGTATAAGAAGATCTTTCGTACTAACTTGGACTATTGCGTGTTTGCTGTGTCAGCCTTCTGTTATGTTATCAGCCTTTGAAATATCTGTGCGCAGGCGTTTCCGCAATTATGTCAATTCTATCCCATCGTTTAGCACAGTACAGCCCAGCCCACTAGCGATCAAGCTACATAAGCCGACTATAATTAAGTCAGTCGATCGCCAGATCGATCGAAGGAGATCGATAAGGAAGGAAGTGCACCAACAATAATCAGTCTAGCGAATTCTAACAGCATGAAGGCGCAATATAAAGGTCGCGTGTCGACGCTGCATTGAATCGGTTTTTCTGTGTGTGTATAATGGCGCATTTCATTAGCAGCTTTTCAGAATTGTGTGACACTGCGTTCGTTTACAGACGGGCGATTCTGCGTCTAAGTCCGTTCGTTCGCAGGTCCAATTAAGCATGCTTTACATAAATTCACGCCGCTGGTAGACTTTGGCAATAAACTACTCGCAATATAATGAGATTTCCACATACGAACGGATATACGTGTACTGAGCTCAGGATATATTGCAAGCACACGCAGAAACGGACTTTTGGGAGGATACACAGCCTCTAAGTGATAACGATGTGGCCAGGCATGACTATATCGAGGGTTCAAAGCTTATTGTGCACTCACTCCCCCACATGAGGTGTTAATGTTACCGATATAAGCTGTTGTCACAACGGCACATCGTCAGACCACATTGTCTCAAAACGTAAGTAAGTAAGTAGTCCTTATTATGGCTTCAAAATTTGCAAAAATGTAGAACTTGCTAAAAACTAACCCGAGTTTATCCGGATAAAAGGCTTCAAATTGAAAAGACACCTCGCGATATATATATATATATATATCATGTATATGCGTGTGTGGCTCTGTTATTGTGTCTTGGCTTTTGTTCATATATATTATATATAATTCATCTATATGAACAATAGCTATTGTTCATGTATACATATTATAATTAAGTATATGATCAATATCAGAGTCACATAACGTATATTCTTGGCGCTCTATCTACGCACCTTTAATTTTTATGAGAATTTTTGCTTTATTTAGCGTGACCGTGTGACACACATGAGTGGCATTTAGAAGTCATCACTTAAAAGCCCACATACACACATAATCATATCTACGCCGCTATATGTAATAGAACAAGGCTAAAATGCAGGTATATAGGCGTACACATAAAGTGTCTGCTCGTAGTTGTTTCAAAAAATGGACTCGTCTCGTGAGTATATCAGACCCTAAGCCCCGTAGGATGATGAAAGGCTTTGAGAAAGCACCTGCTCCTTCTGGTTCTAAAGGCGCCATATAAACTTTCTCTTACCTACATCCTACTGCTCCTCTTTCTTCTGTGTCAATCTTTGGTTCTGCTGCTTTTCCTCTTCGGTCGTCTTCCACTGTCAATTCTACTTCTCGCTCTCCTAAGTACTGCTCCAGATTTTCAAGTTCTTCGTTGGTCTCGTGCCCAACCCTGCCAATCCTGCCTCTACCCATCTTCTTGTTCATCTTTCTCCTGTGCATCCTCCTCCTGTCTATCTTCTTCCTGCCAATCCTCCTCTTTCTTCTGTCCGTCTTCCTTCTACCTATCCTCCATCTACCCATCCTCCTTCTGCCCATCCGATCCTTCTGCCCATCCTCCTCATGCCATCCTCTTTCTATCCATCCCCTTTCTGTCCATCCTCCTTCTGCCCATGCATCCTCTCCTTTTGTATGTCTTCTTTCTACCCATCCTACTTCTGTCCATCCTCTCCTTTTGCACATCCTCCTTATGCCCATCCTCTTCGTACCCATCCCCCTTCTGTCCATCCTCTCCTTTTGTCCATCCTCCTTATGCCCATCCTCTTCGTACCCATCCCCCTTCTGTCCATCCTCTCCTTTTGTCCATCCTCCTTATGCCCATCCTCTTCGTACCCATCCCCTTCTGTCCAGCCTCTCCTTTTGCCCATCCTCCTTATGCCCATCCTCTTCGTACCCTTCCTCCTTCTGTCCAGCCTCTTCATGCCAAACCTTCCTGTTCTGCCTCTGTGCCAGTCTTCCTGATCCGCATTTCGTATTCGTCGTCTTCCAATATTGATTGGCCTCTCGTCTATAACTGCATCGATAACTACATGCGAATAGCTTGTCGCCTCTGTCGCCCAGATGAAGTCTGGACAATTTATATCGATCTTCACTCTTCCATCGCTCCTCTCACTTTCCCACTTTCCTCTTTGTTTTATATCTTTGCGAATATCTAACCCCACTAAGCTCAAACCTCATCATATTCCTCCTAATTACTTCCTTCTTCACTCTATTCCTCCTTTCTTTCTGCGCCTTAATTGGATCCTTTTAATTTTCCTCTTTTCCAATTTCCAACTTCTTTCGTATTTCATCTCTTCTCTGTTCTTCTCATCTCTCATCTTCATTGTTCCAAGGTCTTTCTCTATAGTCGATCCTGCATCTCTTCTATACCGCCTGCTACTTCTATCCTCATTTTCTCTTCTCTCTCCACCTTCTTCTCCCATCCTCCATTCTTCATCCTCTCTCTTTGCATTCTTCTCTCTTTCTATACCTCTTACTTCATTACTTTCTCAAACTTCTTTATCCCTTCTCCACGACATAGCTTGCTCATGTCTCTCTTCTGGTTTTCATAATTCCAACTCCCTTCTTATCTTTTCTGCTCATTCCTCCGTCTTTCTATACTCGTCCTCAGTTTTTCTTTCTCATCCCTCCACTTTCTTTGATGTCTTCTCTCTCGCCTCCTCAAACTCTTATTCCATTAATCCCTGTCATCTCATCTCCTCTCTCCACGATCTTACCCTCAATAACCTGTCCCCTCCGTTTCTCAGTCCAATCCCTCACTTCCTTTCCCTTGCCTTCGTACTCTGTCACTTCTCGATTTGCCTCAAGGTGTTGCACCAACGTCTGCCAGGCTGTCGCCCGCCAGACGCGCAGACATCAAAGATACTCGACGCGTAAGATCCTACCCACCATCAACAAAGACGCGTGTATCCTACGCAATCTCATACACACACGCGTGTGGTGCTACAGTAAAGCACGACAAAAGCCCGGATGCGTGCATCAACGGTCTACTTCAACGCACATGATCTATCAATTGTACTAAGATTAGCGTGCTTAGCGACTCTCTACGGAGATCCACGCAGACGCTAGAACAACTCGCTGCGATGGACAGTTCGCTTGATGTCTTTGGTTACCCGTCGGTTCTCGCGTTGCGCTGTTCTTCGATTTTGACGATAGGTGGCCGAGTGACACATGTAGAACGGGCGCGAAACGCTGTCATATGATACCCTTTCTTCGACGAGACCTCTGGCGCCATCTATTCAGCTGAGCCGGACATTCTTTTCATGTGTGAAACGTATACTGATCGATCGAGGATTTCAAGGTGCGAAAGACCCGGGTCTTTGATGGGAATCCCTCTCCAACACACACGTCAGAAGACGGTAGTCATTTTACACGTAAGTCTACATACAATACATAGTCTACATATGTAGGTAATTATTAGGTTCTTTCTAATGCATACAAGTATCAGTCGGTAGCATAAAATGCTTAGGCCTACATATGACTATACATGACAATATAACATAACTGTACTGCATATTTACTGACTTCCTGTACATCAGAAAGACGTCGTGCTGCAGATGAGCGATAATTTATGCTCTGAAAAATGATTTAAGTGGAAGAAAGGTGCCGAAGTTAAACGCGGGCGGTGCTTAATTAATTTGGCGCAAGAGACGTGAGATTTTGTGTGAGTTAAGTCCGCGTAATAAAGCGTTAGTGCGTCTCGATCAAGACTGGTTACTGGTTAAACTGACCGGCCTATAGTTAGTCTACCTGGTCCACTTCTCTGCCCCTTTTTAAACAAAGACACCATGAGTGTATCTCTCCATTTCTGTGGCACTTCTCCAGTCTGCATTGGGGTATCATAGATCAGTGTTCATGCCTCTCCGATTTCTTTTCACTTTATGTAAAAGTTTCGGACGCAGTTCATCTGTATCTGTACTCTTGTCAGTTTTTGTCCTTTTCAGCTTTTCACTGCATTTTCCTTAGTAAACAATATCCGTGACAATACCTTTCAAACACTGGCTGAGGGATGTTTTCTAGTTCTTCCGAAGCAAATACTGAGCTGAAATATTTATTGAACACTTGAGCAGCTTTCACATCAGTCGCAATGACTTCTCCATTTTCCTCATCCTTTCAGTGGGCCTACCCTTTCTTTCCGTTTCTGCCTACTTTCAACATAGCTCTAAAAACTCTTGATGCCCTTCTTTACATTCCTTGATTACTTATCCTCAAAACTTTCAATTGCCTTCTTTGTTTGCTTTATTGGATATATTCTTTTTATTCACTCATTCTTACTTTCTTAAGCTTTGCAGTATTCTCATGGTTCAGTCTAGTTTTTGATTCCTTCTTTAACTTTTACAAATTCTTTTCATGATTTGTTTTTTTCTCTTCTATTTTTATAACCTCTTCGTGATACCCAAGACCTCTTCTTACTGGTTCTTTTTGCTTAGGTATGTTTTCTTCAATAGTCTCTGTCATGACTTCTGTAAACCTCTCCATGCCTCGCATTCACTCCCATACCTTAAGTTCTATCAACCAAGTGCTTTTCCTTCAACCTTTTCCTTACTAATTCATAGTCTGCTTTAAACTGTTGGATCTTCCCTTGTAAGCTTTGACTTCCTGGATCTGCTTCATAACTAATTTCCATCTGACTTCCTGATGATCACTAATATTACAAGGCTCACATTCTCTACCTGCATGCTTACATTACATCACAATACAATGCGTCATGGTTACCATGGGGACATTTGATAGGGTCTCCCGATCGATCACGGTTACCATGACATTACGTCACGGTTACCATAGGGACAGTTTGTAGTGTTTCCCGATTGATCCCGTTTACCATGGGGACATATGATAGGGTTTATCAATTGAGCGGCACTTTTCTAGTATTTTCAGCTCAAGTGCTTGAATGCAAGTGTTAGGCCTTTGCTGAATTCCGCTAATACCTGAGCGGATCCATATACCAGGCAGTCACATTCAATAACTATATAAACAATGGCATATATAATGATACTATACTGTCTTACATATCACTGACGGATCTAGAATTTGAATGAAGTTTGCGGGGGCGAAGTGATAGCTGAGAGTGGTAGATGATGGAAAAACAATTCTGCTCTACCATATTACGATTTTCAAATGCGGTTTCACCTGACGCGATCATCGACTGATGCCTTGTGGATTATAAAAAAATGCGCCATGGAAGTTATTAGAATAGACTGATCTTAGAAGAAATGTCAGTCCACTTACATTTACATTTACATCTGGACTAGAGGGCGTACTTCCGTTAATCTCTACCCTGTATGCGCTACTGATGCATGTATAGGCGTTGTTACCTTGACAGAAACCAGGGAGGTTACAGCTGGAGGCATTCGCAAGGAGCACATTGCCCATAGCAGTGGCACGTATACAGGAAGGGCTTGTTTAAGTGATAGCTGCGTAAAGGTGAGATCTCGCATAGATATAGTAAGCGGTAGGTGGAGCGGTCAGACGAACTGGGGGAAACTGAAGGCAAAAGATGAACTCTGCTGTTACAGATATAGTTCAGAGAAGCTTAATAAGGCATCGAAATGCATTGGGCAGTATTGTGGCCTGAGGAGCGGAACGACATATTTGAACGGGCCACTATAGTGGCCTAAGGAGTGGAAAAGGTTAAGAGTACTCACACAGCATAGATGATGCAAGAAAGATGCTAAAACACGATCTGAGGTATGATGGCCTATTTACTTAGATACTAGGCTTGGCCAAATCGTTTATTTGTAAAAACGTTTACACGAATTTACTGAGGTTGCAAAACGTAAAAAGGCGGATAGGGACATTAGTGGCTGAAGCCCAACTCATCTTCTACATATTAGATATAAAACAGTAATAATAACTAGCAACTTCTAATGCGCCAATGTCTAATGCACAAAGCATCAACCGATGGCACTATTGTGTCTGTGGTAATAGGCCTACAGTGTCAAAATAACTTGAGAAATAAACATCACCTGTTGCATCAACTGAAAGGCACTCTGTTGCCCATAGACAACGGCATATAAACTTATAAAGGCTTAAAAGTAAATTAGTAGCGGGTTAGAGCTAAATCAGTTAATTTCGCTGTAACAGTAAGTTGGTGTCATCAGATTATTAAAGATAGGCTTAAACATACAGTGCTTACCTAGCATGAAAAGCAAAACGTGTAAGGCATCTGCAGAATTTTAAAAGACTTGTCTAAAATATGTAAGGCACTCGTGTTTTTCAGGATAATAACCCGGCTGCTGTTTGTTTCTATGATATCCAACCTTACAAACAAGCCTTCGTATTCAAGCTGGATCTGTCGATTTATAGTCAAGGTGCGACTTGTGATCGGGTACATTGAGTGTAAAGACCTCTGAACAGACAAAATGCCAGTCGAGACTGCAAATTCACGAAATGGACTAATATATAGGCTATATATGGCCAATATTAGTTTTACAGTTTTTGCATGATCAATCCAGCAAGCACGTCGTAAACACGATATGAAAAAATCTAGGCCCTTTGAACAATACTAAAAATAATAAATACAAATATAAAAGATAAAAAATTTTGATGCTGATGACGATCGCAGCAACGACGTTGATGTTTGTGTTTGTAAGTGATTTTTGACAACCATAGTCGCTGACGACAATTTCAATGATTAGCTAATGATTAAGATAGACATTGACGACAGCAGTAGGCACTAGACGACCATTAAATCCAAAAACAACAGGAAACGTTTTCCCCACCAGACACGTGAGTTAGTCGTAATATCTCGTCTTCGCGATATCTCGTCTAAAAACTTATCAGTGTCAATTGATTAATTATTCAATTATGTTGTCAATATTCTTCGGAAATCGCACAACGGTTATCTTCTCACAAAGGCACGATTTTGGAAGCGATCGCTTCACGTTCTTCGTCTAATCTAGAGCAAAGTGACTGATGGATGAAAGAGGAAATTTTGATGGATTACTATCGTATGCAGTAGATGGTATCCTGGGTACACAGATGTGCATCGAATCAGAACAGATGCTGAGCTATGCCTAGTTCCAACGGCAACGATTGAGTGTCATTCTAGGACAGATGGTTCTTGTGAACATACATTTGTGGGATTATCTTAGAGTTAAAAAAACACTTAGAACAGACGAAGGGCATATATGGAGAAAAAGAAAAGGCCAACGGCAAGAGAAGAAGAAAGAGGACAGACAAAGATACAGAACAAGAGGAAAGAAAAGAAGCCCTTAGACAATCTTGTTCTAGTGTCTACTGTCCGATTGGTTAGAGCGTTCGGCTTGCAGCGCTGAGTACGGGTTCAAGTCTCCTCCAGACGGTTACTGCGTAGGGTCCTTCACTTGCAATTGCTCAGCCTCATCGACTGATGCTTAGCCATTAAATAGTGGCGCCTATTAAATGCAGAAATGAATAAATAAAATACCCTGAAAATTTCCATTTTAATCAATAATCTCCCAAATAGACATACAATATCCAAATTTTTTATTATTAATTAGCAATTAATTGACACACTATCCAAATTTATTATTATTAAATAGCAACTTCTATGGCGCCGGTGTCTAATGCACAAGGCACCAACCGATGGCGCACAAAAAATTAAGCCGCAGTTTGGTAAATACCACTGAAATAGAAGGGAGCCTGTGGTGGATAAGCCAATTGAAAACGGAACTCAAGAAAAGACCGAAGTGACACAAGAGACTGAGCAAAACGGACAGATGCAGGATGAGAGTACCAAAAAATTTAGATGCAAAAAACACTAAGGCTATCAAGCCTATTTTGGCTTTGCTTAAAAATGCATAAAATTGGTATTAATGCTATAGCTAAATGACAAAATCGTGCATTTCTTCAGTGCCCAAAATAACAAAATAGAGACTCAACTTCAGAGTCAGTTGAAAGGTTAAACGGATAAGCCGCATGAGGGTCCGGTTCGATTCGAAGCTGAAAATCCAAGGATAGGCAGCGTTAGTTATGTCTGGGCGGATTGTCTTTCTAGTCTGTGCCACGAACAGATGAACAGTTTAGAATGATTTCAGAATTATTCAGATTGAGAGTTTGAATGTGAGAGGAGGTTCCTAGTTCTAGAACCACCTGCCTCAACTCTCTTCCTCTTCTACTTGAACGGCTCCTCTGCTTTAGCGCAGTCCATGCCAGCAGTGAGTCTCACACAATGAATGGCTTTAGTGTCCTTGTGAAGTGCAATATTTTACAGATCTTTTCATGAATCAGACTTGACCAAACCGACTCTGTAGCTAACCCATTTCAAGCTAGCTTATTATCTACGTATTGTCTGCATCATACGTCCCAGCAGCCCTGCTTTTAAATTCCAGTACAATTCATAACTTATGAGGAATTGTGCATTTCTTTCGCTCAGTGCTTCCATCACGTACCTAGAACAGACATCGTCAGTTGGAAAGGACTGAGCGATGAGCCTGGAATGGCTGCAGCTTTCCAAATGGATGGAAAAAAATGGTTGCGTCTCGGCTGCTGAGAAGAAAAACTTGCAGACAGGCGGAATTAAATGTAGTTCCGAAAAACACCGATAGATGGAAGTTAATTTACTAGGCTGAGCTAAATGCACACAGTGGTGTACATATAGACAGACAAGTGGAAGGACGCAAAGACAGATGCAGAGAATAGTTGAAGACCATGCGACTGAAACTCTAGCCTTATATATGAACAGAGAAAGGTCAATTCTGAAAATTTCAGCATGTTAGTTTTTTTAATCGATGGACTGTAATGGCTTGTTCTAATACGAAACTTAAAAAAAAACGTCTTGGACCTCCCTACTGTGTATAGTCATATGCCTATTGACACATGTGACTATATGTATATGCATATGTATGTGTATATAACTATAGTCTATGTATAAGTATATGACTAAATATGTATGGGTTTTATGATCACTCCGGACTTGTGTCGATGTCTAATGATAGATCGGTCTTTGCTGCCTTCAGCCGCCGTCGTTGATCATCAGGGAGCCGACTGAGCATCGATGCATTTGCTGTCAGTTGGTGCTAATTAGCCTACCTTCACAGGTGTTTCGCGGCATCTGCTGCTGCTGCTGTTCCTAGTTATTAAATTCTGACTACGATGCATATTCCTGTGCTCGACCTCGGGGAACGTAGCGATCAGTTTGGTTTGTGGTTACATGGCAATGTGGCGTTTAGCTCAGTTACGACCGACTTAGATTCTTGCATACGTTGCTTTACAGTTGACTAATGCCATAGAGTTGCTTCTGATGTCGCTGATGGTGGTTGGTGGTGGTGGTGGTGGTGGTGGTGGTAGTGGTGGTGATAGTGGTGGTGGTGGTGGTGGTGGTGGTGGTGGTGGTGGTGGTGGTGGTGGTGGTGGTGGTGGTGGTGGTGGTGGTGGTGGTGGTGGTGGTGGTGGTGGTGGTGGTGGTGATAATTTCGCTAAGTACTGGTTTGACTTTTGAGTACTCCCTGATTAACTACGGTCTAAAATCTCGAACCACTACGCACACCTGTTACTGGTTTTAATTTTGGCTTGTCAGTCGTTCATGAATCAGTCCATGCACTCATCCGTCTGTTTGTCTGACCTTCCATCCATCAGTGCATCCAGCATTTACATATACGTCACTCCTTTCATTCCTCTTTCAGTCTGTCAATCTTTTCATCCGTCTGTCAATCCGTATCCTTCTATGCGTCCGTCGACCTGTTGTCAGTCCTTTATGCGTTTGTCAATCCATCCGTGTTTTACCTGTCTGTCTTTCATTTCAACCTTCAGGACATTCGACAATTCATCAATTCATCATTCCATTCATCTGTCCTTCAACCTGCCATTCTTTTCGTTCGTCTATCAATCTATCAATCATTTTATTCGTTCGTCAATCGGTCAATCTATCCATTCATCCATCAATTTGTCAGTGATTTTATTCGCCAAGTAATTCGTCATTCATACTATTCGTCCGTCAATGCGCTAGTCTTTTCAGCCACCATTCTCTCCGTTGTCCTTCGAAGCTCCTAAAAACTAATGAACATTACGAAGTACAAGCAAACGAGAAACTTTGCCAATATACAAAAGGAACCCTGGAGCATGTCTAATTATGACCAACGATGAGGTTTATTCCGTAAAAGAATGCAGGGATCCTGGTGTTTTCGTTAGTAAAGTGCGACTATCCCTAGATTTTGCTGTATTTTGTCATATTTTGTTTCATATTTTTCGTGCTGAGATTTGTAATCGACTTATGTCTTGCATAGAGTACTCCGTATAAGTAAAAAGCTTCCAAAATGAAGCACGCCAGTTGTCCGCAGTGGAGATTCATCAAAACGAATGCCTTTGTTGTGAAAAAATCCACCTACGCACAAAAATCTTGAATTTCATAGAAACAGCACGTCTCGAGAGTCGAGATCTAAGCATGAGCTCAGGATTTAATTGCAGCACATATATCAACGTTGACTTTCATTTAATCCGATTTAACGAATGGTCGGCCACCTGTCGGCTCAGTCCGGAATTAAAGACGGCTGAGCATTTCATTTGTAAAAGACAGCTGATGTTCGTAATCAAAAATTATAAGCCATCTAATGCTTCACCGCTCGAAAAGTTTAATATAAACCAATATTATATAATATATATGATATAATCGTACAGTGCCGGTAAATCGATTCTAGATAGGGAGAGCATAAGAGGTTGTGTGAAACTCGGGGAAGGGCATCCCCGCAATATACGTTGCCTGAATTCAGACGGGGTTTGCTTCTAGATTATACTACAAGAGTTCACATCCTAACCGTGGCCAGGTAGCAGCGATAGTAAGGCAAACATGCAGACAAGGAGAATATCCGATACGGGCAGAGTTCGATCCAAGTTATCCCGGTATACTGAATCAGCAGAAGCCGACAAGGTCGATACCGACCCCATATTTTCTTGTCATAAACGCAACCCAGAGAACTGACTGAAGTGCGAAGACGGTCCCTCGTTGCTTGAGCCAGGACGAAGGTCTATGGGCGAACAGCGAAGGTTTGAGAGACAGGACCTTCACTGTCGGCATTCCACAGATATATCCTATCTTTCAAAGCAGAATTTATTAATTGTTTTGGTTGAGAACGGCCAACACAATGCTCGGGTACGAGAACTTACCTAGAAAATGTTGTATTGTGTGATAGATGCGCGTGTTAAGGCGGTAGTCTTAGACGCACAAATGGGGAGAGGTACTTGGGATATAATGGGAAGATTCGGCGTCCAATAGCCATGTGCCTAGGGCGGAAAACATGGAGATTAGTCGTAGAACTTCTCGGTCCAAATAACTAAGAGAACGTGTTGTGCCTGAGAGTAATGGCGGTAGTTAAAGAGAAACGAGATGTAGAATGGTGGTGAAGAGAAAGCCTGTAGTAAAGAAAGCACATAAGGAACATACCACTCCCGGTAAAAGAACGAACTCTGTTCTAAGAAAAGTCTGTTCTCAGCCGTGGCCATACTCGGCGACCACGGAGAGGCAGAGCTGGACCCAGAGACGGAGCTAGACAGTCTGGCCTCATATAAGGAAGCGACCCATCCTCAGCCTTCCATGAGTAGAGCAGAGACTACGGGCAACGATGGTGCGTAACGACCATCCTATATTGAAAGTATTGTGAGTGTCTCTATGCATAGAACTACCGCTTCGCGGTTTTTATCCAGACCGTGACAGCCGCAGGCACTTAATATAGCGCCTTTCAATTACCACATGAAAGCGTTGAAGTCAACCTGATTCAAAATATGATACTAATACGACAAACTGTGTAGAAATGTCGACATGGACGTAATAATATATTGGACATAATAATATTTATAATAATATCACTGACACAAATAGACTTCGCATACACATACAACATTCTGTATTTACGGATACCAAAACATGAAATTGAGTTTCGTCCAGACACTCTCATTTCGATCAGATATCTTTCGATGCTAATGCTTTCCAAGAAATAGACTTTTGTCTCTGCTGTCGTATTTTGTGCACGGTGTATGCTCTCAGAATGTAGATACAAGCGTTATGTTCTGTGTCGATTGCTATCTCACTTTGACTCATGTTAATAGGCGATACTAATTAAGCAGGACTCTGGCCATTTCTGGGTATGCCGTTTATTTTCACACGCATTGCAACATGTATCGTGTTGTCTTCGGGATCAATAAAGCAGGGATGAAATGAGACGATGCTTTAGGCTGGATAGCATCACTGCCATGACTTGAATACGACGGAGTTAAGTACATGTGTGCTAAGGATTTTGCTCAACATTTTTAATCAGCACTCGTCTCAGGGGATACTCGGACCTGCAGACTGAGTTACAAGGCAAACACTCAGACATTTGGTCAGTAAGACTCACCGTATCACACGCTTAACTGTCTACTACACTCAGCTCACGTCTTCCTTTCACTCGCACATCTCAGATGTTCACTTAATTCCATTCAAGCGTGAACCGGGTACTTTCTAATAAATGCGAGCGTGTGCCTTGATGTCTCTGCCGTTCGCGACCATTCCCTGCGTGTGTAGTACATACCAGAAATCATTGCCACACCCACTGACAAACACCTCGAGAAGAAACTTTTGCCACAGCGATGTTCCATAAAAACTCTAAACGGAGCTATGCCTTCTACGCCAGTCCTCAGCTCTCCTTCCACCCCGCGCAGGCGGCTGTAGCTGCGCCGCCCGGACAACCAGTCTATCCCTTGCGGCCAGGCGAACGTCCCATTGGTGGCACCCATGGGCCAGCCGACACGGTGTTTAATTAATTAGCCCATAAAAGATTCCGGCCGATGTAATTTTACGCCACGCTCGTCAAACGAATTGGATTTAATTTTGCCGCTCCTTTATTGATTAGCCAACCGACTCAGCCGTTGCTAAAATCCGCTGCACTAAGGGAAGAAGGGGCCCGGCTGCAGGACCCGGATGGCGGACTCTTTGCGCCCCTTGGGAGGCAGACCCCCCGGTCGGGTCCCAGCGGCGTATGCGAGGACGACAATAAAAGCGATGGACACGTAAGCATTCATACGTGAGACCAAGTCGAGCGTCTAACGACTGATCCAAGTAAACGTCAACGCACAGATATTTTACGATGGCCAAGGCCAATAGAAAACGTCGAAAAGATTAACTGCCGATCTACGGTCGCCTTTAACATTAATATTTTACGCACACATCCGATCTTAGCCGAGCCTGGTGCATCGTCCATTGTGGAAGGATGTTAGCCACAACGGCGATGACGACCACCACCTCGGCCATCAGTACCAGCGTTGCTAAAGCATCCTGCTGGAATCCGTCCTACACTGCGCCTATGAGATGAGAGATCTCGGAGCTTTCGAGTGCGAGGTAGACATATACACGGGGGATCTTGCTGGGATTTGGCAAAGAAAACACTGACGAGTTTGCTGCGCCAAATTATTCATTCTAGCCGTCTCACTGATGGCCTCTGACGGTGAAACCTTAATGGCGAGATGGATTCGAGAGCAGTATGTCGGGTTCCACGACTTCTCTTACGAAAGCCGAAAGGCTTTGCTATACAACGAGTCTTCTCTTTCACTTTCTCTCAAGTAGTCTCCTTCCTATCGGCGTCTTAATTGTCAGTCTGCCGCCGACTCTTATGTAGTCAGACATCGGAGCCAGTCAAGCTTTAGACCAATAGTCGGTGGAATCTAGTTGGAATAGTTGAACGTTAATTTGTAGAGTTTGTAGAAATATTCATAGTAATCACGATAACGTTGACGCTAGTCTAATGAAAAACATTAATATTTATAGGAACACCAAAACCAACATTAATAAGAACGCTAAAACAGAAATCAAAATAAATATACTAGTACAACTACTAATTTTGATGCAAATTACAATACCCGAAACAATAGGGACCTACGTCCAACCTACGTCTAACCTACGGATAACAGAACACGACCAATATCAATAGCTGGTATTTTATCGTAATCGTTATCCCGAGATTTCTACAGCGCGTCCAAAGAAAGCCACGTCACGGCGCCAGCTTATTCACGGGCGCTCAGTCAAAACAAAATCGATAGGCAAAAGGGTTCGGTTCCAGGTCAAGATCCAAAAGTCGGCTAGAGAGACAGCGTGGCAGCTACGATGGAAGATGTTTGGGATTGGAGCGGAGAGATAAGAGGAAGAAGGGGAGTCAGGAGAGGATCTGTGAAAGAGAAATGTTTTCAGTTTTGAGTGAAATGCCAATACAGAAATTGCAAGCTGTGGAGCATAGATGAGTGTGTGTGATGGGTCAGATAACAGTTGCAGTTCTGGGGGGAGTTTATTCCACAAGTGTGGGGCAGCTATGGCTATGGAGGGATTACCAAATTTTAACGGTGATGGAAGGGTGGAGAAGTGTTAGGGCCGAAGAGGAGGGGTTGTAGTTATGTAGTTCAAATAAAAGCCAAGTAAGTCAGAAGCAAAGTTTAAAGGTAGGGGTTTTAAGTTAAATTCTATTCAGAGTAAAATTACATATAACCCGTCAGTGATATTTAACTTATTTTTCAAAAACGATGTTATTTATTTTGTCGCTCTCATTTAACACAGATGCTTGATAGAATTGGTTTGATTTTATTAAGCCAAAAAGTGTGGAAGGCGACATATAAATGTTTGTTACTTTACATTACACTGCGTTACAATGGATATCGATAAGCCAAAGGGAATTGGATGTTTGCGAAAAAAGGAATGACAAGTTAAGGAATTACATTATGAATACATAACCAAAGGAATTGCATTGGGTGTCTTTAAGGCAAAGCCAAACGAATGGTAGTGGGTATTTATAAGACAAATGAATTCTATTGGGTATCCATCATCCAGAGGTAGGCCTATTTTTTAGATATCTAAATGTCAAAACCAACGAAACTGCGATGGTTATTTGCAATCCAAAGGAACATAGGAATTTCATTACGCATCTATAATTAGCCAAAAGAGAGCTGATATATGCTTCAAGTGTATGGGTGAAATGGGAAATGGTGTGACAGCCTGGCCGGATATTGATTTGAAAGTAATTAAGCCAATTATAGTCCTTTAATAAATTCGCCACTCGAGGTGTGCAGGGTCTTATTCTGACGATGGTGTGCTATAGATGGCCGTCTTCCAACTGATCTGAGTTCCCTTCCTCTGATAATAAGAAGCCAGTCAGCGTTCAAATGACCCTCAAGCATAAACCTAATTGACTATTGAAGTCTTCGCGATGTTATTTCAAAGAATCTTTGAGCAAATGGGAAGCTACAATGTCTTATATACACACGCAAAATTAGTCTAATAATATATATATAATATAATAATATAAATAATATATATTTGTATAATATATTATGGCCTACATAACATTAAAGCCAAATATATCGATTGTTTTATATTTTTTTGCTTCTACAATTGAGATATTGTTCTATGAAGCTTGTCAGTTGGAAGGAGGGAATTGCAAGATTTGCCTTTGAATGGCAACTAGGCCTAATTTAAGAATTGATGACTGCCTTCGATGGCTGAATAAATGAATGAGCGAGTCAAGTGAACGCCGCGGGATTTAGTTCGGTTGGTTGACTTGCCCAGTGCGGTCCGTCTGCTTCGACTGCAATTCTCTCCCTCCTTCTGTAGTCTGTTACTGTAGCGTCGCCAGCAATGCACTCTGCTGCCACCCATTTGGCTACCCACAACCTTTTGGAGGAGACAAGTTAGCCAATCTTGATCCTCAGCGTAGAGATTCTATCAAAGTACTGTCCATTTATCATACAAGCTCTGTGAAGAGATGAAAACGGTGAAGGTAACAAATATATATGTTCTGACGCGTCAAGGAAAGTTCCTAAAAGCGTGGTCTCTCGGCTGAAACTCAAACCTTACAGTCATTACAGTTCAACCACATAACACTCAAAGTATTATATATACTATATATACTATTATTATATATAGGCCTACTATATATACTATTATATATGCTAATTTTTTGTTTTTATAGCACATGTAATAGACGAAATAAATCTGGCTGTGATAGATTGAATGATCTGTAAATAGATGTCAGTATGGAAAACGTTTTGATCTGCTACAGATAATATTATTACATTGAATAAGTTAAACATCTCTTCATGAGCAACTTATGTTTTATGGTATTTGCAATGAAATTCTAATAAATGTGGTTATGTTGCTTCAAATGATGTTGATGATATGAATGACATTAGTAATAATAACAAATTATTAACATAAAGTACACTTATATAAAATATTAAGTTGCACAATAGGGGATAAGACTGAAATCTAAAAAAGACATCTGGTTTTTTATCCATTTGCGGATCAGTTTTCATGCTATGATGCAGAGTGGATAGCATTATCACACATCTGTTGTTTCTGGAACATAGGAAGCAATGGTGGTCTTCCCACTGAAACCAGATATAGTTGAATGTACTTCACGTTTCCGATCAGTAAGCATTTATCTGTGAATCATAGCATGGATTTTGCGCAAAGTGGTAACGATTAAGCAAATCTTGAGGGAGTGTATACTATGTAAAAATTGTCCATGGTAATGTTTCGGCCTGAGCCGTAAATGTTCTGACAGAGATCCTTCACCATACGAGCTCCCGGCCCCTTCTCAACTTTGTCGCTAACTTTTCCAAGGTAAACCTGCAAAGGGGGAGCACAGTATGCAGTGACGCAGTCGCAACGACCCATATTTTCATACCATATTTGGCAGGTTTTGTAGGAATATGAACACGAACGCATATTTAATTCTGAAACCTGACAGCATTTTATCAACCGCCGCATATGAAAACTTTCATAAAGCGTTCTGTACGCTTTTGCTATGTGACAAATACTTGTCTGATAGCTGCCAGTTTCTAACTCTTTCGCAGTTATTGTATGGTGTCTTTGTTATAAAATCGAAGAAAACTAAGGAACTACATGTACTTGAGCCTCTCTTTACTCACTGTTGCTCGTGCAATTGGCCTGCCCCAATCATTGCTCCACAAATTGTCAAATTATTCACTTCGGTCATTTGTAGCTTCAATTATCACCAGAAGCCCAGAATGCGTTCAATTCCGGTAACGTAAATGGAACGCGTTCATCTCTTTTTCCCTGTTCCCGATTCTGCTTCTCTTTTAGTGGGTTGCAGTATAGCATCCAATACTGATTCACGAGACACAGCTGGAAAGCGTCATTTGGTTTATCTGGCTCTACTTCAACAGTTTTCAGACAATGTCAGCAACCGAACGCTTCTGTTGTGTCCTTGGTTCCGTAGTACTCCATTTAGTATCACCATCTTTTGGCACAAGAAAAACACAGAGTATCGTTTATCTTCATCCACAGTCGAAACGTCATCATCAATAACTAAGGTCACGTGACCAGATGCGTCATTCTCTTCATCAGCAAAGTCTCTGCGTTACTACTCACCCCATCATCCATTTCTTAATTGCCCTCTTCTGAAACATTACTAACCTTATCAAATTCAATATTTTTCACCCCGCTATCATCAATTTCCATCCAAACCGCAATACGTTTGCAGCTTATTAAAGTAGATCACCTTCCAGCCATGTGCAGACGACGACAACGAAAATCGCTGACAGGAAGTGTGTTATTACATCGGTCACGTGACCAAAGATCAAACACTGAGAAATAATAATAATGTAAAATTCAATTATGGACAATTACCCAGAAGTATTCGGTATAGTTACGAAGCTTTGAGATAGTGCATTGCTTATACTAGCAGTGGGGTGAAAAATTCACCCCAGGTTAGCCTCCGGGGGTTAATTAAGGCTGATAGGTAGGCTGCTGGAGTTGGGCACAAGCCTCTTGTTAGAATAAAACATATTTTTATTACTTTTCTTCATCTCTTCCTTAAGTTCTTTCTCCCACTACCGTAAGTATCGAGTCATTAGTAGGTTTCTCCATTCGGTCCCTATGCCGCCTATTATCTGTAAAAGGACTAATTATTTCCTAAGTTTAAACCCTTTTACCATTAACACTAAGCTGCGCTACCATGGCAGCAAGCCTGGATGTCTCAAGAGACGTTTTAACACTTTTCATCTCCTTACACAGCCTTATCTTTTCTACAGCGCACCTCATGACATCAGACTATAAATTACGTCATGTGAGCCAATGTAAGTTCTAAACTGATTAGTATATACGTGGTAGAGTAGGCCTATGTGTTTTTGTGCCCATTAAAAGCTGAAACTCTTGTCGCTGCTTTCAGGACAACCAGAGACTTTGCTTACATCTACCGAGACATTTACATAGGTATATGAGTTCATTTGGCGAACCAAGTTGCGCATTGATTCGCCTGCTTTAAGGCTAACAAATACCTCCATCTAACTGCGTGTCCTAACTAAGAGGCCGGGTATATGATGATGATGATGATGAGTTTTCTGCCCGAAGGCAGGTCCATTGGCTTTATGCCACCCGGGGATGAGATGAGTGAGGTGGTTTCCCGTTGCCTTCCTCACAGACAATTGTGGGTGAGCAACTTGTCCAAGGTCGCTACCCAGTGGCGTGAGGTAGATTCGAACCCGCGACCCTCCGGTTACGAGGCATCGAACATACCATTACACCACCACGTCCCACTTGGTATATGATGATGATGATGATGAGTTTTCTGCCCGAAGGCAGGTCCAGGTATATATATGTATATATATGTATGTATATGTACATATATATGCATCTCAAAGCTACAGTGTGTGAATGAACATATGTAGAATTTACTGAAATTGAAAGTATCTCTATAGGCTTAGATGCCGGTATATTTCAATTTCCTTTCCATGCGCTTGAATTCCCTACACATCACTTCAGATGCAAAGTCCATTTCCATTACTCAAGCTGCCCAGACTGGTAGAGCCGCGTATGGGTCTAGACCAAACAGACGAGGTTCTCTTCTGCGATTGTTTCATTTTCCTCTTCTGCTATTAGCTCATTATATTAAATTCGTGGCCGCTGCGGGTCTATCCATGATGGTGCTTAGTCAGCCACTACTCGGAGTTTGCCTTTCTTCTTCTGGACCCTCAGCAGATGTCGTCTTATCGTGCTCTCAAGTGTTTTCAGTCTCTGAAAGGTCTCCTCGTCCCTGGCTGCCGACCCTCGAGATAGACTCACAGTCGACAGACGCAGAGCATCGCGGCAACGATATCGAGGGAAGATACCAGACGCGTCTACCTGGCACTTGTGCGTCGGTCACGGGTCAAGTGCTCGGCTTGTCTGTTTCCTGGCAAATGTCGCTTGTGAATTATTACGCCCGAATCAATTGGAAGAGGTCACGTGGGGTGGAGGGCTTCCCCAAGGAAACACTTCTAACATACACATGAATGAATGCATGCATACAAACATACATATATAGATACATACATATATGCATTCATACATACATACATACATGCTTCCATACATACATTACATATACATACATACTTCCATACATACATACATACATACTTCCATGCATACATACACACATACACACATACACACATATATACATACATACATATAATGATGTAAATTTAGCGGTGAAATATTTTTGTGGTTATAAATCCGGATTTTAACGGCCAAGATTGGAAAACATGATAAAAATTGGTGGAAATCATTGAAATGTTTTAATCCCTTGAATGTTCGTGTGCATTCTTGTATGTTTAGCCATTTCTAAGTTAGTGAAAATACGGAGATGAGCAGTAACACTGCCCTAGTATTGAATTGCTAAACGGATTTTTTCACACAATAAATTCTTACTACAAATTGTAATTGTAATTTTTGTAATTGTAATTTGAGATTTATAAAGCGCCTCTTAGAGGATAAACTCAACAGAGGTGCTTCCGACCCGAGAAAGTAAAATCACTGTTGAACAGTACAGTCTTCAGGCGCCTGCGGAACACTGAGAAGGGGAGAGAAAGGAGCTCAAGTCGCAATTCTCGAGGGAGACGATTCCAGCAAGTGGGACCAACGTAGGCAAAGCTTCTGGACTGGGCTGCAGCGGTACGCATGCGAGGGACAAACAGGAGATCTTGAGTGGCCGAGCGAAGGTTGCTACGGCCCGGCAACGAGGAGACCAAAGTGCAGAAGTCAATGAAGTAAAGGGGAGCAGAGCCAAGAACACAATTGCGCATGAGGGAGAGGATCTTAAAGTGGACACGCTGCTGGACGGGGAGCCAGTGAAGATTGTCACGAATATAAGACGAGATGTGGTCATACTTTGGAATGCCCCCTATGAGACGAGCAGCAGAGTTGAGCACAGATTGTAGCTTAGCAGTGTTGGCAAGCGATAGGCCGGTAAAGATGGCGTTCCCAAAGTCAACCCTGGTGCAAATGAGGGCATGGACCAGCGTGGAGATAGCGTGAAAGGAAAGAGTACGGCGAATGGTACGGAGCTGACGAAGATGATAAAAACAAGAGCGAGAGACGCTGTTAACATGAGCAGACAGGGAAAGCTCCTGATCCAGTACAACCCCGAGATCGTAGTACAGAAGGAGATATCTGGAAAGCTTTGGCGTAAGGAGGAGAGATCGATCTTGGCGAGCTGTAAGCGGCCACCAAGCCAGATGAACTGGGTCTTATTACAGTTCAGGCAGAGGCGATTGGAGGACATCCATAGGTCAAGGACAGATGTGGCATCGAGGATCCTCTGGACAAGGGCAGGGGCTGCCTCCGCCCGACCATGGGCATAAGCCTGGGTGTCGTCTGCATACTGAAGGACGGCAACACTCAGTGGGAGGAGGGTCCGAGCTAGATCAGAGGTATATAAAATAATAAAAGTAGATATTTGTTATAGGAAAATGCGTCGCATTAACTGGGCCAACTTCTGTTTTAACCAGAAATGGCTCAAAATTATTTTCATTGAGTAACATTAGGTCAGCGACTGTAAAATGAATTACTGAACCTTTTTAAAACAGTTAGCCAGTTTTCATAACAGGCTTCGTTTACGAATACTATAATAAAAAGGCTTTCACACAGTGGCAATGACAGTTTTAATAGCACATGATTTTACTACACTTACTATTGCTAATCCATAGATTAAGTTTCTCTACACTTAGAACCATAGTGAGCTGCCATATCGATTCGACTGTCATCAATCCGATTACCACAGTCAATGTGTTTTGGAAGGCCTAATCAGCTGACGCTGTTAAGCCCGTCTGGATTGAGCTCTAAATGAAGATGGTTTCGCATATCAAAATGCGTAACTTAGTAAACTAAATAACATATTAGTTTAGTGAATAATTACGATTTAGTGGATAATTACAAGGACAGTGATAAATGAATATTGTTACTAATCAGATCTGGAAACTTCTATGTCACCGTTATCGTAGGCCTATTTACGAAGTATCAATTGATAGTCGCTTTTAAGTAAAACCACATTCCTAAATCAAAATGGCTTTTTGAGAAGGAGGTACACTTAATCATGGGCATATCAAAAAGGAAAGCAACCTTCAGCGAGAAAGAGGTCGAGAATAGAAAGAATGGCAGGGTCCAAAACATTAAAACATTCCCTAAGGAGACCGATTGGAATCAAGTCCAGACCACAAAATGGGATCATGGATTTCAGACAGAATTGCTGATATGAAGAAGTTGAAGACAGATGAAGGATATTACTGAACGTAAAATATTCCTTCTGATTATATAATAAGTGTACAGTAAGATAACTTGAAGCATTTAGCATTGTTACAATTTTTGTAATTTTATCAGAATTTATCGCGGTAAATATGAAGCGGATTTTTTACCAGTAAAATCATTTCACATCACTCCATACATCTATGCCTCTCCATATCATACCACAATAATCTAGAATAATTCATATCAAAATAGATCAAAACATAACAAAACAGGTAACACCTGACCAATCCATTTTAAACCACATCGAATGTGGCCAAACCAGATTAAACCAGCCCACTCTAGATCAAACCTCATGAAAACAAATATGATTTTAATTGCAAAAACACCGCCGTCATTTTGCTGTTAATATTTCATATCTCAGAGCTCGTAATAACGGCAGCTATTGATTTTCTACACACAATAATTTAAATTATGATAAATTACTGTCGCGAACTTATAGAAATAAATTCCACATATGATGTAAACATACAGTAGAGGGCAGTTCAGACGCCCACTGAATTTCCGGTTCTTATTACAGTCTTGCGATATGAAGAAGGCGCATTATCATTTGACGACATATTTGTCTTGTCGGGAGTCTCTCTGGGGATCCATAGAATATGATGAGACGAACGATTTTTGTCCAAGTTAATATTCGACTGTGATTTATATAGATTTGTCGTCTTCCTTTCTCTATAATCCGAGCCGTGTCCAACCGCAAGGCGTGGATCCACGAGCTGTCGGTGTACAATCGAACTGACAGCCCGTCGCTTTAGATGGCATTGCTTGTCAGACAACCGCCTCAGACCATACAGTCGGTCGGTCGGTCGGTCGGTCGGTCGGTCGGTCGGTCGGTCGGTCGGTCGGTCGGTCGGTCGGTCGGTCGGTCGGTCGGTCGGTCGGTCGGTCGGTCGGTCGGTCGGTCGGTCGGTCGGTCGGTCGGTCGGTCCGTTGGTCGGTCGGTCGGTCGGTCGGTCGGTCGTGTTGGGCGGGCGGGCGGTCGGCCAATAAATCCGGCTCCTTTGAAAGCCCGGACGGTCAGAGATTTTGGCTCAACATTAATTTCGTCGTCAGTGACGTTGTTCTCGTTGTCAGGGTCATTGTTAGACGTCACGACGTCTTGGCAGAACAACAACTGACAAAGCTGTTTATATTTATAGTCTCTCTATCGTGTTGTAGAAGTTCTATGGCACCATGAAGAATGATAGAACTCTTCCTGTACCTTCCTTCTGTCTTCATCCCTTCTGCCATCCGCACTGTCCTATGGTTCTATGCCGATCATAATACGCGCTTATCGCAAGCAACAAATATGCCTTAAGAAATCGAACGACAAATCTGTCACCGGTAGTAAAGTCTACGAAAGGGTCAATCGCACTGAGCGCTGTAACGATGACATGTGATGATGCAATGTGCTAGAAAATTTATATAGCGCCGCTTCACTGACGTTTCTGACTATCAACGAAGAATGAATGGCACCTTTCTTTGTAATTGTAATTGTAATCAGAAATTTGTATATCGCCTCTCTAAGAATCAGTGGCGCTCACTGCGCTAGACTTGATGTTAAAAGTCACTAATGATGTTAAGTGTCATTAAGAACAGAATAGTATCCTGTAAGTGAGCATAGCTCAGACAACTAGAAGAGTCGCCAACGGCAAGCTCGCGCAGACACGCAAAGCCATACCAACAGATTCCCAACTAGAGTTAAAAGACGATTGTAATTGTAATTGTAATTGTAATCTGACATTTATAAAGCGCCACTTCAAGAATAGACTCATCAGAAGCGCTCCCGACCCGAACCAGTGAGACCACTGGCAAATAATACAGACTTCAGGCGCTTGCGAAACTGCGGAAGAGACAAACTGAGGAATACTAGCCGGAGCTCTCGGGAAAGGCGATTTCAGCTATTGGGTCCAACATAGGCAAAGCTTCTAGACTGCGCTGTAGCAGTGCGCATACGAGGGACAGTCAGAAGTCCAAGGGAGGCCGACCGGAGAGTGCTACGGCCTGGAACCAAGGAGACCGAAATGCAGAAGTCCTTAAGATATGATGGAGCAGAGCCAACGAGACAATTACGCATAAGCGTTAGGATCTTGAACTGGATACGCTGCTGAATGGGAAGCCAGTGTAGAGTGTCCCGTATAAAGGAAGTTATATGGCCATACCTGGGGACGCCTCCAATAAGACGGGCAGAAGCATTGAGAACAGATTGAAGCTTGGCATGTTGAATGATGACAATGATGATGATGATGATGATGATGATGATGATGACGATGGTGACGATGGTGACGATGGTGATGATGATGACCGAAATATGCCACGAGCTCAAGTTGCTTCTGTTTCGTATCTGAAGCGGTGCCGTTTACTTAAGCGTGTAAATCATAGCTGATGCTATCCGGATCAGCTCCTGTTCCACTTGTGTAGGCGAAGGATTAATCGAGGCTAACTTTACGGAACTGCTGACAGCCGCAGCCTGCGTGCATGCATCCGCTTCTCCGGAGGCAAGACTCCGACTGCTGATGCTGTCTGCACGCTGACGTAGGAGGAGGATGATGCTAATCCTCAGTTACGAGAGACGAGGACTTAGCACAGATGTCGCCGAAGCAGCGTAATTCACTGATTCAATATGGACGCCGATGCCAGCCACTACGATGCGCTGACGAGGATTAAGTCGGTCGACAGACGGGCCGAACGAACCATAGCAGTGCCGAGAAACAGACGGCGCGAAAGCCCAAAGAGCAACGGCAGACCACCCAACGCGTAACGCCGACACCCGGCTTTGATATTTGTCGACGGGAAGGAGGAGACCCTGCGTCGTGTATACTGCCTCTGCGTTTCGGTCTGTTGAAAGCGATTGGTCTTCTTTTGAGCGGCGGGACAAAAGGGGGAGGCTGAGCATTGTTCGGGAACAACCGTGAATCTAATTGATCGAGGATCGCCTTCTGACAAATGACTCGGAGCTGTTTGTCTCCTAACAGACGACAAATCGCGCGGCATCGGTGCATCAAAATGCAATTAAACGCTCGGAGGAGACACGGATCGAACCCACGACTCGTCCATCATTAAATTAATGGTCGCTGCCTTCCCCAACAATTACTCGAAGCGCATAAGCCATTGTAAACGTTGGCGAACTCAGATCAGAATGCGAAGTAGAATCCGCCGTATTAAGCATCGCCAACAGTTTTCTTTTGTAAATAATAAATTTAAAAAAAATAAGATTAGTCGTATCCCAAGAATATGTCTACGTTAAGAATGTGATTAAATTTCGCGTGGGTATAATATGACGCAAGCAGTGTAGTAACTGTATTCTAAACATAGATGTAGGAATCGTGTAGAGATATTAACAGGACTTTGAAAAGGAGGCTCCAGTCATCTTGCATGCAATCGGAATACAACAGAATAGAGCGTCTTCAGAAAATCGAATGTTCTTCTGATAGGTGGCGTGGTGTTGGCATTAGCAGTGAGCAGAGGAGCAGCAATCGACAGCAGACGAACACTAACACCTGTCAGCCTACAGCTGTTCCGTTATCGTCACGAAATGACCGAGCACTTGTCAGACGGACGAAGCACTGATTCAGCCGCTAGCCACCTCATGACATCACTTCTTATAACGCTTATCGTAGCGTCGTCGACTATGGCAGGTGAGCCAAACTTTTGACTTGTGCAATCCACGGGCGATGCTGAGATCCGCTTAAAGGAAAAGGCCCTATATAATATGATTTTTTGCATCATTTGACCTCACACTAGATCGGATGACATGGAATAACCTGCTCTATCGGATAATTTGCCCTCAGTGACGGATTAACGCTCCCAGATGAATAATCACCTCAGAATTTGTGAGGACTTTTTTAGTTCTAGACAACGAGCTCTACCTATCAAATCATTTGATAATGGCAGACACTACTGCTGCTAGATTGCTGATAGTTATTACATAAAGAACAGTAAAGACTATTTTTGTGGCTTACCACACGTAAAATCATCTTGTATTATATAGAAATCTTACCTAATCGAAACGGAATCTAGTGTTATCAGAATCCAATCTAATCTAGTGACTTCTGTAGCGCCGATATCATTATGTACAAGATATGATCGATGGTCGCTTGAAGTAAAACCGTAGTCAAAATTCGTAATTCTTTGGAGAAGCCCGGTCAAAATCCGACAGTTCAGGAAAACCAGAAGTCAGTAGAAATTGTTTGCAATCACGTGACCATAATCATGGGTCAGATGATTCATACAGATTCCCATTCGGCAGGACACACCGTACTACCCCTTTCTCATTTCTCTCAGCTTAAACACAACCCACCCTAACCGCTTCTTTCCTCTTCCCTCTGGTCTTGTAGCAACTGGACTTGGTTCTTGACATGGCATCTTTGGACAACCCCACTGACTTGACGCAGTGCTTATGAATAAGCTAGTGCCCTTCGCTTAACTTTAGTAGAGCGTTAGACATTTGGAGTTTACGATTACTATCACGATCACTCTCGCTCCGCCCATACTACTTGAATCACTCCTCATATAAGGTCTCATGGAGATCACAACATTCGTGCTTCGTCTTCGGATGATTTATATTGGTTAGCACTCTGGCCACATAACCTGAGGGTGCTGATATCCTGATGAAGCCGATGAGAATTGCTCTCATGTGGATTTGTTATGCATATCGTTGATATGATGTTGCAGAATCGGAAGTCATAACCGGTGAGTTTTGCCAGTTCGAAACCTTCAACGCCACCTGTTCGAATAACGAGGTTATTCTCATGCAGTCGGCCGAGTACGGACGCCTGCGTATCGGCAAGTGCGTTAAGCAGGGCTATGGCGTCATCGATTGCAAAGCAGACGTTCTGGCGCTGACGGACTACAGGTGCTCCGGCAAACGACATTGCAAATTCATCGTCTCGGAGATTTCGCTTCAAGGAATCCAGCCGTGCACGGAGTTCACGTCCAATCTTGAAGTCAGCTACACGTGTGTTCAAGGTCAGTACGCGGGGAACAGCTGTCTGCATCATTTGATCAAATTAAAGTAAGTAGATTTACGCCAGAGGGAGCCACAAGGTGTCTGGACCTGAATGGATGAATCGTTGAGTGGGTGAGTGAATGAGCGAGCGAGCAAATTCAAATGTCACAGTGAGCTGCAGGGATTCTTACAGCAGAAGCAGTTTTTCTGATTAAGCCCGTTATATTAAAGCCCATCTAAGCCGAAGTGCAGAGAACCAAAGGGGCAAGTAATCGCGCTCAGGTGGAAGGCTGTGAGAAAAGAGAAAAGCTTTTAACATGATCATTACCGCTTCCCTGGATCGCTAATAGCTTCTTATTTACGACAATTTCAAGCGATAGAAAGTCATCGGAAAACAGGTTGGGAAAAACTCCCAAACTTCCTTCCCATGTCTCCGCCTCCCTATCTCCTCTTCCCTTACTCTCCCCTGGAAAAATCCCTTTATTGCTCTTCCTCTCCAATCCCTCTCTTACTCCTCTCATTCTTCTGCCACTCGCACACCCTTCCACGTCATCTGTCCTTCTCCTACAACAGTCCTCTTAGATTTATGCCCTCTTTGCCTTGTAGTTGATGATGCCGTCAGTTCAAGCTGTGTTACTTTGAAACACAAATCGATTAAATCAGTGTACGTCGGCTATCTGACGCAATCCTACGTACCGGACCGGACTATTTCTCCACTGGACTGCGGATGGATACTCGAAGCAGACGTTGGCCATAGGATAGAAATCGATCTGTACTACTTCGCTCAATTAGCTTCGGCTGATCGACCGCGGCACGCCTCTTCCGGCGGAAATGACGTCACCTTTGTGTGTCGCCGCCTGGCGAAAATAAAAGATAAGCAAAGCGGAAAGGAGACGAACGTCTGTGCCATCAAGGAGAGGGTTCGAAACGTGTTTAAATCGGACAGTCATGTTGTTGAAATCATTTTGACGGGTCGACAAGAAAGTAGTCACGATCCGCATTTCCTCTTCAAATACGAAGGTCGGCTTTTCTCTTGATCTCGTTCTTGCTGTAATAATTACATATACTCTACGACGCTCTTAATTATTTATAGTATCTATGTATGTATGTATGTTTTTATGTAAACATATATGTATGTATGTTTGTATGTATGTATGTATGTATGAATGCAGGTATGTATATATTTATGTATGTGTGTATGTATGTATGTATGAATGCAGGTATGTATGTATGTATTTATGTATGTATGTATGTATGTACAATAATCTTAGAAATGTTATTGGGAATGGAGATAGATCTAGAATTTGAGAGGTTGTTAATATCCAGGTCAGGGTTTTAAAGTGAAAGCGTAACTAATGCAGATTTAAGACATCGTGGAAACCAGCCTGAACAAAATACAAGTTGGCCAAAAATGTGCATTCAGATGGGAGAAAACACCAGAACGAGAAACAATGGGTGATGTAGACATGAAGTCCATCGGAGAGGATTTAGGGACAATGTCATTAAGAAGGGAGAGACTTCAAAGCATGACACAGGCAGTGTGTCGTTATGAGCAGTGCATGAGAATTCAGAGTCAAGCAGCAGGGCATTCCCTCTTAGATTAGCAGTACACTGAACAATGCTATGCTTTAGATTACTGACTTTGTTAACACAAACTTAAACAAAATCAGAACATAGTTTCTGGCTTCTAGCTTTTGGCAGTTAACAGCGTCCTTTGAATGCAAAAGATACTGGGAGATAGGCCATTGGTCCCGAGAGTTTTGAGCACTTTTCAGCTGGTTGAACTTTTCCATCTGCGCTCTGTTCGACGACGTTTTCTCGTACCCTCTATTGCATCCGAAGAAATCCATCTTGTGATAGGTTCAAGAGGTCGCTGACAGCAGGTGTGAATCGTGGCGACTTAATTCAATGTGGGTTTCACAGTTCTCCTTAGCTGTTCAGCAAAATCGCCTGCAGTGCATGAAGGTGCATTGAACAGATCTGAATCAATAAGCAACCGACTGAACTGCAAAGGTTTTTGATGTTACGATATATGAGCGTCACAGGTTGGGAGTGGCAGGAGGTCATGAATTTACACAGTATAAGCTTATAGCGTGATGCGAGACCATCGTCGCTCATGTGGACATCGTAGGCAGTGGTCCGATCTTCAAAAGTTAGGATAGGTTTCCATCGAGTTGGTACATCGACATACTGGCAAAGGTCAGAGGAGGAGAAGATATCGGCCAGATGTCGCTGATGTGGCAGTTATACCCAGGGTCATTCATACAGTCATAGAGAAAAAGCTTTTCACCAACCTCGACGCAGATAGATCATTTAAGAGTCGCAAGGTCGCTAAAGAATTCATCGACTGCACCAGTAGAGCGGGAGATGTTGGCGACAGTGATTGATGATGACGATCTACTGAGTCGTACCAGCTGAACCTAGCACGAGGATATACAGAGTGTTTCTGCCCGAGGGTGGACGTTGATGTCTAGCGAGGGACTTGTAGATGACAACGAGGCCACCACAGGCTATGGAGCGACTTGAGGTTCCGTGGAGGTGAACGTGCAGATTAGAGAAGCATTCATACATACATACATACAGTCAAATGCGTCAGCACAGATTCATGTCTCACAAGGTGCTAGGGTGTCCAACTATTCATCTTTGATCAGGTCGTATATAATGGCAGATCGATGTTGACTGATCGGATGTTGAAACTGCCGAAGTTGATGGACGCTGGTTTCGTCGTTGGTTTCTTATTCTGGACTTTGTGTGAAGATGGGCCTGGACTGCTTTCAACATCTGCCGACATAACAGCAGAAGAGCGGCGACTGCAAAAGATAAGGAACGGCAGCGGCAAGGTTGAAAAGGCCGCCTGCACGAGATCATAGCAGGATCTCTGTAACGAGACGTAGCTCAGAATTGTATGTATTTATGTATATATGTACGCATGTATATATATATATATATATATATATATATATATATATATATGTTTTCATTTGTCTTTGCTTGCTTATTTGATTTGTTGGTAATTAACTATATGCGAATATTTTGTCCTGCCATTGGATTTTAAAATTAATGATAAGTTTGGAGTTGCAGATACCTTTTATTCCGAATTAATAGTTATGCCAATTTAGGTATAATCTCCGAACTACCCAAAGTTTCCTATTAACATAATAATTCTCAAATCATTTTTCAGTATACGACTTTTCTAATAAAATACTCTTATCATAGATAACATGTCACTATTATTTTGCCATGCGTTCAAGCAGTTCAATATAATTTTAGTGACAGGTTGTCGAATCCCAAGCTTTCCGGGAACACACGTAGTGATGACGTCAGATCGAACAGCTGACGTAGTGTGCAACGTGACAAACCAGAGATGGACTCTAACCTGCGTTGAGAACAACTGGACAGGAGGAGTTGGCGACTGCACAGAAGCTATCGGTCAGTACGTTCAGTCCAGAAATTTCTGTGAGCTTTCTTTGATCGCTGGAAGGGGACCACAGAGAGTGAATAAAGCCCCGAAACACTAGACATAGCTTTGGGCTAAATACCGCTGTAAAGTAGGTTCTGGAGAATAAGGTATGTTGTCACATCATGCGTAGGACTAACAGTCACCACATATCAGTAGGCCTATGCTTCAAGAGGGAGAAAAATTACCGCCATATTGGGCGAACAACATCAGTGTGGTCTAACGCAAGTAATATACACAGTTATGCCGGAAGTAGACCAAAGCAACTGAGCTTTATTAAGAAGCAATAGATGTAGATGAACGTTTTGGTGTGAATACTTAGAAGTGTAAATTAAATATAGGTGTGCAATTACTCAGCGGCTGAACGAGAATTCAGATATTGTTTCGAACCAGTGGTAAATTTTCCTGTTCTTGTAAAAGCAATACCTGTAGGCAAGAGAAATTTAATGTCTGTTTGAGTTTTAATGACCACCATCTGGTGAATTTTGGCCCAAAGTGAACTTCATCGCGAAGACTCCTATGAATGACATATCATGTGTTCCCAGTCGCTTAGAAAGCCAATTCCACTTGGGGCGCATTGCTTCGACCAGAAGACGTAGAGGTCAAAGGCCGCCATCGCCCAAGACGCCATCCATTGCTCCTCAGCTGCTTAGGTGGCGAAACGGGCGGTAAGAAAAAACCGCCCGAAAACCACAAGCAGAAATTCTGAGGAAATTCTGCGAATACGCGTCAAGTAATAAGAAACGAACTGTTCATCAGCGAAGCCGAGCGGAAGAAGCCAATTACTCTTTGTATCCTGGTTTCTTAAGACCGAGCGGAAAGGAGCTTTTACGATCGGGTTTCAGCATCGTTTAAATGACAGCCTCACTCCGCGTCCTGATTTTTCACGGATGCTGGTTGAGTCATGCAGCAGAATGAACAGGTATAACAACGCGTGCTGACCGAGAGAATGTACACATCGGGTAAAGTGATTGGAATCGTAATCGTAATCGTAAGCTCGAGATTTCTACAGAGTCCAACGAAAGCTAAGTCGCTCAGTTAATGCAAATCGTATACACAGGCGCTCAGTCAAAGCAAATCGATAGGCAGGCAGGGTTCGGTTCCATGTCAAGATCCAAGAGTCAGGCAGGCAGAAGAGACTCGGAAAAGAGTAGCCTGATCATTTCATAGCAATTCACAGGAATATGCATATTTTGCGAGCTGCTGACATGATAATGCACAAATCAAGTCATACAATATCACGTAAAGTAATTTTTGCGTTTTTTGAGTATTTTACTGGAGACACCAGATGAGAATATTGTGCAAATGCATATTAAGAAAATTTTGCATATTTTGCTTTAGCTTTCTTGCTACATACCGATGTCGGTTCTCGATAGCCCTCAGTAGAACCGTCTCCAAGTTGTGTTATATTATTTCTGAAAGTCAAACTAGGCAACAGCCTACTTGCTGGACAACTTTTGTAGACAGTTGCATGGCTCATAAATAGGCCTGACTGAAAACTTCGTACAACTTACCTAGATTCAAGCCTCGAACATGGCATTAATTGTCCTAGGTATAGAGTGGACGCAGGTGCCCTATGGCTCACACTGTGGAAGTAAGCACAAACTCGAAGGCCATCATCTTTGCTACAAATGCCTCTAAAAAACACTAGGCGAGCTTTGGATCATGCTACCCTATAGTCCCACATTTGCTTAGGTAAATTGTGACGTCTATTCCCTGGAAATCTCTCTCTCTTGCTATCAATTATTTAGCGCAATATTGGACTGGACGCAGAAGCGTCTAAGACAAGGGCAGATGCCGTCGATTATGGTGCAACTAAGACCTATAATCGGATCTTGGCTCAATTATGCACCTGCTCTTCGCCATGGCGATCTCGAAAGCACTTTAATGCCTCGACATTCTTCGTGCTAAAAAATTCTTAAATATTATAGATTTTGGGTACCACTGCTTCCAGTGGCCCAGGAACCTCAAATAATTATGGTTCAACACGAAATGAAACTACCATCATAGTTTAGGTAAGTCACCTTGAGTGGGACGTGGTGGTGTAGTGGTATGGTCGGTGCGTCGTAACCAGAGGGTCGCTGGTTCGAATCTGCCTCAAGCCACTGCGTAGCGACCTTGGATAAGTTGCTCACTCACAATTGTCTGTGAGGAAGGCAACGGGAAACCACCTCACTCATCTCATCCCCGAGTGCCATAAAGCCAATGGACCGGCCTTCGAGCAGACAGCTCATCATCATCATCACCTTGACAACCCATTCCGGTATTTAAGTAATGAATATGCGTATGCCAATAATTGGTCAATTTTGAAATTATCGTTATTTATGTATTTACTAAGCGCCACTATCTAATGATTAAGCATCAATCGATGGCGCTGAGCATTTGTGCCGGACCAAGATTCCTTCAGAGTAACAGGGAGGTTCGAATCCTTACCTTGAGCTCTATAAGGCGAGCACTCAAACCAGTAGGCTACCAGGTCACCCTCATATAGTATTTCTATTTACTGTTCATACACTAATCGACAGCGCAAAGCAATACTAAGTCAAGGACTAATGTTCTTTTAATGGCGACCGTCCATGAAATGATCGAACCTGTGCCGTCCGCGTTACAAGAACAGTGTTCAACCAAATCGACCATCGTGTCACACATGCACGCATCATAGAAATATATATAGGCCTGCTTGTGTGTAGGCCTATAACAATCATTATAGTTGTAGGCCTATAGCCATACTATAGACCTATATCTACTGTATACTGATTGTTGTGCTCGTCTGCATCGACAAAAGGATTCGTAAGCGATCATAGTCTTCTTACAGTATCCTGGTGGCGAGCGGTGCTGGACTTAATCTTCAGAGAGGACTAATCTTCAGAGAGGACTAATCTTCAGAGAGGACTAATCTTCAGAGAGGACTTAGGCTTTCTATAGGTCGTCGGTCCGAATGATAACGAGACGTAATTTTTATTACGCATATTAGTGAAATATGTACAACATATATACAGCGATAATTCGCCAGATGATCTTTTTATAAAGCGAAATCGATACGGATAAAATTTATGCCTTTCATGTGAAACTCTAATTAACCCGTCCTTTCTTGTTATTATGAATAGTATAAAATTTGTCCTAACGATATTTTATGTTAAATTTTAAACGATATTTATTTATGATCCTGATATAGGAATATTTTACGTCTTAGCATATCATAAAATTAATTGTTAATTAATTGACATATGACCTTTCATAAACATCGTTTTGCTGCCAGACAAAAGACAGTCGAGCGTCGTATCATTAATTTTCTTATTGGTTGTCGTGCGACATTATAATATTTTATTGCAGCAAGTCTTTCTGACTATTGCTTATTATATTTTCAATAATAGCAACGACAAGACTTTCTCCAACAGAATATTCATTCGCTGAATTCGGCAGTGTTGGTGGAAAATTCCACCTGTTACTATGATTAATCGAGACTTACCGCCCACACTGTGCATAAGTGATTCTTCCACCCCTACCACAGCCATTCCTCCAACTTATGGAATTGTCCCCCACGAAACCACCATTTTATTTTTACAGTGAATCAGTAGAGTCCAGTCCATCACACACATCTCACTCTGTCTCCCTCGGTCTCAGTTTCAGTCTCATTTTACGACAGGTGTGATCAAATTAGTTTATGTTAGTCCAGCCTTACTTATTAATAATATAGTTCTGATAAGTTAGAACAAACGAATATAGTTCAAATAAATTGAACGATAAAATCTAAATTTATATTAAGAACTAACATCATCGTCGCTTTGCCTGCATCTCACAACATTAGTTGTAGCCTATACATACACTTAATATAGCGCTAGTTCAAGTGATGTTGAAGTTCGTTAGGAACAAAAGTTTCATTTTTCAGCAAATAACGCCCTGATTACTGGAAAAGTCACCACTGACGGGCTCTCGCACACACGTAGAGATCATACAACTGAGTCTCATCAATGCATGTCCGCTTAGATGACATGCAATGCGACCACAAATTTTACATTTATCCTCAGTTCATTGTTCTCAATCGATTTATATCTTACTATCACAAACGAAGGTCAGTCTTTATCCTTTATTTTTGTTCAAATGAAATGTCTCTTTCCTATTTCCTCTAATACGGGAATATGCTGGGCTTATTCATAATCACGCATAAGCTACAAACAAAAGTATCTGCATGAGGCGTGTAGCTTTCAGAAAGTTCACACAGATCAAATGCTTGTTCGTCGCGTTCAAAACCAAGAAGCTAAAGCAAGGTTCGTAAATCAGATCCACATAGAATTCCGCGAAACCTTTCTTATCTGAACGACAATCTTGTATTTCTAGAGTGCAGCCCCACTTATTTACCTAAACCTTCAGGTCTCTAACCTCCCAGATTTTGACAAGGTCTGTCCAATGGATTATAAAATTTCTCTGTTTCAGCTTGCCTAGCCTGACTTCTGATTTCTCTAACCTATCAGACATCATGCTTCCCGAACAGACTGTGATATCTGACTGCAGTTACACTTCAGGCGACCATCGACTTGTCACCAAGTTAATTTGAGTGTGTATGAAAGTATTGCCAGACTCACTCAGTTTAGTAGTTGTTGAAGTTCGTTGGAGTTTAGGATGGAGAGAGGGGACAGCTAGTGCAGAAACATCAACTGATACCAACGCCTGGACGTGCCATCGAAATAGGGGTAGGATGCCTGATTAATTGTTTTGTTCAGACAGAGAGATGGGATCTGATAACTGGGAAGTGAGTCAACCGGCCCACACAGAAAGTGCTTCCACAACCAGTTACAATAGAGACAGGAAGACAGACGGGTACAGATACAGGGAGAGATACGCAAAGAGACCACGCTGAGTAAAGAGTCCGCTTAGACGCGAGAGAAGTCAGTCGAGCTCTGGACGCGACAGAAGACGGTCGAACTCAGCGTTCGTTCTAAGAGCTAGAATCAGTTGAAGTGTAGACTCTTATACAGTCTAGCGTCTACTGGCGCTATAGCAATCGTTATGGGTAGAATTACATCTTAAAGCTTGTCATAGGCTATATACTTGTCGGTCGCTCCGTAAAGTAACTCTGTTCGAACCAGAATCACGCTGGCGTTGTCAGACATTGACTGAAAGATATTCGTGTGAAACGTGGTAATAGAATAAACGATGGAAAACTGAACGATGCGCTCCGGACATGAAACCAATATAGTAACTGACGTTGCACCAGAAACATTTATATTATAGACCTATGCCTTGTGTGATGTGATATCGGCGCAATAGAAGTAACTAGACTACATTAGGTATTGACAGAGACGAAGCCACCATCGATTGGCGCTTTGTTTATTCTCATATTGGCGCTATAAAAGTCTCTGGAGTGGATTAGCATTTATGTGCAGCCACCCTAAGGTATGTTTCTTCCGATTTTACCTTTAAGCGTGTAATAATAACAGGAAACGCGTCGTTGTCTGAATTGTTAGATGTAATTAAAGTGATTGAACTTCTTATGCAGTAGTTGTACCCTGAAGCTGTAGACAGTTTTTGTAAGCAAGGAGGAACATGCAAAGGGGAAACAGTAATTAATTAGCTCTGCTGTAGACCAACCGCAGGCAAAGCTGAACATATATTGATTGTCCTGATGCTTGTCGTTCCAAGCAGACATAAGTGCAGAACTTGGCTTTAGAACTGGCTGAGGTTCAGTTCACGGCTGCTTCGTTTTACACCTCGAGCCTTATCTAGCGAAAGCCGTGCTGTGCTCAGCCAGGTATTAACACCGTCGAAATAGAACTACTTGTTGAAATCAAAGTCGAGCTCATGGTGCTTGCTGTTAAAAATTGGAGCAGATACTTGAGAAAAGAGGTTTCGTCAATACAGACCACTCTGTCCCCTGGCGGCGCAGTGAGCACTGATGCGAAATGGAACTAGGCCTTTCGTCAGCGCCGAACAACATTTCTTAGTCTGCGAGTCTTTCTGATTCGCTGGAGTGCGGTCAAGGAATCTAAAATGTGGTAAAATTGGACCAGACTCTGTTGCAGGTTCATACTTTTGCTGTCTATGGATACCAATACAAAAATTAAAAAAATCCATGAGTTCCTTTATATCTTTTGCTGACTTTTATTCGTAGTTGAGCGTTGACCAAGCCACCATGCTGTCTCCACCGTACACTTAGTTAATTGTCTGCTTGCTTTCTTACTTACCAGCCTGCTTACTTATTTACTAACGTACATACTTACTTGCATACATAAACACATAATTACTTACTTACTTACAAGTGTTAAGAAGCGCTTTTTTCTCTGCGAACGTCATCGGATCTCTGCTCACATTATAAAGAGTGATGCTAGACAAGTGATGTGCATCAGAGCCGGATAAACGAGTATGCAAAATATGCAGTTGGATGGGGCCCCCGCTGGCAGGGAACCGGGGACCGGAGTCAGAATATTTCTTCAATGACAGTAACGCAGCGAATTCATTATGCCAGCTATTTAATCATGAAAATTAGCCGTTAGTCTTCAATTAAAATAAGAATTAGCACCATCTTGCAGAATTGAACGAGTCAACAGTGCAACCAGCTGCTTTTACATAATTTTCTTGTAGTCGAACGTTTTTTGGCAGTTTTTAATCTAACTTAATGTCACATTTGTTTTTATTGATACGCGTATAGCTTTGTCGATTTTCTTTTATATGCTTTGTAAGTTTAAGGTAGGGATAGAGATATAAATAAAGACGTTGAGATGAGATGACGGTGTAAAGTATCTGTGCCGTATAAGTTGGCAGTTAGGAAATTTGTGTTGTAACAGTGTTTACGGTGTATTTTTGTGTAAAACAATTTCCTGTACAGATTTGCACAGTCAGTGGCGTATCTGGCCAGAGGGGTCTTGCTGGAGTGCGGACTTATCGCCCTCGCTCTTGGATTCGTGTAGATCTGATAACAAGGTTTAAGTGTACCCCATCCCGATCTATGACACTAGGCTTTGCTCTTTCGATGGATTATGAGTATCTTATAATGAATAGTTCTTAGACTGATTTGTTAACTATTTTTAAAAAGCAGCAATAACATATTTCATACTAAATACCCCCATCACTCTGGAATAAACTCCCCAAAACCGCAACAGTTATGCGATCCATCACACAAACTCATTTATGCTCCACCGCTTGCAATTTGGATTATAGCTTGTCTTTACGACATCCCATCATCTCATGCGCAATATATGCAGCAACACAGAGGCCCCCCTTGTATAGTCTGTTTGCCCCCCCCCCCCCAACGAATGGTTAACTCGGTCCTGATGTGCACGCCTATTCCTCACTGGGTGTAAAGGGGCAAATTGAGTTAAAAACGTCCGAACTGTCGGGAACTCAACGGCTGGCAGTTGAGCAACCTTTTCGACCAGAGCGCAATTGAACAAGCGCACACTGTTCAGCGCAGCTGGCTATTTTAGAGTTTGTAACCGTATGCGATTGCGACGCATTATGAGTACTTAGACCATTGAAGGCAAATTTATTGAGCAGCATTAGGAAAAATCACGCTTTGTGTGGCCAGCCCTCGTTGAGCTCTTGTCGGGCGAACCTGTCGAATATACGGCCCTTTTGAGACTAAGCGATGAACGTAGTTATTGGCAAACGGACTCAAGTCTGTTTCGGCCATTTCTTTATATCTCGAGGCAGCGTCCATGTTCCGCGCAGAGGGAATAATGCTTCTTCTGGCCGGAGAAAAATTCCGGCGCCAACCGTTTCACTCGGTAATGGGATTGCCAGCGGCCAATGCCGACATGGATTATACATATAAGAACTCAAGCCTTATTACTTACACTAGGCTGGTTTGCTAAGGTTTCTCCTGATCAGTCAGTCCTGCAAAATTTTAAAGAGCAAAACGAAAATATGAATTTGACCTAATGCAACACAGGAAACAATAATGACATTTAAAACTATTTATAATAATAAATATCGAATGTTTATGTTTTTAATTTTGCTTATGTCGACTGCTGCGTGTTAAAATTATTTTATTGTCTGCAACACAATGTCTCTGCATTCCTTTGGTGGTATTTCCAATGATACGCGTAGCTGCTAGTATCATCGGAATAGTCGTAGTCAACAACATCATAATCATTATTGCTGCAGCGAACATATCAGTTGCTACAATAACTGTTCCTCTTATGACTACTTTTGGAATTTCCTGAATAAAAAAGGATAGAGAATAATGAACTCAGTTTTATTTAATGAAACTATACCACTTATGATAGTGACAAACATGCAGGAGATGGTATATAGTTCACTTAAGAGAGCTCAGTTCTTTCTTAGCGTCATCTATTGCCAAAATTGTTTATAATATGTGAATTTCAAGAAACTCTAGCAGTACTGCTAAGTCACATAAAGTAAACAACTTTTCTCATTTATTGCACATTTCTATCAACAGCAGTCATCCGAGACACGTTCCTACTATTGAAAGATATTTCATCTAAGGCGCAAACTCCAAAACAACATTTCACAACTTGACACTCTTTCTAATAGATTATAAGACTTGAAGACGAATTGTCTACTTGTAATAATGCATCTTTTTATTAAGCTACCCCGCCCCGCAGCGGATATGAGCCTAGCGTGCACAGCTCAAAGACAAATATTGAGCAATCCGATATTGAACCACATGGGTCCATTAAATTAAGAGGCGTATAATGAAAACGATTTCTCGACAATGTAGTTTTGAAATAGACACGAAGTTGGCCTTTTCCTGTTTTTCAGTGCCCGGTGGAGACAGCATGGGTGCCTGGTCGACGCTCAACTACGAATGGAAGTCAGCAAAGGGTAGGAAAGAGCTTTGATTCTTTATTTTTATGCTATCAGTAGAAGAGCAATCAGTTATGTTTTTAAGGATTTCTAGGATTTTTCCGCCGAAAATATCTTTGCATCTGTGGAATCAGTTTTGGAGGAGCTGGATTGTCTTTCGCCAGTTTTCATTGTCTACACTGACTGTACAAATACACCGCAGAATGCAACGATGATGCACCAGCCTTATATTACTTTCATTATTTATTACTTTTGTATTATATATTTCTTTTTATTGCTGTTATTATGTTATAATATTACTGTTATAAGAATTCGGTAAATATAGTTCTTACCTTCTGCCTTCAAGATCTTTATTAGATCTTCATTTATTAAGCGCCAATATCTAGTGACAAAGCTCTGATCAATGGCGCTGAACTGCTGTGCGTGATGGACTTATAGTGACAAATCAAAGCAACCGTTTCAGGAGAGGTTCGAACATGGCGAGCGCTCAATCCAATCGGTTACCATGACACAGACAATAATTAGCTAATCGTTATCGTAATTTCGAGATTTCTACAGCGCCTAACGAAAGCCACGTCGCGGAGACCAGCTTATTCACAGGCGCTTAGTCAAAACAAAATCGATAGGCAATAGAGTTCGGTTCCAAGTCAAGATCCAAAAGTCAATAGAGACAGCGTGGCAGCTATAGGGGGAGGGATGCTCGGATGCCTACAATCAGGTATGTATGTACGCATACAAACATGATGCTTCAGGAAATTCATTGTGAACAATGTATGTCGGCTATTGTATTCTAAGTGGTAACAGTAAATGTAGCACACTTATCTACACGGCTCTGTAGAAATGCCTCCTAGAAGAGTTGTTCCGTGGTTCAATCATCTTTCGTCTGAAGCACAGACAGTACATAGTCTAACAAAAGATCTTCCTTTCAACCTCAAGACTCGTGTTAATGCCATCCAATTATCACTGCACAGCGGGATGAATTAGCTCATGTCACTGACACTTAGTGAGACACAGACGATAACACAAATAAGTGCTAACGGTGCATGGTGTCATTTCATTTCTCTGGGCTTGTCAGCGTTGCATCCACAGCAGCAAGCTGCCACCCGTGTGCCAGAGGCAAAGGCAAACTAATCGGCTGTTCACGTATAGCATTTTAGAAATGAATCGACCTATAAAAACTTATCTCAATTTTTAATGGGCTTCCTTAGAGGCCGAGTCCCTAGCAAAATGAACCGGTGGTCCTGCCTTTAATACGAAAGGTTCTGTACATCGAGTAATAAATGAAATTGGATCAGTTGCAAGAAACAAGGATCAGTTCCTTTGCTTCTGTATGTATACCACTGTCTTGTACTGCCTTGAATTTTCTCTACAGTGTCTCCTGTGCTGTATCTGTAGCCAACTGTGCCGGGGCTGACCTTGTCTTCAGGGTCCCTCGCTTCCTACCTGTAGCTTTGTGTAGGTTTTGCTGTTGTTCTGCGTTGCGTCGATATTTTCGACTGACCTGTTCGCTCATGGAAGCGCAGACAATACTTCATCCTGCGAGGGAGTGTCAGGCTCCAGGGTGTTTCTCGCCTGAGCCTGAATATGACAGCAGTAGAGCCGATATTATTACAGCCGATCTCCCGTCGCTCATGCGCACATCCTGAATTGTTTCTTGCCTGTAACTGCGCTGCTGAACTTCCGGCAAAGCACGGCGGAAGGACAGGCAAAATATGGTGGTCAAATAGAGGGAGAAGCAGACAAAATAAGGGAAAGAAGATAGATAGTGCAGGTAAAGAGAGAGAGAGAGAAAAGACAGTGAGATATTGACCTACAGATGACAATGGAAAGATTCGCCAAAGAACAATTAGTTGCGGGTTAGCAATGAAGACGACGGCCTTGTGACAAATGTAGCCGTGAGCTTCATCTTAAAATCCTTATAACATTACAATGTGTTCACAGCCAACATATTCACAGTTGATATCACCATGTATGCTTGTGTGTATATATGAATGTATGTATGAATGTATGTATGAATGTATCTATGTATGTATGTATGTATGTACGTGTGTACGGGGTGCATACATACATACATGATTGTAGGTATCCGAACATTTATCAAGTGCCTTTAGGTAACCTACATCTCAAAGGAGCTGCAGAGCAATGATATAAGTTCGATAATACTTCAATACCATCTATTCTTGTGTTCGACGGATTCTCCGTGTTTTAGAGGTAAGAGATGAAACACGCAAGAAGGCGGACGTCTAAGATGAGGCAACATCTTTAGTGAATGACTCAAGGGATTTTGCTTAAATCGAGTTTCAAGCGAGGCATGGCTGCTCTGAAATGCAGACGGTTCTTTGGCCGAGAACGAATGAATCGTCAGGAATGGCAAATTCTGGTCAAAGCCGGACGAATGTCGGTTGAGAAAGGGGCCTCCAGAGCAGGCTAATTAATTAATTAATTAATGTCTCATAAAGACAGCGAACGAGTACGAGGGTCTTGACACTTTGGAGATCCAGCGACGAGAAGAATGAGTCTGGTTTGGTAATTACGGATGTTCTCCTTCGACTGGGATTCCGTTTCTTAAAGCTAAGGCGGAATCTACGAGAAGGTTTAAGAGGGAAGAAAGATAACAATCGACTGATTGTTGATTATCAGGTACAAAAATTGAGGACAATGTGAAGTACAGTAAGGTAAGATAAGATAAAGATGAGAGGTTAAGTGTATAAGGTAAGATGACGTAAGGGAAGAAAGGTAAGGTAAGGCAATTTGAGGAAAAGTATGTAACATAAGGTTAGGTATGGTAAGATGAGGCGGATCAGGTTAGGCCAGGCCAGATAGAATAATGTAATAGACCCTTATAAGGTAGAGTAAGGTTGAGCAGCTTGCAATCTAGTAAGATTAGGGGGAAAAAGTAGAATGAGTAGAATACGGCCTTAAAACGATCAATTTGATACATACCCTGGCCATCCAGTCACCGAAAGCTGGTGCAAATGGGTATGGCGAGTTTTTTTGGCTAAATGCGCTGTCTTAAACTTTCCGAACTCAATTAACAACTCGTGGTAAGGCGTTTTCCGCACACAAGCCGGAACATCGCTTGATCAGAAACCAACATTCGTACCACAGATAGGCCTACACTAAATTCAAGGCCATGTAAGCCTAGAATCAAGTAGAAGCACAAACGAAGTCTATATCTTGCTTCGAATTCAAGTCAAGTTCGAATAAAGGACATGCGAAAGGAAGTTCCAGACTATTCAGAATCAGCAAAGGAATTTGCGTTCAAAGTAAGACGAGAAAGAGTTTGTATGAATAGGCTAAGTGATGCAGCAAGCCTAATATAGAATATACACGAATGTATGGACCAAGTTCCTGTAAAATATAACTAACTTGGAATCTAAATTATGGAACGTCTGCGCAAAGAGCGAATAGGCTGAATTGTGGAAATAAATTCACGCCGTTGTCAACATCCGACTGGAAACGATAACCTATGGCATAGGGTGAGCTACACCCGCGTTTCTGAGGTTTGCATCATTTCAAACATTGGCTTCACAGACAAGAAGCAGAAGCTAAATGACTTATGTCACACCGTGTCGCAGACTTGCGTCAAGCCTAGTCGTGCACGTACAAGGACCAGCTACAGAAGTGAGCATGGCTCCTCATCTATTATTCATGAACGCAGACGCGTTCGTAAGTAAATTTGACACAGGTCTCCGCTACGAACAGACACGTGCGTGGAGCCGGACAGGCAGAGACAGGGAACAGTAGAACACTAAACAGTTCAAGCGTATTTACAATTGCGGCTAATTTGGCCCTGTTTAGGCATTTTGAGTGTGGATTTTATATCTTAAACCGCTCTTACAAGGCCGAGTAAGGCGCCCGACGCATACCTGATTCCGCCAACATTGCACACGCCCAGTTTGAAGAGCCGCGTAATTGCATAGCGACTCCGATGAACGCAAGGAGCCTTCGCAGCTCTGAATTATTCGCTAATTTTGTCGGACGTTTAGACAACTGCTAATCCAATTAATGATCCACTGCGCCATCTGACGGTCAGTGAGTCCACAGCGGGGCGGCCGACTTTCAGAACTGACTGATCTGCCATCTGGAATTAGTATGACCAGTTCCGATGGCTTGCTTCGGATTCCCGACCACTCAGTGGCTCGACTGGCGGGTAGCCTCTCCCGGCAAGATGGACAGACATGCAGGCAGCCGACCACACAAGGGAAGCCTGACAAAATGAAGAATCCAAACAGGCAGACAGACGCAGCGACACACAGATATTCATGACATGTACAGACAGACATCGACGCATACGAGACATAGACTCAAGGAATAATGCTAAAGCATATCTAGGACCATAATGAAATGACGCATTTGTGAACACACCATGTGTCCATCAGCTGAGCGAAGAATCGTAAGAATGGGTCGGTCATAGCGGTCAATCAACAAAAACAAGTCGGTGCATTTGTTTTCGGTCTTTCTATTTCCTAGATAACAGCACTCCGAACAATTGATTCCAGACTGAGGCGTGTAAATTTTACGATTACCTTACTACAGTAACATTTGCATGGGTACCTTAAGTCTTTCAGCGTTCAATTTCTGCAGATTAAAATCGCAGAATCCGCTTTTAATACCAGCAACACATTTGAAAATAGCAACTGTCACGCAGGCGCATGTTCTTCTAACCTGCAATTTCAGTAAGATTTAATACTGTTCTGTATTGTGTTTTCTCAAAGAAGGCATAAAATTAGTCCTAAAGGAACGGACAAACTGGACAGATGACATAACAAAGGGAACCTTTAAGTTAACTCTGGATAAACGATCAGATAATTCATCATTTATTAAGCAAATCTCTAGGTTACACAGCAGTACGTAAGTTCTTAAGGTTTAGTAGTATTTAAGTTACTACTGAAAAACATACAACACATATATACTGTACATACATACATGCGTACATATATACATATATTCATACATGCATACATTCATGCATACATACTGTACATACATACATGCGTACATATATACATACATTCATGCATACATTCATGCGTACATACATACATGCATACATTCAAACATACATACATATCATTCATTTTTATATGCATACATACAAACATAAATTCATAAATATTTACTGAAAGTAGCCGATGTTCCTGTTTGCATGTTTTGGTATTGCAGCTTTAGATCAAATCAGTCAAAAGTGCACTGCTAAATAATTAAGCTGAGATATGGTCTTCCTTCAAAGCGACTGCTTTTCTTGCAGGGCAAGAAACATTAGCTGCCAGAGGCGTCTCTCTGCTGAGCTTTTATCGAGGATTAGACTGCCTGGGTTACGAAACGTCTATAGTGTATGATAATGGAACATTAAATTATTGGTAAATCCTTGATAAGCGTAGACACATCGCAGAGGAACGAAGAGAAAAGAAGAAAACTGAGGAATGTTTGGAGAAAGTGAAGCGGAAATGAAGGTTAATGTTATTTTGATAGAAATGGAAAAGTGAACGAGAACAAAATGAACAGAAAATGAAGAGGCGACATTTTTAAAGATGTGTGAAGAAACAAGGAAAATGAAGAGATAGATACCTGTGGAATAAAGAGCAGAAAAATAAATGTGGGAGAGATTTAAGGATGTCATGATAAACAGACTGAATCGTAGAATACAGAAACGGTTCACACAGAAGACTTCTTCTGCTCAACAGACAAAAGAATACAGGATGGTGAATATGGTCAGCACAAAGAATAAACCCAGACAGACAACGAACAGAAAGAAGAGGCGACTGCAGACAAAATATGACAACAATAAAAGAGGAGTAAGCGAATTAAATGAAGGTCATAAGACAAAGGCCAACAGAAAGTCTTACTGTTCCGAACATTAATATAGCGCCGCTTTTACAGGAGTAAGCGAATTAAATGAAGGTCACAAGACAAAGGCCAACAGAAAGTCTTACTGTTCCGAACATTAATATAGCGCCGCTTTTACAGGAGTAAGCGAATTAAATGAAGGTCATAAGACAAAGGCCAACAGAAAGTCTTACTGTTCCGAACATTAATATAGCGCCGCTTTTACAGGAGTAAGCGAATTAAATGAAGGTCATAAGACAAAGGCCAACAGAAAGTCTTACTGTTCCGAACATTAATATAGCGCCGCTTTTACAGGAGTAAGCGAATTAAATGAAGGTCATAAGACAAAGGCCAACAGAAAGTCTTACTGTTCCGAACATTAATATAGCGCCGCTTTTACAGGAGTAAGCGAATTAAATGAAGGTCATAAGACAAAGGCCAACAGAAAGTCTTACTGTTCCGAACATTAATATAGCGCCGCTTTTACAGGAGTAAGCGAATTAAATGAAGGTCATAAGACAAAGGCCAACAGAAAGTCTTACTGTTCCGAACATTAATATAGCGCCGCTTTTACAGGAGTAAGCGAATTAAATGAAGGTCACAAGACAAAGGCCAACAGAAAGTCTTACTGTTCCGAACATTAATATAGCGCCGCTTTTACAGGAGTAAGCGAATTAAATGAAGGTCATAAGACAAAGGCCAACAGAAAGTCTTACTGTTCCGAACATTAATATAGCGCCGCTTTTACAGGAGTAAGCGAATTAAATGAAGGTCATAAGACAAAGGCCAACAGAAAGTCTTACTGTTCCGAACATTAATATAGCGCCGCTTTTACAGGAGTAAGCGAATTAAATGAAGGTCACAAGACAAAGGCCAACAGAAAGTCTTACTGTTCCGAACATTAATATAGCGCCGCTTTTACAGGAGTAAGCGAATTAAATGAAGGTCATAAGACAAAGGCCAACAGAAAGTCTTACTGTTCCGAACATTAATATAGCGCCGCTTTTACAGGAGTAAGCGAATTAAATGAAGGTCACAAGACAAAGGCCAACAGAAAGTCTTACTGTTCCGAACATTAATATAGCGCCGCTTTTACAGGAGTAAGCGAATTAAATGAAGGTCACAAGACAAAGGCCAACAGAAAGTCTTACTGTTCCGAACATTAATATAGCGCCGCTTTTACAGGAGTAAGCGAATTAAATGAAGGTCATAAGACAAAGGCCAACAGAAAGTCTTACTGTTCCGAACATTAATATAGCGCCGCTTTTACAGGAGTAAGCGAATTAAATGAAGGTCACAAGACAAAGGCCAACAGAAAGTCTTACTGTTCCGAACATTAATATAGCGCCGCTTTTACAGGAGTAAGCGAATTAAATGAAGGTCACAAGACAAAGGCCAACAGAAAGTCTTACTGTTCCGAACATTAATATAGCGCCGCTTTTACAGGAGTAAGCGAATTAAATGAAGGTCACAAGACAAAGGCCAACAGAAAGTCTTACTGTTCCGAACATTAATATAGCGCCGCTTTTACAGGAGTAAGCGAATTAAATGAAGGTCATAAGACAAAGGCCAACAGAAAGTCTTACTGTTCCTAACATTAATATAGCGCCGCTTTTACAACCTTCTATCTCATAGATTTATTTTCGCCTGCGTAAGGCAATAAAACACTTCATTCCAGAAGAGTAAACCGTTGTATATCAGTGACATGAAACACACAGAGAGAGAAGTCGGCTTCAAATGGCGAGAAAGCCACTCTCGATTTCGCGTGCCGCGCATTTTGTACGGCGGATGTTTAAAGAAGCCTCGGACGGCGTTGAGCCCATTAGGCATGCCATATAATCCGTCAGCCGAAAGCCCTTCGTGCCATGCACAATGAAGGCGAACATTAGGCGCTTTTCTGTAAACCTGATACCTTCCCTCTGCTCGAACACGTGTATCGTAAATTGTCGTCTCACGTGCAGGCTGTGAAACAATACACTGGCGCTCAGAGAATGCTGTCTCGTTCCTGAAAGAGGCGTTGATTCATACACCAGCCGCCGATGCTTACATCTCTTGTAAACCGTGCAAGGGCAGGAAGTGCAGTGCCTGGGCTTTTTGTGCCGGTGGATTTAGCTCGGTGTAAAAGGTATCAGTGAAAAGGTGTTAGATGGTGGTCTGCGTAGACAAACAACAAATGAACTGCACGCCGTCTTATTCTAGAAAAGCACAACAAAAGGCTCACGTCGAGACAACAGGACAATCGTTAAGCCTATAGAGCAGCCACCTAATGCTATGGCTTTTGTAGTAGGCCTTTTGAGTATGCAGAAACCGTGAATGCATCAGCACTTTCCTTATTTCTGTGTGAGAAATTTTTACTACTACTACTCACTACTACCCATACCCCTATTATACTACCCTACTTCTACATCTACTATCACTGTTCCAATTCGCAACCAAACACTTAAACAGAGCCTTTCCCACACTTATTGCGTCTGGTATTGGTAATGATAATATTGACAGGTCAAATTAAGATATAGATAATAATAAATAACAATTATTTAAATTAATTATTTCGCTGGTTATTACAAATAACCAATAAATAAAGTAATTATATTGGTTATTATTACTATTAGTACTATTAATAATAATAATTATTATTATTAATAATTATCAAATAATTAATCGTTAATCATTAAATAATTAACATTAATTAATTAATTATTTCACTAGTTATTTAAATATATTATTACAAACTACCAATAAATAATCAACAATAAAAATAATTATATTAATTATCATTATCATTATTTTATTATTATTAATATTATAGTTATTATATTGATCTACTTGTTCACACTTAATAGTATATTAGTCTTTTTATAATTCCTGTAATTACTGCCCTATATCACAGCATATAAAAGGGTGGATTTTATTAGTCTGACGGGCATCGTCTGTCGGTGACAGCCGTCTTTTCACTGGATGTCATCGTTGCCTCTAACGGTGACAGATCTATTTCGCCTGCTTCCTATTATTTAGCGATGGTTCGTCGGTCATTTTATCCTGCGGTCATTTGAATTCAGCTGAACGCTCTAAACATTGCCTGTCTCTTAATCAATGGTTGCCCTCCTTCTTGTAAAAGAGCAGCAGACATAGGAATTATCATCAGACGCACCAATCACTTAGGACCTACAGTGTACTTGTCTGAGTCCTTGTTGTTCTCGGTTCTCATCTCGTCTGTTATCTGCACGGGCCGTTGTACATCTATTGGAGGAATTATTAGCTTATTATGAACCTTTATTGCACCCCTCGACGTTTTCAACAAGAACTAGGCCTTGTTTCCTTGTCTTTCATTATATTTTGAAGACTGCTTTGATATTAAGCTTAGGTCAATAGATGTGGTTTATATCTCAGTGAATTCTTTACCCATACATGACTGTCTCTCTCTCTCTCTATGTCTGTCTGTTTATTTTTATGTATGTATGTATGCCTTGTTGCATAATGCCGCTTACAGCAAAATACGTATCCCAAATCAATCTGATTATACAGCAACGCATCACTTTGGTATAGGGAATCTGGTACTGCGATATCTGGGATTAGGTCATACCCTTCCTCTCATTTACCTCCTAATGTCTATAACACACCTGTGGTGTTCCACTGTTTACAGCAGCTCTTTTAACCCTCTTCTATTCATTCTACATAGATCTAGCTCTTCAATTAGCGAGCTAATTTTACGATCTTCTTACGATCTTCCATCACTGTTACGGAAACGTATCATTTTATGTTTCTTAACTCACACCTTAGTTGCAATAAATCACTTCAGTAGCACAATCACCAAACTGTCAGCGTGGATGAATGCCAACCTCTTGTGTTTCAACTAGTCAAAACATATAACATCCATCACTGAGAATCTTTTTAACTAATGAAAATACTAGTTAAGTAGTTAACTAGTTAAGTTATGTGTAGGACTATAAGTAAAACAAAGTACTTGTTTCATTGTGTAGGATTGACTGTCGTCGTTGGTCTTGGAATCATTCTGGGTATCGCAGTTGGAATGTTGATGCTGGCGATAGCTGCTTGTCTCATCAGAGGGTAAGAAGAAGCCTGCTCCGCATCTTTTTAAAAGTATAAAGTTAACGGGTATGCATATATATATATTTATATAACTGTTTAGATCCATACTTGTATAAACAGATCGAATAAATATATTGAGTTGCTAATACATTATGCTGTGTGCGATTGAAAATTAAACTGATATTAAAGTGAGACGTTTTATAACAGTTATTCCCGATGCATGCTCCTCTGCCTATAGAGCCTACATGGCCACTGGGTACTTAGCACTTTGGGGAAACTAAAACTAGTCAATTAATTGTGGTAGATTTCTTTTTCAGGGAGCGCGTGTGCCTTCCACGTCCAGAGCCGTGTTCCGAGTTGGAGATGGTGGAGGACGGTGGTCAGTTGGTTGACCAGATCGACGGAAGCCAGTGGATCTGCGCTGACCACGGCCGCTGCGACAAGGAACTGTTCAGTGCTGACATATGGCGAGTCAACGACCAACGACTGCCGGCGCAAAGCTCTGTTCCCGTGACCATCGCCGCCTCATCCGGTGTGGACCGACATTCAAGTTCCGGCTATCAGACGTTCTACGCCGACTGCAGTCTCTCGAGTCAGATATCGGATACACCGTGCCCTGTGACTCTGGTGCGCGATAACAGGTGTCCCAACGTCCCTGGGTCGAGACATTGCTACGACAGTCCCGGCGTTTAAAATAGGGCAACGTCTATGGATTAATGTGTTGTGCTTGTTTGAATATGAAAGTCAATTTGGTCTAGATGAATTCAAGCGGATGCTGACAGAAGCTTTTGACGACCTAGTTAAAGTTAGTTTAGATTAGGTAAGGCAAGTTAAGATGACACAAAGCGAGGCAAAATAAAATTTGGCAGACACACGCAAGTTCATATTGTTGGCAAACATATATACATCTATAAACATATAGACTTCGGTCTGTCTGCCAATTACTTTTGCAATGACTAACTATGGCTTACATCGTGATCGTAAACTCTAGATTTATACGGCAGATAAATCGCGAGGACTAGCTTATTAAGAACCGCCAGTCAAAACAAAATCGATGGGCATGCAAGGTCAGAATCGATTCCAGGTTAAGATCCAAGGGACAAGCAGACAGTCAGACGGCGGATGGTGTTAGAATTGAAGCGACAAAATAGGCAAGGGTAAGACGAGGAATCAGGAAAAGATTGTGGAAGAGGAGTGTTTTTAGTTTAAGTGAAAGACCTGTGCAGGGATTAAAAAGGGTGAAGCATTGATGAGTTCGTATGATAGGTCAGATAATTGTCCTAATTCTGGTGGGGGTTTATTCCAGAGGGGTGGAACAGATGTAGCTATGGAGCCATATCCAAATTTTAGAGATGAGGTAACGGAAGGATCGAGAAGCGATAGGGCGGAAGAGAAGGGGGTTGAGCAGAGTGGTTGTATCATAGATAATTAACGAAGATAGGAGGGTTGTGAGGATTGAAGCGTGTTGTAGGCAGATAATTGATAGGACGTTGTACTATATTCGTTCAGGTATTTTAAGCGAGCGAAGTGATTTGAGAACAGAAGTGATGTTATGGTGCTTGAGGATTTGGTGATAGCACGAGTGACAGCATTCAGAGGGGCTTGAGAGACGGTTTATTTGGGTGGTGTCTATATTCAGAGCAGTGAAATGCAGTTGTCTAGTTTAGCATGGACTATGTATGGATGTGGCGATAGTAGATGCGGGTTTGAAGTCACGCTTAGGGCGGATACCGAGATAAACTACGACATTCATTCACAGCAAGTTGAAGTTAAGTTAAATTAGGTAAAGCAAGGTTAGTTAAGGTGAGATATAGTAACTACTCATTTATTTCACGCCTTTTGGATCATTAGTCAACAAGGGCGTGGTCCTGCAGCTGAGGAGCATTTCGGCTAAAGCACCAACGACACTCATGACAGTGGTTGACAGGAGGGTAAAGGTCGGCGTAGGTAAATTTACTTTTCGTTTAAATTCCACAAATGCATTGAATTATCTTTACATTCGGTTTTAGGTGAGGCAAAAAAAATTGGTAGACAGGCAAAATTACCTTGATAGTTTTGCCACTCTGAAAGCTGAGGAACTAGTTCAACTAAATTGCAAAATGTCATTTACCTCTTTGCAAGTATGAATAGGTGGCAGGAGCATCGTGACTCACCTGGTGCACTCCAAACCCCAGAATCTTCAATAGCAACTGCGTTCTGTTGGTTGTTGAACTCTTAAATTAATCGGAAAGTAACCGACAAAACGTTTAAGGTAATGTAACTGTGCGATGTAGTGTAATTATTTTTAAAATGAAATAAAAGGCACTGATTTTCAATGCAGCAGAATGTGTGCGGTTGATCCTGACCGGTTGGAACGCCCTTTGAACAGAAACGCAGTAGAGTTAGGGATCTATGAGTCTACGCATGCGTATAACCGGACATCTGGTTCCCCGTTCTGTCGTCTCCGACGGATTACGATTTTGACTACTGCTTAACTTGAAGCGACCATCGATCGATGCCTAATGTATTCTGACAACGGAGAATTTGTTAGATTAGATTAGATTAGATTTGCTCTCAGTGGAGTCTGAGCATATAACTGCCATTCAGAACTCATAGTGATGTGAAGAAAATACATCTCTGCCTGACGTTTGGAACGCCAAACAAAGTGGGCGAATGGTCTGAACAAATGTAGAAGAATTCTCTCTTCCTGGTAAACACGCAATACAGTGCATCATGTAGCCAAAACAAAATTAATGGTTTAATTTGATATAGCCTAACATGGAGGTTGAGACTCCGCGAGTTCGTGTTCGCAATAGTGTTTCTTTAACTGGCGACCAGCTCAAACTATTGGCAAACGGTCGGCTTTTGCGCGATCGGGACAAGCTGCGGGAGCGCAGTTCAGACGAACACGTAATGTGTGTGTTTATTTGACACAGCACGCTTGGATTAAATTCAGGGTATCAGTAAAAAGGAAAGTTATAAAAATAGCTATAATAAATTGATGCTTATTTTGACCTGATATAATGTTATTTAAAATTGCTTTGCGCCGCATGTAAGCCCATTAACTAGACCTTTCAACACAAGATCACCTCAGTAAAATAACAAAATATTGCAAATGCTTAATTAGAAAGAGATTCGCTAAAGTGATGGTCAAACGGGCAACGTCCGTAGAGCCGAAAGTAAAGAACTTGCGCATCTCATAACGAGATGACCACACGTTGTCACTGACCGAAGCGAATCATGAACTCTTAAAGTTGCATCGCAAAGGTGGCAGTAACTATACGTTGTACATATTTCATTTACACGTGTAATACTAAAGTACGTCTCGTTATCATCTGGACGATTCTGGACCCACCAGCCACAGAGAAGGTCTAGTCCCCGAAGATTAACAATAGCATAGCTCGAGATCAAGCTACTGGAAGAAGTCTGTGCTCGCCTACAGATCCTTCAGTCGCCGCAGAGTACCTCAATAAAAAATCTTTCTTTCAATACTCAGTGTCAGCAACAGATCTGGTTTGCTTTCGGCAAGATGGTCTAATCCCGATAGTGGAGGGAGAAACTGGTCAGTTCAGTCCCGGGTGAATCCAATCTCAAACTTCCCTCACCGGAATCAAAGATTGGCATTGATCTTGATCTTGATCCTTGTATAGCGAGAGGATAAACAGGTGTTGCCAACCTCGGGGAAGGACACATCAGTAACGCCTATTACCGATGTGGTGGAGGCGATACGCAGACACCAGATCGAAGGGCGAGTCAGCCTCGGAGCGTGTGGTCAGCATGACTGTCCGAGTTTCGGTAAGTAAGACAGACATTCGCCATGTGTCCATCGGCTGGGCGAGGAATCGTAGGCGTGGCAAGTGAATAAACAGATCTGTGTAAAACAGTGTGTGCGAGAACCTACTGCGTAAGTTGTGTTGCATGACGAATAAGCTGGAGGATCTATACGCGCAAATGGAGCGAAATACCTAGGACAATTATGAAAAGCCGCGTTGCCCGACGAGCATATACGTCTAGGAATACACCCTAGGCACATGTACCAAGAACTAAGAGAACGGTTGGTGTATGGGATAAATGGCGGTAGTGCTAAAATTACGAGTTCTAGAATGGTGGTGAAGAAAATGTCCACAGTACAGAAGGCACACGAAAACGGTACAACTGATGCGGCTAAAGGAACGAATCCCATTCTCAGACAAGGCATGTAACTGGCAGTTTAGAGAGCTGTCTGTGAGTAATGAACCAAACAGAGTGGTATATAATGTGGATAGGAACAGGCCTGGTATAGAACCTTGAGGAACCCCTCCCCCATCAAGACAGTCATCGCCGGGGTTGATTGATAAGAACTGACTAAGCACGATGGTGCAGGTAAGATACAAATAAACTGAGAGTGCGACAAACCAGTTTTAGATGCGGCTAATCAGCAAATCGTGATCAACGGTATCAAAAGCCGCATTGATCCGAGAAAGGACAATACGCTTAATTTTTTATGAGATGAAAACAGGTTAGAAAAGAAGAGGTCATTTACTGTGGTCATTTACTGTTTCTTTGTTCATTGAGCTAAGTGTATGGTGGACTTCTGTGGCGCCGACATTGTTTACGATGCCACACAGAGAGAGAGAGAGAGATAGATAGAGAGAGAGAGAGAGAGAGAGAGAGAGAGAGAGAGAGAGAGAGATAAACAGACATACTCATACACGTACACACACATGCAAAAACTGCCAAGTAGAAATTCCAGACTAAAATGCACTGACCATGCAATCTCAAACAGATAGACAGACAAATAGAGATAATGACAGAGACAGAGACATAGACAGAGACAGAGAGACGAACGCGAGTGATATATGGGTTGGTTAGCTTATATAGGCAAACACGTGAGTAAACGCTGCTTTAAATTATTAACCTCTAAACTTTATGTCTAAACTGTGTGCGGTCAAACAAGGAATGGACTGTTGCTCGACGGGTAGCTTTAAGCCTACATAATGCTTGGCATTTAGCAGCAGGAGAGATGCAGCCGAATGGCCGTCGATTCACGGACTTTGTTTATGTTCGTCAAATAAAGCCTCGACATTTGCCTACTGCTCGTCGTTTCTTTCTACTGGGGGTTCATGACCTACGATGACCTACGATGATCTACGACCCATGTTGGGTGGCATGGTTGAGGCCAAGCAACAACAGTCGTGTCTGCAAAACCTTCAGTAACATTAGGCCAAACTCCCGTTACATAAGTATATGATTGGAATCTGTTTGAATGTGTTCTAACCTGCTCCGATGTGGTCTGGTATGATCTGAATGCGATCTAGTCTCAATATAATTTCAAATATTATCTACACCGATTCTTGTAAAATCTAATCTACTGTGATTTATTCTGATCTGATATAATCAAAGCTTTACCTAAGTCCATTATTTTTATGGCTTTCATATTTCAGCTACGGGTATCGGCTAGCGGTTAGACTTAATTGATTTAGTGAGACAAGTAAACATGAAGAACAGTTAGTTTTCAAACCATATGACTGGAGTGGCATTAGTTAAGAATGGTACCTAGTTAGGCGGCTATTCTTCAAAGGGTTAAATGTGATGATTAATTAGAAAACCTATTAAAGTTGCTTTTATTATAACTATTTGGAGGCAGCTCACTGCAACTGTAATATCATAAAATCAAAATCTCTAAGGCGCTTCTTAAAAGCGTTGCGAATGGCACCAAGTTATCAACCATTTAGCATCGGAAGAGTTATTAGCCAATTAAAATTGATCAGTTAACTCTTTTTGCATCCTTGGTGTGTTTATGTATTCAATAACCTCAGCCGTTAAAGCATACAATTTGATATAATTATACAGCACAGATTAAATCGATGCCTCTTCTACTTATTTTCTCTCTGGGCAAAACAAAAGTAAGCAAGTAAATAACCATTATTTTCAACTGACAAGCGCACTTGCATTACACGCCATAGAACGTATACACAACAGGCGCAGTTCAGACGTAAAGCTGTTCGAGTTCGTCTTTTATTTGATCGTATCACGCAGATGCTTTCAAAACAAACAGTCTACAAATGGAACCTCACGCAGCCTTTCTGTCCGAGCATTGTGGCGAAATCCTATATTTTATACACACACGGATCGAAACGAACGTACATATAACATAGCTCAGGCCATTAAGGCATTCGCTTATAAATGATAGCACATGTGATTCAGTCTTTGTCTGTGGACAAAGTCACAAAATAGAAAGACAGACAAATAGAGAGACCAACCGACAGGCAGACAGACAAACAGACAGATTGACTGATTGATTGATTGATTGACTGACTGACTGATTGACTGACTGACTGAATGACTGACTGAATGACTGACTGAATCACTGACTGACTGAATGACTGACTGACTGACTGACTGACTGACTGAATAAGACGCAGACACAGACAGCCAGAGAAACAGACCCGAAGGCAGACTAAAGACAGAATCAGTTATACTGGTTAACTCAAAATGAAGAGATAAAATGTCTTCATTGCTCCGCAGGTATTAAGCAAAGACTAAAGAAAAGAAACGTGCAGAAAATGGATCATGTACAATGTAAACAACTATGCACAATCATTCACTTCTACACAACTACGACACTATCCTATGGGTTTCAGCGATAAATATTGACCGAAATCGTTAGGTATAATTTTAATACATGTTTGTATCGGCACGCATTCCGCCTTTAAACCAGAACTCATCTTTTGTGATAAGAAGAAACTATAGTGCAGATGGAATCAGGTTCATGACCTGCACATATGTATGTTGCTACAAATATATATATATATATTATAGCAATATTATAATGTGCAGCATGTTATATGTAGCATATAGAGCACATATTATAGCACAGGTAATATATGTATATATATCTCTCTCTTTTTAATAGTTGAGCCTAAAGGCCAAAACGAATATATGACTATGATTATACCAATGGATTGGGTTTATTTTCTATATGAACAAAATATGTAGCATATATTGCCCCAGGGAACTTCAGCATAGACGTATATATTATTATTATTATTTCTGCACTTATTAAGCGCAATTATCTAATGACTAGGCATCAGGCGATGGCGCTGAGCAATTGTGAGTGCAGGACTTTACTCAAAGTCCTTACACACTAACCGTCTAAGAGGAGGAGGAGGCTCGAACCCGCGCTCTACAAGCCGAGCACTTTATCCAATCGGCTAACGTGCTCAGCCACATACACACACACACACACACACATGCATGTGTGTAGAAAGATAATATATATAATACGATAATGTGCACATAGCATGCACCATATTATAATCTTAAAATAACTGTATATTGCATGAAAGAAAGTGCATCGCATCTCTCTAAATAAATATCATGTGCATATATATATATATATGTTATATATATATTATATATATGCTGCTTGCAGAGCATGGGATTGGAGTTCTCATGGTTGCTCATCAGGCGACGTAAACCTGTCAGATAAGACGTAGCGGAATCACAGATGAGCTGGTCCTCCGCCGCCTTCTCCTCATCATATTCCTCATTTTCCTCCTCCTCTTCAAATCCTCCTCATCTACCTCCTTCTTCTTATCCATCGCCCTATAAACGCCGCCAGTCACGAACTTTCTCACGCATATTTCGCTGAATCCATCTATCACTGACGCGATGTGATTCCGAAGGTCACTACTATCCCATGCTACGCCGCCATGCCGCCGTGTGTGTATACACAGGCAGATAAGTAGACGCCTTGGAAGCTGATGCGTACATGCGCACAAGTGTAATTCAACACCAAGCATTGCCTCTAGATCACTTATTCCTCAGCTCTTTAAGCCTACGTAGACCAGGTGCCCCTAACTGGTGCAATCGAATAGCCCTGGGCTTGACTGAAGTGCGATAAGTGCAAGTATGTGGGGTGGTGGACTGGAGGACGCGATGTGACCCTCGCTTCTTTAAACGACCTTTCAAGTAGCTAGCTATAGCGACTGGGAACTTGAGTCCCTCGTTTTATAGATGTTATGTCCGTGTTGATCGCAAACTATAAGTATGCTGGTATCATGATCACTTCAGTTTCTCAAGGGATAAGTGCGCACCGAGTTATAGATCCTCATTCCTATATTGGCTGCCATATCAAGTGTCCATTATTTATCTTGGTGTTATGTTACCTTGTTTTCACGTGCGTGATTCAAATGTAAAACAATCCCAAAGAGCAATAATTGTTCATCAGTCAATTGATCTGTTTCTTCTCGGTTTCATACAGAACCCACTGGATATATAGAACTATCTTAGACTGCGTATAATTATTATGTTTACAACTACTTAGTCAGAATACATAGTAGCTATTGTATGTATGAAGCATCTACTCATTACATCCACTCAAATTTACTCAAGTAGGTTTACATATTTACTCGCTTCGCCTGTTACTCTTCTTACGTTAAGAGGATGTTACGAATACGTCGCTGTAATATAGAATTCTGTATTCAAAGCTTCTGTAAGGGCAATTCATCATTATGATTGTCGTCGTTGTCATCATAGTTTCTAACGCCAGCTATTTTTCGGCCAATAAATCATAACCTCCATTGTTTTGGGTCGTTTGTCAAATCAAGTGTCTTAATCGTATGTATTTAAAGTCTTACTATGTCTTTGTTAATATGGAATTCTGTATTTGAAGCCTCCATGCGAGTAAATTAATTAAGCTATACTTTATTGTCTTTCTCGTTTTTTTAAAAAACCTGTGGCATCCCTCTAGTGTTTTTCAAGAGCCGGTTTTTAGATGACAGTATGGCTTAGTTAATCCACGCCAAAGTGGTATAAATATGCTGACAGCGTAATTAACATTCCCTCGGCTGGAATGTGCAAATGTAGGTTAATTTGTCAAAAAAATTTCTTAGCTTCGCAGTAAAGCTGCTCTGGCAGAGACCAGTTTATCACTGACGATTAAAGTATGCTCGGTGTCGTTGAAATTCAAGTAACGGCCCTCTACATGTACATTTTAAGGATTTCTCTGAGGGCCGCGACCTTTGGGCCCAAACTGTGCCCACAGCGGGCCACCAATTACCACCAGTGGCACCAGTGCGGACCAACTCTGGGCTCTGGGTTCACTGAACTTGGCTATCTGGGTCGGGACCTGAACAGAAACGAGATCTTCGTTCTTCTCTGACCTACTTTTGGATCTTGACCTGGAACCGGACCCTTTTGCCTATCGATTTTGTTTTGACTGAGCGCCTGTGAATAAGCTAGTCCCCGCGACGCTTTAGAAATCTCGGAATTACGATTACGATTACGATTACACCTGTTTCTCGTTCAAATGAGTTCCTGAACTCGAAATCTCGGAATTACGATTACGATTACGATTACACCTGTTTCTCGTTCAAATGAGTTCCTGAACTCGACTTCTATCGAAGTGATGAAATTCGGCAGCTTCCGCAATCACTCAGCATCGCTGGCATCTGACCTGCTTCAATCAGTTTCACTCTAGGAATCGTTTACTCATCGCTTTCGTCGGTTAAGCAGCCAATGATTTGCACCAAAGTCCTCTTCCGCCTGTGTTTCTTGTGAATTCTCATCACTTCCTGGCCTCTGCATTCCCCAAACTTCCGGTAGTAATCACATCCTGACAGCAGCGATAATGAATAAATCATATGCCAACAGAAATAAACAGAGAAACTAATAAATAAAAACAAAAGCAAGCAAAGAAGAAAACAAAATAAATTTATTCGTGGGCCGATTAGACAAAGAATGAAAACTTTGAAATTGTAAAACAAATTGTACGCTGTTGATTAAGAGCTATTATAAGTTCATTCAGTCTCTGTCTCTGTCTCTCTGTCTTTCTGTCTGTCTGTCTCTGTCTCTCTCGCTCTTTCTATCTCTGTAGGCATGAGGGTACTAATACATAATATAGGCCTGCAAAGTTGTTTGGAATGTTTGAGGTTAGCCTACTTCAAGCAACACTCATGTGTAGAATTGAAACAAATATTTAAAATTTCTCCATCAAGTTAGCTCTTTTGACAAAGCGATGGAAAATTTTGTCGAAATGCGGTAATTGTAGTTTTACGTCCAAAATAAAATCATAGAGACAAAGAAAGGAAACGATTTACGCATGAAAAACATGCCCAAAAAAGAAATAAAAACTCTAAAAACACGTAAGTATTCATTCATTGATCACATTCGATACTCTTTTGTGGTTTCTAAGTCTTTTAGCTCCAAAACTTGTTTATTTATCTTTCACGGACATTTTCTGGAATCTTCCGGTGTAACATCCAGCATTAGTCACCCGTCATACCGACATTCCACTTCTCTTAATATCTCCTCTACATTTGCTTTATGACTTCGTAGAATCTTTCCCTTTTTCCTCACTAACACCTCCAAGATTATTTGGAGAGTACTAGTACTCCATATAGACAAATATACATGTTAATGTTATTAATATATGTTAAATATATATTAATGCTATTAACATATATGTCAAATATATATTAATGGTATTAATATATGTTAGAATTCTGTATATCAAATAAATCTTTAAGAGAAAGAACGAGACAAGAGGATATAGAGAATATCATCCGAAAGAGAAGACACGAATGGATGGGAAATGTAATTCGTACGAACAAAGATAGAAGAGTCAATCAAGCAATGAACTGGGTCCCTGAAAGGAAAAGGAGGAAGGTAAGACCAAGAAAGAACTGGCCAGAGACCATCAAAGACAATTTTAGAAGCCTGAAGATGTGGTATTAACGAGGCAGCAAGACTGACGATGGATGAGATGAATGGAGAGGCTGCGATGCCCCATGTGCAGACCTGCACAGGTACTAAGTACTAAGTAATATAATGTTAAATATATATTAATTCTGTGCATTTCCTTTGCCGCTGATCAAACTCTGCGAAATTCACTTATATTTACTTTCGCACTTTCAAAGCTAACAAACTGGGCTTATCCGGCCTATGTACAGGTCTTCTGCATGCAATGTCCATTCAGTGGTCAGTAGGCCTATTAATAGGCGACTGAATGAACAAAATAGGGCAGACTTCTCGCGGTACCGAGTATGAAACCCATTATACAGCGGAAGCCCACACATGTTGATGTGATAGATGCATGAAATATATATATATATAATATATGTATGTATAGACCTATATATAATATAATATATATACGCATGTGTATATATGTTACAGATTACGAGTGCATGAATTATCTTAAATGTTACGTGTCTGTGTCAAACATGCAGAAAAGAGCAGAGGACGTTGTGCCGAGGCTTCAATTCAGCCATAGTCATCTATACAGTAAAAGTCATGTATATAGGATACATTAATGCCATGTTAACACGAGCTACAAGGTTGTATTTAATCATCAGTCTTCACTTGTGTTCTGTAAAAGACTCACATTTAATATGAACTGCGGTGTATGCATGCATAACGATATTCATATATATATATAACATGTATATGAATATACATATATGTATATAATTATATACATAATTTTCATGTATATATATATATTCGTATACCTTCATTTATTATATGGTTTCATATAGATGCCTATTAGTATGTATTTATATATACGTAGATATTTATAAGTATATATATAAATATATATATATGTGTGTGATTATGTGTAATATAAGCCTCTGCGATGCGTGTAGTATTATAGTACTCTATAGCGGGGCGTTTACGTGAGCTTGATTGGCGCCGGAGTGTCAGATCTCCTTAGCACGGCTGCCTTACGTGTCATTAGGAAGCTCTTCTCGTTGAGCTGCCGCCTTCTCCATCGCTACCACCACCGCCGCTGCCTCCGAATGATATACCGGGCATAGCCAGGCCTTCGATGGACTGCTGGCGTTCTTACTAAGGCTTCTGGTTCGTGGCTCCATCTTCGCCTGCCACTCCTAAAGACGTCGCCTGCGTGTACTGCGCAACGGATACGACGCCTGATGCTTTCACAGAGCATCGTCATTATCGTAGTTGCTGTAGCAGGGTTCTTGGATAATCAAGCATAACGTGAATCGCTGTATCTGAAAAACGACACGGATTCACTGAGCCTTGCGAGTCATTAGTGCATTTGAAAGTATGCGGTTCCTGAGGTGGGTCTTCGACGAACCATATTCTTAGACGTCTGGCTGCACGAAAATTCAGTGGCGGATTGTTGTTAAATCTTCTCAGTGCTACTGCCTCCTGTTGAGGGAAAGGTCTTTTTGAAGGAAAGGCACAATGGGCATTGAAAGCCTTTGAATAAGCCGATTTCCGCGACTTAGCTTTCTTTGCGCACTGTCGAAATCTCGAGATTACGATTACACAGACTTATTCAATAAAATGTGCAATCAAAGAATTCTAGAATTCTAACATGCTTTCTGGATGTATATTCCATGAATAGCGAACGATCTCAGTCATCGTCTTATAGATAGGTCTGGAAGTAACAATTTCGGAAGATTAACCATTAGCGTTACCAATTCTTTATTGGTTCATACTATTGGTAAATACTGCAGCTCAAATGTTGACTGACGTTACGGATGAAGTTAAAACCTCTCATATGGAGATCAGTTTGACTAATTTTCTGTCACTGAGGATCACGTGACTAGTTAAGAATAGCGCGAAGTATCTGTTGTGCTGCAGTTTTAGCATACATTAAGGAGAGAGAGAGAGTTAAAAGCGAGATGTTCATTACGTTGAAATACGAAGCGCAAGGCTCTCTGCCATGGCGATTAATACAGCAGATCGTCATCGTTTTTCTGCTACTGCTAAAGAATACACCAGCAGGTAAAACACATCACTAAACGACTAAATGACACTTCCGTCATGTAGCAGTCATTCGGTCACTCTTTTATATTGCATGTCAGCATCACTCGTCAGTTTGTCATTAACTGAATGCATAAGTGAAAAAAGAACGAAAAAATACACGAATCATCAATTGATAGCCATTCAGCCCTCGATCACTTGCCAATCAATTGCCAATGAGCGAAGCGAGTAAATGAGTGAACGCATGGATGAACTAACAAACGAATGAAAAATTGAAAGAGGAAGGAAGAAAAACGAACGAATGAACGAAAGAAAAAATGAATGATGCATGAATCAGCCAATCAGCTAAGCAAGAAAATCACCAAGGAGTCATAAAATGAGTCAGCAAATTATTTTAGTAAACCCTTTTGTTGGCCATGCAAAAAATCGGCACAATCCGTTTCATCAATGTAAGTAACCAAACTGTCTTTTAGATTAGAGCGGATTAAGCAAACGAGTTCACTTCAAAGGACTTCACTTTCTTCATGACTTCCTTTCTTTGGCATTAAAGAAACTCAATTAATCTGCTATGGTACTACAATTAACGAATGCGCTATGTATTTAACGTTAATTTCCTATTAATTTGTATCAATATCTTATCCATATATATCTTGTATTGTAATGTAACGTGGCACACTGTGATATTTATTTAGCTCCCGTTTAAACCCTTTCAAATATCCACTATGCGCTATCATGACTTTAATCTCCCGCAACGTGTGTAGGTCTGTTATGCTTACGAGCTCATTATGGAATGTATTATTTCCTTCTCGGAAAATATTGAACTCTTTGTCTTTGCTGAAAGTGCCTCTAACGTGCCTCTAAAGTGCCTCAAAAGTACACATTAACTCAAATCATCTTCGACCCATCGACACATCTGATTCCCATAGCCATTTAAACCCAGGGTATAATACTTTGATGTTTAGTTCGTACTGACGGAACATCAAAACTTGAGGTCGGCGCCTAGAGCGCAAGCATAAAAGCTCACAGAGACACCAAAGACTTTGATATTTGTCTTAGTAAATCATACACAAGCCAGTCTTTACATCTTCAAGAAAACACACCAGACTTTGATGAATTAGCCTTCGGCAAATCAGATGCAAGATACTGAGTTTTTACCACCACATATATTGCCTTAGTCATCGCTACCATTAGTACCGCAAAACTAAATCGCCACAAACGCAACCACAGATGAAAAAAACCTTTACAGGCCTTAAAACTTAAGTCTACTTTTATTTTTCGCGAGTGCGTTTTCTGACATAACTATAACTCAAATGGACCACTTTTGGATTAGTCTTGGTGCGCCATCGAATGATACGTTAAACGGCAATGCATGATTAGTTCACACGCATTTAGCTCCATGAAATATATACACCTACTCCTTAGTGGCCTTATCGTTCATCTTTTTGTTTGTACGATTTCAAAATGACAACGAAAGGTAGAATGAAATGTGAAAGTGTACGAGAATAAGAAATGTAATACTATATTATGTAATAAGGAGAGGTAAAGGTAACAAAATGCGACAGAAAGCTTGCGAATGCACTCACGCATAATGCACAACTGCGGGCGTGAAAACATATGCGCATAATATATAAAGACTGGCGCGTATTTGGAAGAGCAGAGGAGAGTAAGACACTGATAAACGAAGCTTGCAAAGGGATGAGCTCGATTCAAGAAAGAATACCTAAGTTTATGATGACACCAGATGCGTGCTTAAGCAAACGTTCTGCACTTGATGTAAGCAGACTTTCAGTGTATCGTATATTTAAGTGATAGCAACCTGCAGCGAGTAATGCAGGTGCGCTCTAAGAAGCCCATATAAAGCAGTCGCAGCAAGCACGGTCTAAATGCTGTGACCGAGTCTCTAATTTCGTCGTTGGTTTAAGATGGCGCCACTTCGTACTCATTAAGGACATTCATAACAACGGACACGTTTCTGCCTCATACATACAGAGACGGTCGCCTTTCCTCCGCTGTTTCTTTTCCTTAATTAATTTCCGCAGCCGACTTATCACGACGCCGCCGAAGAAGCTGTTCGGTTGTCGCAGGAACACGTGTGCAGTCACTCGGTGCCATTCGGAATGCACAGTGAGAACATTCGGTTACACAATGAGAACATTCGGAATGCACAGTGAGAACATTCGGTTACACAAATGCGCAATTACCAAAATCCAACTGCATGCGCCTAAATATGCACATCTGCTATAGAGGTCTCCGGCTTTTCTTCGTCCGACACGCTTTGCCACTGTTACTCTGGCGGTAGGTTTGGTTGCCTTCCTGTCTGTCTGTTTGTCTGCCTGGATTTATGTATGTATGTATGTAAGTATTTATGTATGTATGTATGTATGTATGTATGTATGCATGTATGTATGTATGTATGTATGTATATAAGTATTTATGTATGTATGTATGTATGCATGCATGTATGTATGTATGTATGTATGTACTTATGTATGTATGTATGTACTTATGTATGTATGTAAGTATGTACTTATGTATGTATGTATGTATGCATGCATTTATGTATGTATGTATGTATGTATGTATGTATGTATGTATATAAGTCTGTCGTCGGTCTTCCTTTCTATCTATGTGTTGCATTGTGCATTCTTTAGGAAGTTGAAATTTGCTCCTCATTTAAATCTTTTTGGTTGGAGTTCCGTCTCCGTGATTACAAGGCAGCGACAAGCATGGCGCTCTTCTCAAGTATTATTTATGTAAATCTATAGAAACCATGAACAACATCTATGACATTGGTCTAAGTAGCTGGAGACAGGGAGAGAGACAAACAGACACAAAAACATGCAGACGCACACAGACAAATAATCAGACGGAGAAAAAACATTTGAACAGAATCGCAGAGCTGAAGACGGACAGCAAAACCGACAAGATACAGACGCAGGAATGCAGCAGGCTACACATGATAACTTCAGACATGCCTGATCAATTGTTTTGACAATGCTCCGGAGTTGAAGGCTAGGCTCTTCCATGTCTTCCGAGATTCATTTCCATGAATTCAGAGGAACTACAGTACAGAAAAATATTAGATTTTCTTTCTTGCATCCAGCCTTTCTAAAGCTCCTTGAAAGTGCAGTATTCTTATATTTACGTCCTACAATGCTTAATGAATCACAAGGGTTTAGCAAAAGCTGTCAGAGAGAAATAGAGTCAAACAGACTGAGTGACGGCGGATATATAGGCAGACAGTGAAAACTAGTCAGCAGTAGATTTATTAATGACATATCGTAGAACTTCTGATTGCTGAAACAATTTTCGTTGGCATTATGGTCTGTACTGTGGAGCCATGAACTGTGGAATGGTTGCGGCATTCATTCTCAAATGCTTCAGCCATTTATATAGCGCCTCTATAACAAAAGTCTACGAGAACGGATGGGAGCTCGTGTAGATATCGCGTGTATAAGCTTAAAAGCTTTCTATACAATTCCAATGCTAACTGATCCTGAGAGGCATCTGGATCCTCTATGGTACATCGTGATCCAGGCTTTTCATCAGCGGCTATAGACAGCCAAATGGGTCTGACATCTGTCAGTCATTGTTACAGTAGCTGTATCTTCGCTTTCATCGTTCCCAGTCTACGCTTACGTGGGTATAATGTTCCGTCAGTTAAGATAATGTAAAGGCGTGACATAGACTCATACGCAAGGTTAGGTGACCAACCGCGCGATGCATAAAATACTTCTCCCCTAAAAGGGGAAATGTGCGCATATAGAAGCCAGAGGAAGCTTCTTTAGTGAGTTTAATGAAACTAGAACCTGCTCTTAAATGCAGATCATGTGCGTTCGTGAAACAGCGTGGCTACCCAGTCAGAGCCACGTGCAGCAAGACTGAATATGGAAATATCGTTCTCTTATTACGGGAGCATGCACAGAGAGCTTGGGAAACGGTGGACTACGTTGCTTTGCGGAAAGGCAAACCTACAGCTATAGGCAAATCGTCCCTCAATTATGCGTTTTCTGTAGCAAATGAAACCACAGGAACGATTGCTTTATTGGCAATATGCCGCGTGGCATGCAGGTCTGCATCCGGCGTTCGATCGCGAGGCTTCGGCTGAAACCGGCAATTCGTTTGTCAAGCGATGTAATTCCTAAGAAGGATTGCCGTCTGATCGCTGAATTGCTGTAGTGTTTCGGCTTACGCCAAATGAACACATAATTCAGATGCGATGAAGTTCATAGTTGGTGTGGTTCTTATGAGCGGACAATTGATGTCTCTCACCACAATGTATTCCTAAAAACTATTGTTTAGTAACAATATAGAACTAAGAACAATAAAAGACGATTTGTATAGCGCCGTAGCAGGGCTGAGGCCGTAAAAATGGCGATTTGCATGAGTTAAAAAATCAATGACAGTCAGGTGATACTAATGTCACATGATGTGATCAAAATGCTCATAGACATACTGTATTTAGTCCGACAATTATACACACAAGTTGTCGCCTTTAACCTAACGTAGATATGTCTAGTGATGTTGTTGATCAAATGACTGTTTTAAAATTGGATGTAGGTACCTATATGTCTCCAATCTAATATAGCGTTTTTAAGTACCTCCCAGAAGGGCTGCCTAAACTAAGACAACCCAAAATGCTGTCAAAGTCATTAGGAACAAAAAAACCCTTAAGCCAACATTGCTTAGAAAACTATAAGTCATCACATGTAGCGTTGTAATGTTGGCAGGTCGCCCGAATGAAGCTTGGGTGGTCGATCAATGGCAGAAAAAGCCTCCGCTGGAGATGTTTTATTCACGACACACCCCATGTACAGCAAGGCACGATTCTCTTTTCACAGGCTTACAACCACCGCTCTTATAGTGCTTCAAGGCACAGATGGACTTTAAAGTGCTTCAAGACACAGCTGGATTTTATAGTGCTTCGGCTGCACGCCCATTCTAGATGACTAAGCTGGGCCCAAAAACATTACCTTGTTTGGTCAGATCGGTGGGCCCAGAACATTCCCCCTTTCCCGCGTTGCCATTGTTACCCCAGATTACTCACTTTGGTGCTCAGCCAGTGTCCAGCCTATATATATATATATATACATATATATAACTATATCTTATGTCACTGCCTTTGTCCGTCTTTCTGTCTCTCTCCATATCGATCTATGTCTCTTTGACGGTCTCCACCTCCGTCTCTCTCGCTCTTGCTTCTAGCTCTTGCTTCTCGCTTTCGCTCCCTCCCTCCCTCCCTCCAACATGCTACTTGTGTACGAGAATTCTGAGCCTATAAAGAACTGGTGTTCGCTGATGTTACTTTAGGATGTATGTTATGTTTGCTGCTGAAGCGTATGTCGTCATAACGAACCAGTGAAGACTTACTACAAAGCGAATAATTGTGACACCGAATAGTTTATCCCTTTAGAAAGCCCGTTGGTCCAAACGGTCAACGCCAGAAACACCTCCCCAGTGCCCTGCGTAAGCTTCCTCGCAGTTTGCTTCATTTCCCAGCGGGTGACGAATAACACGGATTCCATAAACAGCCAGCAGAGCTTGCAACCTAGAACGACTGGGAACCGCAGTTAATCCCAGGATGAATGAAACATGCAAAGCACGAAGATCCCAGTTAATCCCATCACAGTTAGACACCTATGACGGAGGGACGGCAGTTACTGCTTCCTCTGTCTGTCCGTCCTTCCGTCCATCTGTACGTCCACCCGTTCCTCTTCATATCCGCTTGTTCGTACTTCCACACGTGACTCCATCAGTCCGTCCATCCGTCCGTCCCTCCGTCTGTCCCTCCGTTGACCAGTAGGGGATGCCGTAAGTCACGCACGCAGCTCGGCACAATTAGCCTGAATGCGCAATTAATATAATTCGTGCACGGTCAGTTGAACGATAAAGTGAAAGATTATGACTGTTAAAAATTGTGTGCATAATAATTTGACTCGTTGTACGACAGTCAGAAGGTCCTTGAGACTAACTTATAAACTTTGCTGGTATGACTGAATAAATTCTACCTATAGACTAACTTTTATATACCGTATGGGCGCTCGTGTGTGTGTGTACATGGGGACTGGGTTGACGTTTAGAGTCTTTAAACCAAAGACTGTGAACCGACTTCACCTGTCATTGACTTAATGAACGTATACGAATGTTCAAGAACGCGATCAAATTATGGTTGCCGCCTGATGCTGCAGACAGTGAATTTAACCAACAAGAGCCTGAACACTACGTGGAGGCGTGACCACCTATGGCGATGGCCATGTCAGATAGCCATGTTCCAGCACTTTTGAGAGGCACTTCCAATGGATATATAAGTATTTATTCCCCCTCTCTAGCAAATTTGATTTGAGAGATACTTTCAAGGTATTTATTTCCCCTCTGTCAGAAATGATATGACCTGCCAACATGTGCAAAGTTTGATCGTGAGCCGAATCGATTACTGCGATGTCGCCTTTGCTGGCTTGCCACAGCTCTGTACCATTCGCCTTCAGGCGGTCATCAACGTCGCTCTTCGTCTGGCCGTTCCAATAAATAAGTCCGATAATATCGCAACCGTGCTACAAGACCAGTTTCAGTGGCTCAGGATCGCCGAGGGCATCAAGTTCAAACTTTGCCTTCCCGTATCCAAGTATCTGGAGAACTGCGCAACACAATCTTTCTCTCTGACTGCATCGCTGTCTGATGGTCCTAATCAGTGCTTTTTTCTATAAAAAAAAGGCTCCGGAACTGAACAATTATGATATTTTGCGCTAAAAATTCATTATTTTTATCAACCAGTAAACACTGAAAACATTATAAAGTTGTAAACACTGAAATTGAATTAAAATAAGTTACATTGTATTACATAATTAAAATCACTTAGTAACACAATTCTTTTGTTAAAAACTAAATTATTTTTTATTAGCCGTAAAAAGGTGCCGGAACGCCGTTCCGAAGCGTTCCGTATGGAAAAAGCACCGATCTTAATCAACTGCGGTTGCGATCATCATAGCCTTCGGTGTCTTCTTGCTAGCATTTAAGACTAAAATGGGTGACCGGGCATTTCGGGTCGCTGGCCCGCGTATACGTGGAACAGCCTTCTCGGCATCTATTCAGGAGGACAAAAGTGTTCTAACCTTCAAAAACAATTGAAATTCGATCTATTATGCAAATGTTAGTACTTGCGATGGCAACTGACGTTGTAATGAACCATATATATATATGTTATATATATATATACATAATATATAATCTACTTACGATTCTGTATAAATTGTCATTTCATTATATTATTCATATATATATATATACATACATATGGGGTGAAGAATGATAAAAAGGTGTTGCGTCGTTCGACTTGTTGCACCGGTATATGTCTATGGAATACTAGTCATCTGTTCCAACTCAATCCTTCTTTACTTCGTCGGACAATGTTGGTCGGTACACATATTGACGGGCAATGAGTGTGAAAAGATACATCATCATATCGTTGGAGTACTGTGGTCGTGTTTACGCCTGGGTCGACAGATCTTTCGGACTTCATCTACAGAGACTTGTAAACATGTGAACTACGTTTACCTTGTCTAGAGGTCTTCCACCTCCGCATGTCTACCATAAACATAGCACTCACTATGGATGGCGTCGGGAAAGGGCAGATAGGCAGAAGTTGCATGAAATACATCACTCGACTCTTTAGGCTGAATCACTGCAAGGTCACAAGGGTGCCACTTAAGCAAATGCCCAAGGCATCGGCATCTTTAACTCCTTAGTTGAATAACTTCGGTAATGGGTCTGCCTTGCACTGTGCTTTTGACGTTCGAGTTGAAAATGTTTAAACCTGGAATGCATTATATTTGCGGACGGTTTGTCTGTTCAGATCGCAGCCGAAGTAATAAATGCCAGTTGTTGCAGTTATATTGTCGTAGTAATCGTGTTTACGCTTCGTTTGGAAGATTCACACATTCACGAGTACCACACCTTTTGACGTTGTCGGCTATTCGTCTATTATTTTCTTATCAACCGACTCAGTTCAATCCGTGTCTCCTGCTCATGCATAGGCGCATTTATGAAGATGTTGGTGGGCACGTCTCCACAGATTTTGAAAATGGGACACCTGGTTGATATTTCTGTAGAGCCCAATTAACATCTAGAGCTTTTACGTGGAAATTATGTTTTTAATTATCTAATCGTCTATAAGTCAACTATATGCTTAAGGTTAAAATAATATAAGCGCTAAGTTTGCCACAGTTTGAGCTGTGGACCTATTTTCACCCCATTCGAATGATCCTTTGACCTCAGGCCAGGCTTCTGAAGAGTCTCCAGTTATATTACATTAATTTTGTCTCTATAAGTAGGACTAATAATTATAATCGTAATCGTAATCACATTTATAATTATGTTCATATTCATGATTATAACTATGATAATCACTACTACTAATACTACCACCACCACCACCATCACAACCGCCAACACTACCACCACCACCACAACCGCCAACACTATATACAGATATATACATGCATATGGGGACATCATCACCACCATCACCGCCACCACCAAAATAATGCAGTCTTCCGCCTACAATTCGGCCTGCCTTAAAAATAGCCTGTTTATGTTATTTCCAATCTTATCTTACATCTGATTTAGTGCATTAGCATTCTAGCACTCGAGAAAGACAGAGTTTACGATTACAATTTGTTTGAAAGAGAAATGTTACATATATTACTGCTTCACCTTATATCTTACTACATCATTAGCCATGTCATAGTGGGGCGTTCTCGGTCGGGATATAACTTCGCGGGGCGCGGGTAACTCCAGCCCACCTCTACTCTCCAGTCCACCCGCCTCGCCGCTCCTTCTACTGCCGATGTAAAATGGCCTTTCCGTATCGTCTCTGCCCGCATTGTTTGTTCTCTCTAAGGCAGGTTTAGGATTGGTCGCTTCCTTAAGGGAGTCAACACTGTAAGGCTCTGTCTGGATCCGACTCGGCCTTTTCCGCGGTCGCCGGATGGGCAACGTCCAGAGGATGGCCTTTACTCAGATCATCGTCATCATCATCATCATCTTCTTCTTCTTCATTCGCTCGCGTTAGAAGGCCTTGAGTTCCATCACTGATCCTAAAATGAATTTTATCGATCGTTTTTTACTGATGTGTTATGAACTACGTAGGAGAAGAACTTGGTACGGAGTTCTGTCGCTGGGAGGCGTTTAACGTCACGTGTCCTGCAGACGCCGTCATCGTCATCCGATCGGCCTTCTACGGTCGAATGCGAAAGGGCCGTTGCCTGGAGACGGACTATTACATCGGGTGCTCGAAGGATGTCCTGTTCTGGGTCGATGACCGCTGCTCCGGACGCAGGCATTGCTCCGTCGCCGTTCCCAATCCAGAACTACACGAGATCCAGCCGTGTCCAAAAGATTTCCAGACTTACCTCCAGGCCGACTACCAGTGCACCATAGGTTGGTGATGGCAATACTTTAGGGCATTGGTATCTAACCTTTCAGAGTGAAGGCCCACATTGCCATTTTTCTAAGACTTTGGGAGCCGAAGACGAAGCTTCACCAATAATCAAAACAACGCAACGCATACTAACGACCAATAATTTTATTTGCCTACCTTAAGGTCAGCTACCACATATCTTTGCTGATTTTTTGTGCTAATGGGATACCTAATATTGCTTTTGTTTACACAAGTAGGCCTACTCTATATGTTAGCAGGTAAGCAATTCACGATTTTTTTACATAAAAAGTCAAAATTTGAAAGGCCTGGCCGGCCGGAGGAATCCACTCGGCGGGCCGTATATTGGACAACCCTGCCGTATAGTTAAGACATGACAGGCTGCTTGGCAGAGCAACTTTGCGTTAACGGGCAGTTTCTTAAGTATAGAAACGGTATCTCTCGACCCTTTTAAAATAAAAATAGTTTCTCTGGCGATCGTATAAGACATTCAACCTTTGTCTCTGCTAGTTGTTGAATCAGTTCTTTGAGGAGATTCCTCATCGGCATTTATCTGTATGCTAATATATTTATACGTTGTTGAATTAGTTCTTTGAATCAGTTCTTATAGGCATTTATCTGTATGCTAACATATTTATACGTCCACTTCTAAAGAAACTGTATCAGTCAAAAGCACTAAGCATGTAAAGCATTTTAGCTGCCCATTTCTAAAGAAACGGTATCTGTCTAAAATGCTAAGCATTTAAAAGTCGGTGACTGCCTCAAAGCATTTTAACTGCCCATTATGTCCATTGACTGAGCGAGGAATAATAGGCCTAATGATGATTATTAGCCTAAAGATGCTTTGCGTTGTCCAGTAATTCGGCATCATATTTTATGGTGAGCAGTTCAGACGAGCAATAGCGGCTGTCACCAACAGCCGTTACTGGTCAGCCAAGAACTGGACGAGGGCTACTTGTCCAGTTCTATAACGGACGTGACGTCACAGGGGTCAACGCCCTGTCCGTGGTTGGTTCGAGTGGAAAAAGGTCAGAAGATCAACGTCACCCTCTTCGATTTCAGCATCATTCGCAACATGGAACCAGACGACACATTCTGTCACACGTATGCCATCATCAAGGTAACACCCACACACACACACACACACACACACACACACTTACACGCAGTGTCTCTCTGTCTCTGTTTCTGAGTCCTTTTCTGTCTGTTCGTCCGGTGCTCTGTCTTCCAATCCATGCCTACGTATGCTGCAGAAACGTTTTTCCATTTTATCTTTCTTTTATGTGTACTATTTGCTCTCTAGTAATTCTGTCTCCTTATTTTAAGCTGTATCGCAAGCTTACTATATATCAGGATACAACCCACACACTCCTCTGACTCTCTCTTTGTGTTTCTATATCTTTGTCTGTTCATCTGTTGCTCTTTCTGTCTGTACCGGCGTATGTCCAAAAGCAGACATTTTAATATTCTATGTCTACTATCTACCCTATTTACTTTGCTTGTCAAACGTAGGTTACCTCTTTCGTTACCTCTTTCGTGTAGGTTTAAGTTAAGAGTATCAGCCTAGTTTGGCATATCTCAATCAACTGTATTCGTCAGCCTATGTCACAACGGACTGAATCGCACCTACTATACCATTAAAAGTAACAACTATTAACTCATAACATTTCTAATATTATTTATTCATTTCAACAACAAATTTTAAATTAACATGCTTAAGCCTCCTCTGGATTCGAACCTATAATGCACAGATGAAAAACAAATACATTCGTAATCAATAGCAGTCCCATTATCTAAACCAGGCTTTGCCATAGTGCCACTGAGTGCATACCTGAACCTGGACCGATTCTTTAATCATAAATTCAAACACACCTGAGTACAGTTCCACAACAGTTAACGCAGGTGTTACACTTCTTAATATCTGTCGTTATTTTAGAGGACAATTTATGAGACACTTGGAACTTTAACAAGGAATTTTGGTCAACTTGACGTTAAATGCCATCGATTGTTACGTGTTACAACTTGTTATATCGTATGGCATGTTAACAAATGCATAATTTACTTATAACGATTCTGAGATTGTGTATTGACACATTGTGTTGCAAGAGACCGTTTATTGTTTTGCTGAAAAGGAAAAGGGTCAGAGAGATGAGACAGTCTGCGGTGGGAAGAGCAGACAACGGAGGCTGTGCACATCCTTTTCTAATGAGCTTCAAATTGTCATCGTCAAACAAACAGTAGAGAAACTGCGCAGGAGATTCCTCATCAAATATCAAGGCAAATAAAGAAGACTATGATGTGTTCAGAATAATACATAAAGTGTATATAAAAGAGACTGAAATCAAACATTAGTTTGCTCAATTTTGGTTTGCTTTTTATTATCTTCAAAATGAGGCAACGAAATAAATCAACTTTTCATCGTCTCTCCGGATTGTCAGTCAGTCAGTCAGTCAGTCAGTCAGTCAGTCAGTCAGTCAGTCAGTCAGTCAGTCAGTCAGTCAGTCAGTCAGTCAGTCAGTCAGTCAGTCAGTCAGTCAGTCAGTCAGTCAGTTTTCTGCTGTCTGTCTGCTGTCTGTTGATTTGTCTGCGAATGTTGCTAAACTGTTGTCGGCGTCTTTCCACTGTGTGTACGTTCGTGGTGGCTGCTTACCGCTTGTGCTGGTGTTTGCTGGCGTTGTAGCTGTCGGATGTCAGGATCCTTTGGTCTCGGAGTTTTCGTGGATCGAGAGACTTGACGATCGGCTGACGATCGGCTGCAACTGCACTGAACAGACCTGGCATCTCGTCTGTAAAGGAACCAAGTGGGTGGGAGACGTCGGGCGATGCCAGCCTTGTCAGGGTACACGGTCTGATATAACAAACCTCCAGATATGAACGCATAAGTAGTAGTGGCAGTTGCATAAATGACTCTATTCTTGTACCTAAATGATCTATATCAAATATATTGATACATGCATACATGCAAACATACATATATATATATACACGCATACATACATACACACATACATACATACATATATACTTGCATATATGACTACATGCATAATTATCCACTTTATCGATAACTGTGTCACAGATTCTGTCACTAACTCTATTACCATCTTCACTATGGTTTTAAGGGGTGCCTAAAATGCGCTTTACAAAGTTCACTTACAAAGTTCAGGTACATACATACCAATTGGATCAGCAATGCGTATAATATTCGCTCTGCAACTAACAACTTTTTAACCGTTTCCATAGCTATTACCGCCTTACCGTAATCATTCACTCCACCTCAGGCATTCTCGATATTCTCATCGCTAGTATTTATATTTCATAGCTTGTGATGTCGTTCATTTACATTCAAACGAAAGGCTGCTCATGCTCGAGATTGATTACTCATACATAACTCAAACAATGTTTGTATTTCTACAGATTTTAGCAAAAGTGACACGATTTACCCATACGGTAAGTGCCTATATTTTTAAAAATAATATTAAGTATTGTGATATATTGATCTTATCTTTAGCACAGAGTGTACACTACAACATCGAACAAATCCAAAGTTAAGCATTCCGCTAATTCCTAAACTTAGTTCAGAATCAATTCCGCTGTTTTCTAGTGGCAAGCTGTTTGTACAGGCCTAAGCTAACTCCGGAATCGATATTTTCTGAGTGAATACATCAACACCAATCAGGGCCCTTCAGAGATTCAAGGGGAACCCGGGCCATTGCCATTACGAGGCCCCGATCTCGAAACATGCACATCATAATCCTACTAAATCGCAGTTGTGAATTATAATACAACAAGGGAGAAATAAATATTAATAATTGATAATAAAATAAATTAAAAGAATTCGAAAGATTTGTTGGTAGTTACTGAATCATAAATAGAAAATCTTTCGTTCGAATAAGAACATTCTTTCTTATTTTAAACTAGACAAAAAACAGTATGTAAAGATGAGGCCCTGACCACGTGAGGCCTGGCCAAATGGCCCTGCTGGCCCCCTCTGGTAGGGCCTGACACCCACGTCCATTGGACCCATTGTGTGACCGCACTGTACCATTGGTGGCTACTGGTGGCCAGCTTGGGACCTAGTGTGGTCCCAACGAACGAGGCCTTCAGGGATATGACTTGCTGGGTGGTACGGTCGTTAATTACGAACAGGACGACCTCAGCACCACCTCTGCTATAGACACTCGTCCTTGCAAATTCCTCCATATGTCCTTTCCTTCCTTCTCTTCTTCTCTTCGTTCTCTTTCTATGTCTAATCCCAGTGTGAAAATAAGGATCGTCACGCGATGGTTCCGACCGTATAGACAAACATATGCATTGGCTGTATACACGCTAGTCGGAAGCAACTAATTGAAACTTGGCACATCGTATTCAAGGCGTCGTCAATTACTTGCTTCGAAAGTCTCTTCTGGGAACACGCGACTAGCTGTAAACATGAATAAGAGGAGAGTGTCGTGTGATTCACACGCAGACATCGGTCGCAGCTATCGACCCAGCCTTTATGAGACCCCGGGGACTGATACTTATCAGGATAATCGACAGGTTTATAGGTTACTACAGGCAAACGGAGCGAAGCCAAAAGCACGCAGACATATACAACCGTAAGCAAACAATGGGCTATGCATGCCAAGGCATCGCTGATCATTAACACACTACAGGCCTGTGAAACATCACAGACCATAATAGTGAGAATTGATTACATCAACATTTAACTTTGAATGCAACTGTCACAAAGTGCGATCTGGTAAGACTGAAAAGTATGATATTAGGTAAGTGCGGATAAGCAACCAGCTAATTTAATCTAGTTAGTCAGAAAGGAAAACAACTCTGCACAATATGTAAATTATATATATATACACACACATATATATATATATGTATATATAAAATGTACATATTGTGCATACATATACTGTTCTAGTTTACCTACAACATATACAAGTACATTTAAAACATAGTAATATTTAAGCTCTCTTCCTTTAATGAGACCTTGCCCAAGTGTTATTTTTGGTGGGCACAATTATCCCATGGACAGCTCGTGGTACTTTATAGGCACAGACCTTGATTGGAACATTGACCGAAAGTGTCGCAGATAAAACCCAGGATTTTTTATTGGGCACAATAATTGCTCGTCCCTTGATTGCAGTAAACCGTCCTTTCGTTTCTGACAAAGAAAACGGCTTCTTACCGCGAACCGCAACTTCGGTCACGTGCAACCATCGTGTTTTGCATTTATGCAAATTTGGCTTGGCCTGCAGTAGTCACCTTCCTTTCCAATTCATCTAACCAGCTCGCTGAGTTGATTTTTGGTTACCTATTTGTTTGGTTGAAAGATTGGCGGATTTGTTGATTACTGGGCTTGTTTAGTTATCTGGCTAATTTGCCGGTCTGTTGACTGGTTGCTGATAACTTATTGAACGTTTGGCTGGTTGTAAGACTCTCTGGCTAATTTGCTGGTTTGTTTTTTGGCTGTTGATAACTTATTGGCTAGTTGGTTTATCGATCGAATGATGAAATGCTTCCTTTGCTATACCTGTAGCCGTTATGATAATCTCTGTCATTTCGTTCTGAAATTAAAACTTACCTTTTCAAACTGTTCATCCACCATGCACTGCCTCTCTGTCTTGGGGTTAATGACCTGATTGCGGCTTGGCTTCGGTGCGCCATCGGTTGATGTATTGTGCATTAGACACCGGCGCATTAGAAGTTACTAGTCATTATTCTTGTTACATATTATGATTTACAGCCATCTTATTCTAGCTCAATCGCTATAAATGACAGCATCGAAGGATGGCACTCCATAGCTCTCAATTATTTCTTGGGCAAACTGTTTTAGGCCTACTGTTCTCGATCGTGATCGGCATTGTCTTGGGAATCGTTCTTGGCGTCTGTCTTCTGGCACTGCTTATCACCTGCAGACGAAGGTAACTGCTCCATCCATCGTTACTGACATCAAGGTGAATTAATATGTAGAGTAATTGAACATTAATGCAATGAAATTCAATAAACTTCTTCACAATTAGTAAAAGTAATTATATATGCTTCAAGAAAAACTCATTAGAAACGCTCCTGACAAGACAGCTTTTGCACCACGGACCTATTACAGGGAGACCGACGATCACATCGAAACTTCTGTGCTGGACCGTGGAAGTTCTGGCCGGCGGGACAACCATGCATATCGCCTTGCGCAGCAGAGCGAAGAAATCTGCAACCAGGGATGGATGACACAAAGACTCGGGGCTTTTAAGATAAGGGTGAGCACAACTGTAAGACAATTACGCACGAGAATTAAGATCCTAATGCATAGGTAACCAGTGCAGTCCTCCCATATGAAACTGGATATGTGCCCAAACCTATAGTATAGCGAGGATCAGTCGAGCTGTAGCATTTAAAAACAGACTGTAGCTGATAATGCGAAAAAGAGTTTGGCCTATATAATTGGCATATTGCCACAGCAGAACCTGAGTGCTTGAGTTGTAGGGGGGGGGGCCGTATGGCACGAATCTGACACACGTGGTAGAAGCACGTCTGACATACAGCCTTCACCTGCTCTGAGAAGGTCAATTTCTGGTCAAAGGTCACACCCAGGCCACGCGAGGTTTTGAAGAAAAAGACACAAGGAAAGCATTACTGCAGACAGGGCAAGTCGATTTTGAAATTTGCCGACGGCTACCAACCAGATGACGGGGTTTTCCCAGGGTTCACCCCGGAGGCGGTTGAACGGCATCCAGGCACCAATCACCTTCCATGTCTGAAGCATGTTCTCCACTAAGAAGGTATAGCCTCTACCAAAGGGCCCTGGACATATACATGAGTGTCTGAAGCATACTGATGACCTCAACCCCAAAGAAGAAAGGACTGGGTTTAAGTCATCTGTGAAAAGGACATAGAATAGGGACCCTAAGATGGAATCCTGTTGAAGACCAAGTGAGACCATAGACCAGTCAGACCGTGTAGAACCATAAATCACTGTCTGTGTGCGACAAGAGAGGAATGAACCCAGCCACAACAGAGGGCGACCCTGCACGAAACCAAACGACCCTTCAAGTTGCTTCGAAAGAACGCCAAGCGTAAACAGTGTCGAAGACTGCATTCACGTCAAAAAGGTCAGGAGATTACACGCTCCAGATGAACAGCCATAAAACTTTCAACAAGATATGCCTGTAAGAACAGACGTTGTAGATTGAAACTGTCAGAACTCCGACTGTTGTTGGGGTAGAAGAGAATTTGCCTCAAGATACTCCATAAGCTTCTTCGACACCTATTTCTCAACTATCCTGGACAAGAATGATAAATTGGAAGTTATGCGTAATTGGCCATGTCAGTAACATCAACACAACAACGCAAGAGACGAGAAAACAATAACCCGTTTCTAAGAAGCGACCCTTCATCCAAATCAGTAATGTTCATAATTATATTCTCAGTGCAAATTCATCGGAAGAAAAATGATTTTCAACCGCTGACAGATTGGGATTGTTTGCTCAATAGTTCTTGCATCGTTCAGTTACTCTTTCCTGCCTGAAAGCCAATTTGAAGCGAGTTGGTATAAAGTTGAGTAAAGTATAGGGGAACAGGTAAAAGTCAACATAAATTGTAAACCTTTGTCTGCACTTAAAAAACTAAAAAAACTTTAAAAAAAGTTGAGATCGCTGTAACTGGACTTTTCGCTGTCAACTGTACCTATAAAATATTATTAAAGACACTGTTGAATTTTAACTGTAGGCCTATTTTATTTTCTTTTAGAAAAAACAGCAAGAAATTGTATTTCATAAATAAATGAGTCATGATTTAGGTTTGCATTTTATGTCGAATTTTACCTGTTGCCGTCTATTTTACTTTTCAGTTCTCTTCTGTTTATAAAACTTTCACCATACTTTACCTTACTTTACCTTTTGTTACTTCATTACCTTGCCTTACCTCACCTTTCCTTTTTTCTACCTAACCTTATATTATCATACTCTACCGTAATGTACTTACATTAGCTCCTCTGGCATTACGTTATTCCAGGCGAGCGCTAAATGAAGAGATACCGCAGTACTACGTGGAAAGAGCGCAACTGGAGAAGCAGGCCAATTTTGTCGGAACTCCGGTCCAGGTACGCGAGCCCTCATCAGCAGCTGGAACCGGAGGCTACTCTGGCTTCGTCAACCCCGGTCATCCATCGAATGACCAGCACGGATCTCTGCGTTTATCATCCTACGCCCATATACGAGACCCACTGCAGAAACCTCTGTCTTTCCGAGGGCGCTTAGATAGGGATGCGTTGGCAGCAGACACCGCGCGTCTAACGCAGTCTGGACAACCACCTGTCGCTGGGGCAGGGGCTGCAGCCGGAGTGGGTCCATGTTGCGGAGGCTCGGCAGCCAGGATGGGGCTGACCTTCGGACGGTTGTACGATAGTCCGGTGCTGGAGGACAGTGGACAACAGAGTAAGGCATCGACGGCTTCCTACAGCAGTGATATCCCTGTCTACAATGAAGTGGCGACACCTGAATGATCGACTCATGAATCACATGAGTCAAACTTAGACTAATGAAACTGCCTGCAGTTGCCATCGTTGACTACTTGAAGGCCAATTAGGATTATAAGTCCATGATAACGGCAAAATATTCTACTTATGGGACCCGGCTTTTGGCCAAGACCTCAAGACCGAAACGCGTCCGTGCAAACTTACCACGACAAAATCCAGCCACTCCAAGCATTTAAATTTATGCACTAAAATAAAACTGCTGCAAGTAAGTTTCTGAGCCATACTATCAACCGGTGAACCTCGTGCAATTCAATCTCTTTCATTACTCCTTAAGCTTAAATGTTCTTCAAACGTTTAGCGCGACTCTTCCTACACCTTCCTACACCTCGTACATTCATCGTTTCCAGTTGGAAAGTTAAGAAAGGCGATTGATGTCGTCTTGTTCGCACTTCAGGTGAATAATTCTTCTGTATTACCATTCGCCATAACTCTGTTTCATGGATGGGTGACCATTAATGCAATAGCATACTACCTGCGCTAACCCATCCATCCAGCCTTTCCAAGTCTGCATTTGAGTACAAAAGCCAGTTGGAAAGTTAAGAAAGGCGATTGATGTCGTCTTGTTCGCACTTCAGGTGAATAATTCTTCTGTATTACCATTCGCCATAACTTGCTGCCTGTCTCCGAGTCTGACCTTTGGATTTTGACTCAGAACCGAACAGTATATGTCCGTCGCTTATGTCTTGATTGAGCGCCCTTGTTAATCAGGTTAATCGACTTACATCTTCGAATGAGGAAAGGGCAGAGTTTACATTATAATTAGAATGTAGACTACATGAAATGCTAATGTTGTTATTATGGCGACTTGGTACTGTAAATACGCGTTAAAGTCATCCAACGGATGCTTACTTAAGAGCCGATATATAGATGAAATATTGTGTCATAATTCTGTTTCATGGATGGGTGACCATTAATGCAATAGCATACTACCTGCGCTAACCCATCCATCCAGCCTTTCCAAGTCTGCATTTGAGTACAAAAGCCAGTTGGAAAGTTAAGAAAGGCGATTGATGTCGTCTTGTTCGCACTTCAGGTGAATAATTCTTCTATAGCGGCGTGCAAACAAGAAAAGATGCCGTGTATTTATGGCTTTTTGTAACAGAATGGCAGATTAATTTCGAAAGCCGTTTGTTCGATCTGCTTTTAATTAATTAAAAAGAAAAAACGGTCTTGAGGTCTTGGCCAGAATTATAAACAATGAAGTAATGCAATGCATATAAACTGTATATATTCAGTTGAATATTGAGATGAATTTAAAATAGCACTCATTCAGTCACCAGAATGTCACATTTCATGTTCTGTAAATTAACTAAATTGTGTTTGATTAACAACGAACATTTATAAGAATCTGTCAATCGAGATCTGTTTCTAATCTATTGTCTTCAACAGCGCTGTTTTTTATAATGCACAAGGCATCAATCGTTGGTCGCTTCAAGGGCAATCGCAAAAATATAAACCTTTGGAGCAGTTCAGTCGATATCCATTAAGTCAGGGAACCAGAAGTCAGATCTGAATGATCTAAACAAACAGAACTGGACAATGAATACCGAAGCTTTGGGCCAGTCATCAAGAACAACCGACAGCCAACACTGTTCTGGTTCGAGGCGCAACTAGGGTAAAAGTATCCGTTGATTAAATATCTCTTGATCAAATAGCTATTGATCAAATATCTATTGATCAAGTATCTGTTGATCAAATATCTATTGCGGGGTGAGTAAGAAGCAGTGATGGGTCGGTCGATTTAAATGTAGTACCTTGTAAACTATGACAAATTTTAAACAGAATTCTTTGGCCTATGGATAACTAGTAGAATGGATGCAATGTGGATGTAATATGTTAATACACAGGGATATTTGTAATGTCTCTGGCCAGGAAATTTTGAACCGGATTGAGATCGAAAAGATGTTTCACTGAAAACGATGGGGCAAGAGAAAATTGAAACAAAAGACGTTTGTTGTATCAAATATGCCAAACTAGTGGTCATCAATAGGATAACATGCTGCCTGGGCTAACCCAGCCCTCCAGTCTAAAGTGTGACTTCTATAAAGAAGTCTGAAAGATCACAGATGTCATGTGCAGCTGACTTTGTGAAGACTAATGTCAGAAACAAGTTGCTCATAATGTATGATTATGCTCGCTGCAGTTTGGCGGATATCTGTGAATGCGGTTTTATAATTAACTGATGGGTGACAAAAAACACGGCATTCGGTCAGTTTAATAATAAAGAACAAGTTGGAAGAGCTTCATAGACCCCCAGATGACGCAAATTTTCTCCTCGTCTGTTTTAAAATGTCTTCTTTTCTTGTCCTTGTCTTCAGTTCCCTCCTTTATTTGGACCATGACGGTTAGACAGTTTGACCTGTGTAAGTACTGTACAGTTTCAACTTATTAATTTATAATCTTACAAATTATACAGATATGTTTGTAATTTGTTGATATTAAAGGTAGGCTATTAGTCATAGTACAGACATATTGCAAATTCGTCTGTAAGTCTACTATGTGCAGCATCGAGAAAGCTAATTCTAGAACTGGATTCAGCAAACACAGGGAGCAATGCATTTAACCATGTAACATTCATCTAATCTAGTCAATGCATGATCGATAATATATTCCAAGAACTTCTATAGCGCAAACCGTAATACGACTCAAGGCATCAGTTGATGTGTCCTCTTAAGCAAAGTCGGTATGCATGCCAAATTCCAGGGTAAGTCCGGTCAAAAGCTAAGAAGAAAAACCGAGAAGACACAGAAGCGTTCTACAGAGGAAACGAGTCCAAGGAAAGATGGGTTTTTAGTCAAGATCTGAGGGCCAACACAGACTCTGCAGAGCGAACGTTTGCCTGAAGGGAGTTCCAGTGTCTGGGTTCAGCAATGTAAAAAGGCATGGCTACCAAGAGTTGTCCATATACTGCCATCCAGGGCCGCACTTAGTTAAGAGGAAGAAGAGCATTACTTTAAGCTAGCCCCAAGAGGTAGTCATGGGTATGAAGTGTAGGTGACTTCAGTTTTCATAGCCGCGTCATATGAGGGGAGTGGCCAGCCTTCTCCCTCTTCCCAATTACAGTCAGCTAGGGGTCGCAAGTGGAGCAGAAATCTCGACACAAATGGCGTGAATTTGAACCACGATCTTTCGATTGACATCAAGTACGCTGACCACTACACCTTCATTCACTCCCGCGATATCGGTATCAGTTTTCGGTTTTTATGTATTTCCTTATATAAGCCTTAAGTTTATAGGCCGATGCCTTAAGTTTATAGTCCGACTTTCCTGTTTTGCTGTGCATACTTCGCTACTGTACAATGTGCAGTGCACTTAACCTGTAGAAAATTGTATGTTAAAAAGCAAAATTGTGTTTCATGTGTTCAACTACACGTGTTATCAGTTCTTCAAATGTCTGTAGTTCTGTACACAACGCCTCATGAGGAATGGAACAAATTACTGAAGGGTCATCTTTAATTGTGTAATATACATGCATGCAATATGGATGTCCAGTATTTGTTGAACTGACGCATATATAAAGTGTCGCTCATGTCAAAAGACCATAAAAGAAAGAAAAGAAAAGAAAAACATTCATGCAGAAAAATCCAAGAAACATATCAGCGAAAGAAAACTATTTATAAATTCCAAATGTCATCAACGGCCTTAGTTGTCATAAGATGACGCTAAACTCTGGATTTACTTACTTATGTTGTTAATTGGTGATATGGGGATTCCATACATCGTAGAACTGTTCGTATAGGCTACAGAAATAGGATATCTACCATTTCTGCGTCTGCCACGGAACGAACCCGCAAATACTCTTCAGCCCCAAACATCACCCACCGTAGCTGCCACACTGTCTCTCTGCCTGACTCTTGGATCTTTGATCTTGACCCGGAACCGAACCCTTTTGCCTATCGACTTTGTTTTGACTGAGCGCCTGTGAATAAGCTGGTCCTCGCGGCGCGGCTTTCGTTGGGCGCTGTAGAAATCTTGGGATTACGATTACGAAATACGTTTATTCGGAAATGTTACACAGGATGACGACTCATGGGCTAAAGTGAACAGAAAGTGTAGCGGAAGTTCACTTAATCGTCCCATGAAACAATTCCATCGAGGGATGGGCATAGAAAGATAGGAACTTCATAAATAAGAGGTTCCATAAAGCTTGTGAGGTGCTTAAAAGGAGCTATATTAAGCGTACTGATACATACACGTATTGGCCTACATACCTGCAGTCTTCCCAAGAACATTCGTAATATTCCGACTCATTCGCAGCGACCAACATTCTCTTCGTTTGATAAGTCTCATTTGTTTAAATCTTTTAAGCAGCCATGTTCATAGCGCTTTTGAGGGTTCCTAAATCCTAAAATGCGCTCTATGCAAGTTCACATACATACATACATACATACATACATACATACATACATACATACATATATATATACATGCATACATGCAAATATATATATATATGTAATGGCATAGCGCCAAGAGTGATTGAAGTACGTTGTTATAGATAGAAACACTTATATGTGTTTGGCGCTCATTCTGGATAGTAATTTATCCTGTTGACTAATATTACCGTAACGTGCGCAAGTATTTTCCGTCAACATTTCATAGAGGGTCATCGATAGAGAACGTCCGCAAAGAGGGGAGGGTTCACTCAAATGCAGGCAAATGTGGACAAAGGGGGGGGGGGGGCTTTTGCCCAATGCGGACATCCGCATCTAAATTTGGCACATAGTTATTTCAGGACCGCCTGTGCCATGAACAGCAACTTAAGTCAGACAGCAGAAGGTCTTTATTGTGCTGGACGCAATTAGAGTCCCTTTGCTGGATGCGGTATCAAAAATATTCTATTTGTTATTGTATCGCAGACGTACTTCATGGCACCCTTAGACGTGTAGTTCAACGGGGTAGCTTAATCTAGACCTTAGTACTCAGTTGAAGTGCGAAGTCCACAAAGGGGGTGGGGGGTAATGCCAAATGCGGGCAAGAGGAGGGAGGATACAAAGTAGGTTATTTTTGAGGCCCTCCTTTATGGTCAACCTCTAGAAGGACATTCCGGTCGCTAGTGCTATGTATAATTTGTATTAGGCTATACTTCACATTTTGTTCAGTTACAGTTTTCGTGGATAAACGTGTAGACTAAAAGCTAAGAATCGGTCTTTCGTTCAGAATAATGGAAGTTCGTGGCAGGTATACCGTCCGGCAGGCAGACAGACATGTGGTCAGGCATGTAGGCATATAGTCAGACAGACAGACAGATAGACAGACAGACAGACAGACAGACTGACTGACTGACTGACTGACTGACTGACTGACTGACTGACTGACTGACTGACTGACTGACTGACTGACTGACTGACTGACTGACTGACTGACTGACTGACTGACTGACTGACTGACTGACCAATTGTGCAGACAGATAAGCAGACGATTCAGCACAGAGACAGTAAGCCTACGTGTTTGCAGGAAGTCAGGGACAAAAGACTAATTCCTTAGAGCAGCTGGCCTTAATCGATCGATTCTGACTACGTTTTCGTATATTAGGTTGTATGATAATCAATTAATATTATTATTTTTAGCGGAGATTAAGAATTACATCTGGAATTAAAGAAATTAATTAATTAATTAGTTCATATTATATTACTTTCTCCTGCGTGGAACAGGCTACCTGAGAATGTGACGAATGCCCCATCGCTGGACACATTCAAGTCACGACTCAAGACACATCTTTTTAGGATATCTTATGACTGCAGTTGATTTTTGAATCTTTGTACAGCGCCCTTTTCTTCGGCCTCGGCTGTGCTACGGTGCTATATAAATTGTCTTATCATTATTATTATTAAATGAATAGATTGCAGGGACACTCCAACTTGAAAACCAGCCAGTTGGATTTGAACATAATATACTAAAAGATATAATACACAATGTCTAAGTTTTAATTAAATAATCGAGTATTAATCAAATTTTGTGATCAGTATATAAATCAGTTATTGAAATTGATCGATAGATCAGAAGGCATCGATCCGATTCGGAATACTGAACGTCATTGAACTTGTACTTCTCCAGGACACGTTACTAGCTGAACGAACGAACGACTCTGATTGGTTGTACGGACCGGAAGTAGTATGAGATTGTTCGATATGATTGGTCAGCAATGAATTCGGGGCGGGGTCATCACTGTCAATAGACGATTGTTTAATGTCGAAGAGACAGGCGCTTGTCGAAAGAGGCTTCTCGTCCTTGGAAAGGGGTTCGAAGCCTGACTCTGCCGCAGTCTGAGGACAGTCTACATAGACCGCAGTGTCGACGGTTCGATTTTTCGTTCTGTGGGGACAGAGGTACTGGCTGTGAATGTAACGTAGACGTATTTCGTCCTCGCTGTCGCCTAGCTTCGGCAACCGGAAGAAGCGAGTTGCGCATGCGCGTCGCTTGATTGCGTTGTATGACGTCATCTGCTTTCGGTTGTCGTTGTTCAGGGTGAAATTATTCTCTCGACTCTTTAGACATCTAAATTAAAACCAAGTTTAAAGCAGAGAGTTTCATGAGAACTCCAATTTTGCATTGAAATCTCTTGTTCTGACTTGACATATCCAAAAGCAACAGCTGTGAAAATATCACTGACATTCGCTATAGCCTTCGATAGCGTTGCAATTAGGTTACTTAGTGAACAATATTGAATGATTTTTTTACATTTTATCTTAATGCGGTTTTTAGTTTTTGGAGCACGGTAGCCGATTGGTTAGAGCGCTTGGCTTATAACGCGGAGAATACGGATTCTAGACTTTTCTGAGACGGTTACAAGTCCTTCGCTCACAATTGCTTAGCGTCCTCGATATCATGCTGTTAAGTCATAAGATAATGGAGCTTAATAAATGCAAAATAATAATAATAATACTGTAGCACGGTCCGTATATGGGGACCTTAAATGGCGTGGCGCCCATTCAAACGGGCAGCGGTGGTGAGAGATCACTCGATTACTGTAATTCACTGAAAATGAGCAGAGTGGAGGCCATACGGTTGCTATAGAAAACGTGTACATTTAAATTTACACCATTTTCAGAAAAGAGCGACCATGGCTGCTGTTACAACAGCAGCTGATGGTGCCATTGGTGGATAGTTGGGCTTTGATGGATTGCATACCTGTGTTGCAGTGAATAGAGAGCGACGAGAAGACAGATTCCAACGGCCACCCCAACCGTAACACCGATCGCCAGCGCCGTCCACATGCCGACCGCGTGAAAACCCGCTACAATCACATGACAAACGACGCTGTCTACCCCTTCACTCCTATACCCTACTCCATACTCTGTATTTCTGTCTGTCTCCCTCCCTCCCTTCCTGCATCCTTCTTCCGTTACATTCCTCTCTTTTCCACTCCGTCCAATAGGCTGTCTATTCGTCCCCCATTTCCTCTGATCTGTTCTCATTCTCTCTCATGTCCCCTTTGTTCTTCTTTGCTATCTGCGTTCCTCTCCATATATATAGAATCCTGCCATCTCCACCCTTCGCCTCAACTCCTCCATATATATATATACAATTAAGACAAATATATAATATAAGACAAATAAGTCATATATATACATGACTTATTTGTCTTATATACATGACTTATTTGTCTTGGCATTCCTGCCTCCAGTTTCTTACTCTCTTGACCCCATCCATTGACTTCTTCTTATTGTCTTTCTACATTCTTGCCCCTTTTCTACCCTGGTCCCCATTATCTCTAGCTCTCCCAACTTCCTCCACTGCCTTCTGGTTGTTTGCCTCCCTGTTTTCTGCACTGACTGTCCCTGTTTGTCCCATTCTTCTTGTCTGCATGGTCAGCCAGCGCTGCAGAGGGCGTCTCTCAATGTGTGTACATGATGTCAAGATAAATACATTGCTTAGCGACGGCTCTGGAGGCTTCGTCGCGTCTGCAAGATATCCATCGCATTAGGAACAAATGATATATGATAACATGGAATAAGATACGATGGGCCAGGATGACATAAGATGGGATAGAATTGAAATTAATATAAAATTTCATTTGAGGTGATTTCATCAGAACGGGTTTGATGTTATGTAAAATAAATGATTTTAGACTTTATGAGCTTTGGCAAATGTAGGCTACACGACATAGAAAAACGACCTGGTTTTCCAACGGATCATGATTTTTGATTACATTTAGATAGCGCCTTTAAATTACCTCGCCAAGGCGCTAAAACACGGCTACATAACAGACACCCACGTATCTGATGAACTAATGCAAGCAGTAAATGTCACATCAATCTTAGCGTTTAAGACAGTAAAACACTCGAGCAGTATAAATTAAGCCGTTTATATAGCCGTGTCAGTCCTTAGTACAAGTGCCACATGTGGTGGTGAACTTCACTTTCAACCAGATGCGTCTGAATACGTAAGGGAATTTCGTGCTTAATTGGAGAAGAATGTGGTCGCATTATAATCACGAAGACACTTGTTTTCTATTCAGAATGGAGACGATAAGTATTATGCTCATTTTAAATGCGATCTTAGGCAATAGAGAAAAGCCTGGTCAAATATAAATGATACACTACCTTACACTACATCGTTATGTATTCTTACTGTGCCAAAAGTTAAGCTATACCACCCGAGGCTATGCCATGAAAATGCGTTGGTGTTTAAGGCATGTTAAATGAGTTGGTGTTAAAAGCATGATAAATGAGTTGACATTAAACGCTTGTTAAATCAGATAGTGTTAAAAGCATGTTAAATGAACTGGTATTAAAACGCATGCCAAGCGAGCTGGTTTTAAAAGCATGTTATACTTAACTTACTTGGGAACAAACTCAGTGATGCATCTTCAATCGACAAGGAATCCGTCTTTGTCAAGGAATCTTTAAAAAAAGATGCACGTTTAATTTGTTGCGACAGTGCACCTAGTAATAACGACTGCATTCCTTAGGAACACTAGAAATGGGTTTCCGACCCTCTGTTAATCTGAAAGCCAGCAAAGCAATGTGCTAGAAAAACAGCGGCTATATACCGGATAGAAATGACACATAATAGAGTAGAATCAAAGACCCCTGCATGCATGTTAAACCTTGTTACTGATATTGTGAGGCATATCTGATCAAGTAAAGTATTTGAAAACTATTTTTCTGGTTCCTATGCCACACTTCATGTGCCGCGTTAACTCCCATTCTCAAAATGCAATGATTTGCCACATATATATATATGTATGGAAAATTGTTCAGATATATATATATATATATATATATATATATATATATATATATATATATATGGAAAATCATTGCATTATATATTGTACGTGTCTTCAAGTATTGTTTTCTTTTTCTATGATAGTTTTCTGTGCTGTTTTAGATTCGACTCTGTGGGTCATAGGGTTGGAACCATGCATAGAGCGATAGATGTCTTTTTCCTGCTACTCAATTCCATCTTGGCCTTATCGGAATTGATCTTCCTGTAGATCTACTCCTAAGCTCTAGATAACAAAATACGGCAGAAGAAATAATCTAAAGCAAACCAACAACTGTAAAATGCAAACTCCATTTCAACTACTTTTTGCGACACGATAAAATGTAAAAATTTCACACACGGTAGCAAATAGATGGATTGAACAATAGTGCAAGAGCAACAGTCGTCCAGGAAAATGCAATTGCCTTAGACGATGCTAGATTTCATATCAAACCTTTCTGATTTAAATTCGTTTTTTTAAAAAATCCTTTTTTCTGCTGTGTTATTCTCCTCGTTTTGAGACAACTAGAAAATCTAGAAAGTTCATGAGCAAATATCTGTGGGGCACGGTAGCCGATTGGGTATATCGCTCGGCTTCTACCACGGAGAATATGGGTTCCAGCCCCCGAGGTGGTTACTGTGTAGAGACCTTGATCAAGTCTTTTACGCACAATTGTTCAGCGCCATCGACTGAGGCTTAGTCATTAGATAACGGCGCTTAATAAATGCAGAAATAATAATAATATTATTATTAATAATAATATTAATAACAATAATGATTCGTATTTTTGTGTCTCTTTCACGAAATATGTATTATATTTTAATGTATTATAAACATCCCGAGTATTATATGTTTAATAAGAGCCACGTGTGTTATTTTTATCTTGATGGATGATCTCGGCAGGTCGGATTAATTAAGTTGGTTCTATGTTAGTAGTTTGATCGGTAAGTCATTTGGTAACCCGAGATTTTCTATTCTCGCCGTTGATCCATGTTGGCGCATGCTGGCTTTACCAAGTTTTAATTGAAAGTTTAAACCTTGTTCGTTTAGAAGTAGATTTTTCCATCCATGAGATGGCGTTTTGGTTTTTCTTGCTGTATAATGAAACGAAGTGGCCAGTCCTCTGAAATTCAGTGGAAGAAGAAATCTAGCTCCAAAATTCATTGGTTTAGCTGCTGCCAAGACCAGTGAAGTGTAGATCCACGAGGTTTATCGTCAATTAGAATAAACGGCGACCGGCATTTCTCCTCAGTCAGTCAGCCAATCAGTCAATCAAACTCGCTGTTCATCGCATTTCCTAAGGGACGTGTTCGGCTGGTGAGAGTCAGCGAAGATGGAGGAAATTAGCTGTCGACCACGAAGAAGGACGTGGAAGAGGATACCCAAGAGTCGTGGAGGAGGATAGGGAAAAGTGGACTGGGAAAAGAAATAAGGTGAGTAATATAAGAAGACTAGAGGAAATGAAGCAGAGAAGGTGAACTAGATAGAAGTTGAGGCACATTACGGATTTTCTAACGGTATTATGAAAATGAGTCGTTTGCCATTAATTTTTTTGAAAACGATTCAACTGCACTGGATTGGGTACGATTCAGAATTACAAACGTAAACAAGCACAATTATTAATTAAACATACATACCCTTTTACATCGCATTGCACTACAACCGGTTCAGACTCACAAACAATGGCCATGACCTTAGCAGTTATTTCCAATGAACAGAAGAAAATTGAACCGAAGGCAGATCTCACATTTCCAAATGTTACCAGTCGATTTATGCGCCAATTAGGATGACATATTGCACTCCACTTGGGAAGCTAAATCGTGGTTTTAATCGTACATTTCTTTATCACACCAAACGCCTTCGACGTCGATGAGAATTTAAGGGGGAAAGGCAATAAAGTCTGTGAATGATACTGTCAACCATGGTCACCAAGTGGTGACAGTCTTCGATTCCAGACACTTAAATAAAGACTAACGAAGTGAATTAAGACTTGTTAACACTATGTTTTGTCAGCAGTTTGTCTGCTTGTCTATTTGCCAGTATGTCTGTCCATTTCTCTGTCCTTTTGCGTAATGTTTGACAGATGGCATTTGTGTACCAACCATAGCTACATGTACATCGTTCGCTTTTTCTCTTAATTTCTTATGGATGAAACTGACATTGCCATGGATATTGTTTCGACATACCTACTCTTGACATTTGGAATCAATATTTAAGTCTGCGCATGACATCTGATCAGAACAAAAAGAAATTTTTGGACATACGCGCTCTTGACATTTTGAATTAATATTTCAGTCTGTGCATGACATTGGATCAGACCAACAAGATTCATCGTCTTAGTAGTCAGCTGTTAATTTTGTTTTCTAATTTGAATCATCGACGCAAGGGAAGTCCACATATAATGAGAACCGCAATAAGGCAACCATTTGCCTATAAGCGATGTTTTCTCTCCACAGTTTTCAAGACGTCAACGCAAAGAGCTGGTTCATAGTATAAGTACAAAAAGATGTACAGTCATAAACACGTAAATAGAACTTAACAAAGCAGACTCACATACTGTAAAAGAAGATTCAAACATTTGGAGCTTAATATGGCGATACAATCAACATATAGACACATCCTGATTCACTTCTTAACTCTGAATCACTTAAAAGTTAAAACCCAATTTAACCTCCTCCTGTACTAACTGCTATTGTTACTGATCAATTCTCGGAACTGACTTTGACCTATTTTGATTTCCCCCTCCCCAAGCCATTTCTTAAGGCCACTCAGAACGCATCAATTAATACTCACCCTGATTCAGCTGACCGCACTCTCCAGTCTCTCCGATCCACTCGTTATTCTGACACAGCAGGGTCCAGGACCGACGAAGTCCGCTGCATCCGACCAACGCCCGGTCTCCCTTGCGAGTCAAGTAGGCGCCGGTGGGCAACTTGGGTTCCCTACAGCCAACCACTGAAACACAGAAACGCTTAGTCTTTGAAGCGCATAAAAGCACAACCACTGAGACACAAAAATATACACAAATGTATGTCTGCGTCCATGTCTGCCCTTTCGCCGAGACATCTTTCAACACGCCTCTGAACACTGGTGTTGATAGTGGTTGGCCATAATAATTTTATTATAACACACCTGACCTGACCTTAATCTTACATCACCTTACCTCACCTTCCCTTTCCATACTTGAGTTCCTCAGTTTTTCAACTCCGCTGTTCCTCAGGCGTCTGAAGACTGTGTTGTTCAATAGTGGATTCCCTGCTTTGGATCGGGAGCGCCACTGATGAGTTTATTCTTGAAATGGCGCTTTATAAATGTCAAATTACAATTATAATAATAAACAAAGCACGTACTGAACAAATATACATGGCTTTCGCACATGAGCTGCGAAAACAAGATTGTGGCTATCTGGTGACAAAAGCTTTTGCTGTTTTCATGCATGCCATCTCAATGCACACACATTAAAAAGTAACGTCACTGAAATGTAACGGCTTCAAGACACGAAGCATAAGCATTTGCCCCTACTGCTAACCTAATACAAAGCACACGACGTATTCCACTATCGTACAACACTCATAGCAATGCACGACTACAATGACAAACCACGACATACACAGACATACTTGCATACACCTACGGACACATCTCATACACTCAAGGTTGCACCAGTCAGCGGCACACAGTAAAGGCGCTTTTAATATGTCACTCGACGCATGTAAATAATTCCGTGAAGGATGTAAGGCACAACAGCAGCAGCAGCAGCAGCAGCAGCAGCGGTGGCGGCGACACGATGTTCGTTTGTGACACCATAAAAGCTGCGGTCGCCATCGAAAGCTTTTTGCCGTAAACGTTTCCGTCAAGTATCGCGGATTTCTTTTAAAAGCTTGTTTCGTGGACCTCTGTTTGCCAGAGCTAATGGCCGTTGGGCCATTCCAGAAGAAATCGATCCTGCCGAAGACACAATGCCTTATCTAAACAGCCACGCATGCTGCAGACTGTAGTTTGCTGAGATTAGAAACCGAACCTGAATGATATTGGTATGATCTGCTAAATATAAAGCGCAAACAAGAACCAGGTCACCACAGACCGTGTTTTGCTCAGATTATATGAAATGTTTTGTGAAATTTGCTAAGAATTGGAGCAAATCAGAACGAGATCGCATATAAAAATGAATTCTGTGACCAACTTCAGTCATAATCTTGCTTCGGTCAACTAATCGCTTCCTTTATAAGTAGGCCTAATTGATTCGCCTAATTGTCCGTCGTGAAAAAAATAAATTCTCGCCCCAAATCTACCAAAGTTTTTTTCTGGAGGAAATCACTATTTTTGTCTTTTTCTCGCGGTATGATTATTTTTCATTATTGTCGCTTTTGAACGTGTGAAGGCGCTATATAAATATCCAGTTAGATTGCAATCTATAAAATGGCGTTTGGTTTATCAAGAGTTTTAATAAATGTTATGTATTTTGAATTTTTTGTCAGCTCTAAAAATTTAGAACTGAAATTATGCATGTAGTTGTTTTGTTTTGTATGTGATAGGTCTTACATATTATTTTCAATTCCTATAGACACATTTACCGGTTTAAGTCTAAGACAAAAACGGTAAGACATCTTCTAGAACAAGTTAGCGTTAATTTCTGTTGGAAGCCTTTGAATTTCAAAGTTACTATTTTTCAGCATATAGAAGTTACTCGACATTATAAAATTTACCGAAGGGAGGAAAGTATCGAATAATCAGTTGCTAACACGCATTAAAGAAAAGTAGGCTTGATTGCTTTTGACCATGATTACTGATTAACATAACTTACCTAAACCGATCTATGTTAGTTAGTTACTGTATATATATATACATTCAGTATAGTACCTTTTAAGTACCTCACAATAGCGCTGCCTGCCCTTGTCTACATGGTGTTCAAGTTCATTTACAACAAAACCATCTGTAAGCACACAATGCTCAGATAACTAAGAGGTCACCATCACTGGGGGAGAGCTCCCACACACACACAGAGCCCAACCAACGTATTCCCTTCCAGAGTTGACAGTCGATTATGAAGGCGAACTTTCTCATAAGCAATCCTATTCCACAATTCCTATCCTGATTCCTCCTCTTCACCTTATACCTCTTTCGCCGATCCAATTCTAAACACAGTAGCCGCCTGACTGCTTACAATATCTGCCTGAACCTTGGATCTTGACCGGAACCGAACGCGGTCTAACCTGCCTATCAATCTCGTTTTGACTGAGCGCCTGTGAATCAGCTGGTTCTCGCGACTTCGCCTTCGTTGGGCGCTATAGAAATCTCGAGATTACGATTACGATTTCGACTGTGATTAATAAATAAATAGATAATGCGTACATTTCAGTCACACGTTTTATGCACTGCCTAACATCAGTTAAGCAACTACCACACGGAGCATATGGAGCCCAATTAACATTACTGGAACAACGCAGTGATTATTTGCGCCAAACCTGCGCGCTATATAAAGAAAAGCGGTCAATAAGTAAAACTGTTGTTGCAATAATTGTGGTTGTATTAGGGCAGCCTCTTTTACATCAGCCGATTAATTATACGACGACAATAACGGCAACAACAACATTATTAATGAACCAGATTTCATTCAGACACTGAATTATTCAGTTTGATCGAACATTGCCACTTTGTCTTAGTCACCTGGTCTTACGTTTCACGCACAAGACTGCTTTCCTACCGGGGTCAACACAAATTGTATCATCTCTAGCGATTGCATCTAAATTACTTATTGGGACCTGGAACGATCCACGCATTCTAATACCAGACTGGTAAGCTTATTGATTAGAAGCGATTAAAGATTCAGCTGGATACGGAGTGTTGCAGATGCTGCTGGAATAAGTTAGAGGAATACGTTGCTACGGAAAATTAGATAATCACCTAGAGTTGTTAATAATTTAAGTTGGGCGCTGATGATAAACAAGTTATGCGTAAGAAGATAATTAGGTGTCTTGTGCTGTGCCTCTTTTTATCCCGAAACCTTAACATACTCCTCTCCTGAATATTACCACGGAAAATGGAAAGCCTCATATAAATATACGTATGTGACACTCGTCACGAATACGTCGACAGTTACACCTGCTTTGCACCTGGCTAATCCTTGGATTTCAAAAAATGATTTTCAATTTAAATTAATGAAAACCTGCCTTTTTAATACATAAATCCCACCAGTTCATGTTTTTGCTTTCGAAACAACTAACTCCTCGTGAACTTTATTATTAACGTAGCAGAAGCAACGCCTCATATTGTCCTTACTTCGTAATTAAGTACGGCTAGTTATAATTATTCTGAGTTATAATTATCCGAGTGATGGTATATGCAGTCATCCGAGAGGGGTTGTCTTGGTGAGGTTGTCTTGGTGACGAACGATGACATAATGATGAGGTAATAAGATAGGCAGTGATAATGATGACATCCACGAAAATGATGCTAATTTACCTTCGTATTTGAGGATATACTTTGCGCTTCCGTTGATGTCTCGCCTAAAAGCAGACGACAATAAAACCGTTAGACTGTCTCCCTGCGACGCATAAATCGAAGCCACTCGGGTGGCCGTGTGGCAGATCATCTTCTCAATCGTGGCCCCATCTTCTAGCGCCTCCCTGACGGTTGCTATGGAATCCTCGGCGCAGTTCATCCTTCTTCTGCTGCGAGTCGAGAGATCCGCACCCGCAAAGGAAGTATTGCCGAAGCCGACGGTGTTGAGGTTGAACAGGGTGAGGTTGATACGCTGACCTGGACCTGCCAGAATCCTCCACGGGCAACTCTCCGATCCTATCTCTGTCGCAAACGTGGAGTAGGTTGTAAGGTAACCCAGCAGGTCAGTTACCTGAGCGTACCTGTCCTCCAGGCACTGTTGCGACGAACCTATTTCTGCTAAATGACCACAGCCAAAAACAGATAAAAGTTCTCCTGCGAAATACACGGCAAGAGACTAGGAAGAATAGATGAACGAAATCAATGCATCTCATGCATAAAAGAAACTGGCAACTGTCATTAAATGATTGAAACATATCACCAGCTACCAGGTTTTGGCTGTTTGATTTACTTGTTCTGCCTCTTTGGAAGGGATTGTTAACGCTTTACTCTCATTAAAATCGAATGCCAGCTGGCAGCAGACACTCAGATAAATCTACATCTCTTATGACGACAAAGCTCTTACAAACATAACACTGACACAGCCTCAAGACTTGCACCCAGAGCGATGTTACATTGAAATAAAAGGGGCTATGATATCATGCACTTTAGGACAAAAAACGATAACTATCTTTAATAGAACACACACTGCATATTCACAGCTTTGGGTTGGTTGGTTGAGTAATGTGCGTGTTAGAGCATCACCTTGGACGATCACTACCCACATGGACAGACCATGAGCAGGTCCAACTTTTCAATACTACTGAATTATGACCAGTTGTTGTAGAGCGGCGCTATATAAAAACGAGACAATATAAAAATATCGAATAATCGATATAACATATTTTCCGTTTCATTAGACAAACAATATTCAGGCATACGAAACTTCAGATGGACTTATATAAACGACTGTAGCGTTCAGCTGAAGCGCTGGCAGAAAAGTCAAATTTATGACTCGATAACAAGCTTTCTTCCGACAACACTGTACACATTCCTTGGACCCGACATCCACATGAGACTAATTCGATAATTTTGTCATGAAGCTGTCTATGCACTGAGTCGTGGCTACAGCGGCTGAGTTGGCAAACGCTAATAAAGCGCTGGGATGCTAAATTGGCCTTTGTGCAGTAAGACAGTATTACAGTAGTGTAGTAACACGGGATGTTTTTTTCCACCACAACGCTTCATGGTCGAATCCTTGAGTTCCATGGTTATGCAATCTACAAGCAATTAGCCATCGGCCCATGCATGCCGCTAAGTAAGGAGCATTTAGCTTCCTTTGCAATTGTATTGAAGACTATTACACTACGAGCTGCAGTGTCAGTACCTTGGTGATACATGAAGCATCAGTCCATACTTTAAAATTACGTTGTACAGGTCGAGTGGCTTTAGTGAGCTCAGCTATATTTTGAACGGATCTTACCATTAAAAGTCATAATGGATGATGAATGCTGCCTACCAGCGTTCGATTGTCAGCAAAGAGCCCTATTTAATGCCTTTTGTGTGGCTGACTCTTTTATCTTTAAAAGGCACTGCGTATGATTCGCTCTGAATACGACAATGATGTTTTATATTCGGTAAACTGTCCAAAATGACCCTTGAAATTCAGTTTTAAATTATGGAGTTTTAAGTTAGCTTTTTAAGTTAATTCAATTACTGAAGAGAAGTGCAAAACTAACATTTTATCTAAGACATTTTCCATTCAAGCGGGCTAAGAAATGTACAGAGAGCGAGAAGAAAGCAGAATTAAAACGACAAAAGGGAGAGATGGAAACAGTGTTAGTGGAATAGTTATTAAGGCTTTGTCTGTGCTCAAATTTAAACAGCAGGAGATGGAATAATTGCATCTAGGACGTCCTAACTCCAAGCAATCGTTCCGTAATAATTGTCTGCATCTCTTAATAAATTACTGAGCATATACTGTCTGGATGTCGGGCAACATTACCACTCCTCCTCTTTCTCTTCCTTTTCATTCCATTCTTCTCCTAAACATCATTTCTTATTCATCCACTCACATTTTTCTCATGATGTTTACAATATACATATAATCTTGTCGCTTCAAAGGCGCTACCGCTACAATGCACTGGCTAATGTAATGTAATGTATTAAAATTCGATGCAGTATAGCATAGTACTTAAATAGCGCCTCTACAGTGTACCACTCGTGAGGCTGTTTCTCGGACGGATTCTCATTCCTAGTGGACAGCAGACACCGTAAATAATGTGATGACCATACCTCTGATACAGGTGTATTCTGCTTCCAGGTAAGCGACCAGATCGCCCGGGCATGGCAGCAGCTTGATGAGGTTCTGCTCAGGAATTGGTACACGGCAGAACTTCTTTCCAGTACACTGAATATCCAAGTGACCCGTGACGTCACTACTGCAGCCCAGGTAGTAGTCACGCTTCAGACAACGTCCGATGCTCATTCGGCCGTATTGGGCCTTCAGCATCAGTATGAAGCTCGGCTCAAAGCACGACGCCTCAAAGCTCTCGAGCAGACAGAATTCCTTCGAACTGTACACTAAACAGGAGAACAGCGATGCTTTTACAGCGGATTAATAGACTAAGCGGCGAATTCGTGATGGAAAGATGACAGCTGCGGAAGAGGATAAAAGCAGGCGAATGAAACCTAGACGACTGCAAGAAGGCAAAATAAAAAGACGTGGCAAACGTCGGTCTCTTCCTATCAGCTGTAGATGTATTTCAATCCGCGCAAATATCTTTCATTACTGGGTTTGTCAGTCTACGATTCGGTGACAAGCAAATAAAGCAATCAAAAACAATAAGCAAATAAAGCAATCAGGAACATCAAATAGAAGAAACAATCAAATGATTTGGTATTCATGGAAAGATAGATGATTCCCGTTGAAAGCTTAAGCAGCAAGTAATTTCAAATGAGAAGCGAATGCTTAACCTTCATTGTGATCAGGCATGTAGATTATGTGTAATCTTGACTAGGCTACGCATCTGAGAGACATTTTCTAGCAAACGTGTGCATTTCGATCTGAAAGTTGACTTTAAAAATTGTCAGTAAATAAGATTTCTGCAATATGACAAAGTTGAATGTATGAAGCAGCCAAAAATGTATGTCTCCAACTCGCCATAAGTTAATTTGAATTTTCATGTAAATTTATATCAAAAGCAGATACTACTATATGTCACAAAGTCCAAGCCATTACCACTTAAACTACTTCAAATATCTGCAATATAGCTTTGGTTAATATGCGATAATTCAGGGAAGAAGCAAGTTTGAATCATATTCCGATGTTGCATAAAAATATCACGAGTGACCTGAAGTTCACTACATAAAAATAGAAAATTCGAATTCTTTTGTACCCTACACAAAAGTAATAAGCTAAAAAAATGAAAAAATATTGATCATCCTTGTTTCTCCCTAGTAAACGTCAAATATTTATAATGTCAGTAAAAAATTTAAGTTAAACAAAGAATTTTAAAAGCATTGTAAAAATGTCCACTCCTTTTCTTAATAAGAACGCAATTTTTTATTGTTAAAACACAAGCAAATGCAGCTGTTAGCCAGAATGTCTTCTGAAGGCTTTAATGGTGACATTGACTATAAGCATCATTCAAGTGTACAACAATCTGCAAAGATTAGTGGAAACGGCTCACGTCTTAAACCACAGTCTGTTAATTAATTAGAGGCGCGCAAATCGTCGTCTTTTCTTTTGATGTAATCCGTCAGCAAAAAGTATCAGCCGTATATAGAACACGACGAAACTTCATCGGTTTAATATCATAATCGATCGCTTAGAGTAACCTCGAGTGTCACGTTCATCACGTAAGCGAAATCTTTCATTTCGGTGCGGCAGAAGAAATAGGCTTCAGCAGCTGACAGGCGAGGATTAACGCAGAAACTGCGAAGATAACTTGTGTTCTTGAGAATTGAACGATGGCTTAGCGAAGAGAAGAGTAACTCTACAGCCGCTTGAAAACTGACGATGAAAAAGGCTTCTTCATGCCAAGGTTTGATCAGCAGCAATGCCCAAGACATCGCATCATAAAATAACTTTTAATATTCGACCTTAAGCTATAAAGCAAGTCTCTGATTTATACCATAAGTTACAGTGTATTGCATTTTTAGTCAGCCAGACGGTGCTTATTTAGAAGTGACTCCGACTTCACCAGGTGGCGCTTCAATCGATAGCGAGAGAAGTGGCGTTGTCACGTGATTTATCGAGATATTGTTGCCAAATCAGATTAGAAATCGAGTTTTGAAGAAACACAATTTCTCGCCATTGTGATGACATTGTGGTTAGCATATTCCTGCTAACAGCCAACCGATTTTCAGTTTAGATTCTGTATTCTTAAGTTTTTAACTTGAGAAAAATTTAAACACAACTATTTTAGTAATCGATTTTCGGTAAACCCAGGGCATCACACTTCCGCCGGACTAGCCATGAAACACGTAAACAGATGTCAAAACACAGGATGTTTGTATCATTAAGCGTAATCGATATCATCACCTCATTCTCATCATTTTCGTCATCATCATAATCATAATCATCATCATCATCATCATCATGACAGTCGTCGTAAACATCATCATCATTATCATCGTCATGATCGTCATCATCACCATTATTGTCATCGTCATTGTTATCATCATCAGCAGCAGCAGCAACAGCAGCAGCAGCTTCATCAAAGAAAACCCAGCAGCATCGGGGAAAAGATGACTGTAATGATGAATGAATAGTTGACATGAGTAGGTCATAGTAACTGTGTGTTAACCCTATCGACATCACATCAAAATATCCTACTCTTTTTATATACATGTAATACAATGTCTTGCCTATCAACATAGGCCTGTTATAAAAAAAAATTATAAATAATGTAGCAACAGCGACCTAGAGCCGCCTCACCTTCCAACAAGACCATCGTTTCGAAGAATAAGCGACAGTGAAAACATTGCTTGGGGCTTCAAAACATTTCTTCCAATCACAAAACAATATTATTATTCCACGAAAGACCAAATTATAACCGTCTCTTCTATAATTATTGAAATGGCCATTCTATTCTTTAAATTTCCATTAGGCCTAGTCATCAGGATTGTATGTAAATGTATCAAGAGTTCAAGACACTTAATATTGAATACCGCGAAATTTTCCTGATCACGTTGTCAACTAAATCTACTTAGTCTTATTCTCATGTATAAACTGATAAGCTTTAATTTGTTTTTCAAGAAAATACTTGTTTCTCCATGTGTGATTCGGTTATCAACTGCTTTGGGTGCAGGTAACCGACTGCTCTGACCATCTGCAGAGAACTATCTGAGCAGGCCGCAACAGCTATGATGAATTGGTCATGTGCGAATCCAGCGGGATATTCGGCTCCACCCCGACCAGTTTCAGCGAGGGTTGCAACAGAAATGATAAACTAAATAACTGAATGATGAAACTGTAAAATCGAAAAGTGTGAAGTCGGACGTGAGACAAAGGATGGGAAGAGTAAAGGAATGAAGGATAAAATTGAGGAAACCCATCGGAAAGGGCAGACGATTTAGAAAGTCATTAGAATCTTTCCATCATACAAAACCTCAATCATAATAAGCTGGACTCCTTCCTCAACTCCTTGATACTCCAGTGTTATTGGCCACACATTCATATTAACCATATGACACCATGACGACCAACACAGTAGTACCGCAACCATTACCAACCATGTGAGCACTACCACTGTCAGATCTAGGCCTAAAGGAAGAGATGGCACGTGGCCCCCGAGCTTTTCATCTCTGCGACCCGGGTTCGAAGCCCCGGTCCGTCATGTGCAATCAGCATAGATTAAACTGTCAAACTGTAAGTAACCTCATGGCCATCACATTCAATATGAGTGCCTCCTTAAAATCAATACACAGATTTCAAGGAAGTCCAGGCTAACAGTTTGCCAGATTATGACATAATATCGCCCGCCTCTCCTAAACTTTAAGACACAAAGACACCCGACTAGTACGCTTGGGGGAAGTATTCAAAAGGCTCTATATACAAATAATCAGCTATATCCTGTAGTTATTTCCATCTGATTCAAAACCGAATCGTAATCGTATTGTAATCGTAATCGTAATTCCTAGATTTCTACAGCGCCCAACGAACGCCACGTCGCGTGGAGCAGCATATTCACAGGCGCTCAGTCAAAACAAAATCGATAGGCAAAAGGGTTCAGTTCCAGGTCAAGATCCAAAAGTCAGACAGAGAGACAGCGTGGCAACTGTGGGGGGATGGTGTTTGGGATTGGAGCGGAAAGAAGGGGTGCCAGGATAGGATCTGTGAGAGGAATGTTTTCAGCTTTGAGTGAAAGGCCGATGCAGAAATTGCAAGCTGTGGAGCATCGATGACTTTGTATAATGGGTCAGAAAACTGTCGCAGTTCTGGAGGAAGTTTATTCCAGAGTGGTGGAGGCGTGGAACATGGATAAGAGAGAAGCGGTGGACAAAACCAGAGACAGAAGTGCCTGGAGACGACAAGTTGAGGCCTCATCGTTGGCCCGTTGGCCTGATGGAGGAGAATAAAAGAAAGAAGAAAGAAAGGTGGACCCAAAACAGATCCTGACCCAGACTTTGCCTGCGATGTTGTTTAAATGAATGTCTGCTAAAAGGTTGGTTCTCTCTATATAGACAGGGCGTATTATTATGACTGGAACTAGCTTCTATATCTGTCCTTATTGCTATTACCGTTGCTGTAACTGGTTTTTGCTCAAAGACAGGTATAATTATAAGCACACACACTTACACGCACACCTACACACACCTACACATACATACATGCATATGCATATTTCGTTAGTTGATGGCCCTTGGCATGCGGAAGAATGAGGCGTGGAGACTTTCTTATTTTGCGTAATAATGCAAACGGCCACGCGCTGATCGATATCAGAAGAGGCGAGAAAATCGATAATCGCCGAGTAACCGAAAGACTGCAGAGCGCCCGCTGTCGTCGAAACTGTAGACTACGTGAGGAGGAGGAGAACTGTAGTCGATGGAGCTGTAAGATTATACAGATGAGATACACCGTCTGTCTGATCCAGCTTAATTGCAGACGAGCTTTGAAAAGCTCGCAGGTATGACGGTCACATTGTTAACATAATGGCCCAACCTGTACCACTATACACGTGCACAAACACTCACTCACACACACAACACATATATATAAATATATGTATATGTGTGTATAGCAGGCAGATATATGTATACACACATATATAGACGCAAATACATATATCGATAGGTGTATGTATATATGTGTGAATGTGTGTGTAGTTTGAACCAGACAGGGTCCGTGGAAACAGGTGCGAGCATTTGTATGGCATCTTTGCTTTGGAGGCTTTTAAAACGGAATCTACCTGAATCTTCCATACTTGGAATAGAGTGTTTCTTGAGGTTCTTTTCAAGTGGACCAGCGTAACTTAATCAGTTTCTATAGACAAGTGCCAAAGAACGATACAAGGCCGTTTCCTTCATTTCACTGAGCTAATGACTACACTAGTATGGCCAACCCTCTGCTCACATGCACAACAGTTCTATGTTACATTGATATGGCTACAGGTATCACTGATATCTGCAGGGTTCACGTTGAACATATTGCATTCTACAATGCCAAGTCCTTAAAAGCGCTAGGCAAATGCTCGCGTATAATACTTTTCTTAGTTTTATGTATTTTCGAAGCAGAACCCAGTGTCCCAAAACACACTGATTGGTATCGAACCTATTGATCTACAACAAGATTTGACCCAAACTTTATGTTTGCGATTTTGTCTAAATGACTGCCTTTTAATATTCTGCCATGTGTATAACCGCCTTACCCTCTGTCCATCCATACGTCCATCCATTCATCCATCATCCAATCATCCACCCAATCATCTATTCATCCATTCGTCCGTCCGTCTATCCATCCATCCTTCCTTCCTTCCTTCCATCAATTAATTAATCCACACATACATACACTCATGCATCCATACATCCATGCATCCATCCAACAATCAATTCATCCATCCATCCATCCTTGCTTCCATCAATTCATCAATTCATCCATCCATCCATCCTTGCTTCCATCAATTCATCAATTCATCCATCCATCCATCCATTCATCCGTCTATTCATTCATCCATTTATTCACTCTGCCGAGCTGTAGAATTATTTTCCTAATTTTGTTCTAACTAAAACAAGATTTCTTACCGCAGCTGCATCATCTAGAACTTTCGCTCGCAGCCAACGGCTTTTCTAGGCAATCAGACGGATGCAGAAGTGAGTTTCGACTGCACAAGATGGCAGCAGCGGCAGCAATTGTGATCTAATTTGTCGGAAGCATCAGTGTTAACGACTATTTCAGTCAATCAACGCCGCTCGTTGGCCGAACTCTAAGGACTCTTTTCTGTCTGTTCAAGAAGAAGCTCTGGTCCTTCTTTTATCATCCAACTGACAGCTCAATTCTAAATAAATAACTACAGAATGCCGCTTTTGAATATAATGATCGGTCTAACCTTGAGGAACTTTGTCCATCTATACATTCATCCATCAACCCATCCACCAATCCATGTATGCATGCTTGGATGCATGCATGAATCCGAGCATCCATCCACCAATCCATCTATTCATCCATCCATCCATCCACCCACCCATCCACGCATCCATCCTGCGCATGTCCATCCGTTCGTCCATCTATCCATCCATCTGCTGATCACACCCTCTACATGTATCTGTCCATCCTGTTTTTCTTCCATTGATTGCTCGGCTGTTGACCTATCACCACATGTCTCTGGTTGTCCGCCTGGATATCTCATCATATGCTTTTGTTGACCTTTATTTGTGCCATTTTATTATCCTGCTTAGTGTAGCACTATAGTGCAACGTATCACATTATGCTGCATTTTAAATGTATATATCTGAACACTCATACAGCCAATGGCGTAGTTAGCCTTGCGAAGGCCCTTGTGCAAACTGAACTTTGGGTATTTTGCTTTACGTAATTGAGCAACAGGGCCTTGGCCCCTTGGGGCCCAGGCGGCCCCTGGCCTCGTGGGCCCTTGTGCTTTGCACAACCTGCACAACCTATTGCTACGTCCCTGCATAGGGCGCATTTGGAAACCCCCAAAGGCGTTGGGGCGGCCTGAAAAGGTGCAGATTAAAACAAGTTGAGATTCTTTCTTGAGATGTTTGTGGCAATATGGTTCGAATTTTCAGTGGGAAAAATTTCAGTGTAATGTTGCATTGAGTCGTGTTGCATTGTATGGCCTAGAATTGAATTCAATTACATTGTATTGTATTGAATTATATAGCAGTTTACAGTACTACACTGCAGTCTGCATGTGTGTATCATAGTGCAGATCTGACTAAGCCAGCACAAAAGTAAAGTAAAGTAAGCTGTTGAGGTTTCTTGTGAGTGGTATACTACATGCGCCCATTCATCAAGCAAGTGTTGAGTAGGAACAACATGGGTGTTGGTCTCGCGAAATAAATTGCCTCTCTATAAATTACGTTCTGTTCTATGTAACTGTAGCTAAGTTAAATTTTGAATGTTTCTGAAAGATACTCGTATTCAAAGTCGACCAACAATTCTAATCCGATATGTGTTTCTGCATATATCTGGCTTCTCTTAAGCACCTCAAGAAAGCACTTCTTGCGAGCTTTATCGATGTTTTAGTTATCAGTTGACGCATATTCACAGCCCTGGATCGGATTGCAGTGAACATGATGAATGACACCGAGCCCGAAAGTAGCTTTGGCAACAAACGGTGACTATTTTCGACCGATCGTTCCATGAAACACCATGAGCCGACGATGCTGGCGATATTCGCTGTCTGAACATCGTAAAAACCGCACAAAATTCTTGATTTGATTTATAAATTGATTTCGACGGCAGCCAATTTAGCCAGTATCACTTGAGCGATCGCCTAAAAGGTCAATTTCTGGTCTGTCGCTGCGACCTTGTGTTTCCGGATGAGATCAACGGTGCCTCTGGAAAGCTCTATCCTGAGAGGGCCGTTGATGGGGAAAGTGATGCATACATACAATCGCACGATCTACAGATAGGAAGATAGCCGCATACACGCGAACGAACGCACAGATACAATCTCAGATACATATATGCTTACCGAAATATGAATCAACTTCGTCAATCACGTTGAAAATCTATCCATCACCTTCCCGACATGACCCCAGTCACCCCAGTACAGTAGACATTAATTTTATATAGCGCATTTTGGTGCATTTGATTTTTTTGGGATAGCCTTTATTGATCTGCAGCTAAGTTTCACTTTTTTTCATTGCAACAACAGCGGTGACATTTTTTTATTCATACATTTTATGTACATACAACATGTAGCGCCTATGTGGACCTGTGAAGAAAAACTGAAGTGTGATATTTAAACCCTTCCATATGATGCTCTACAAGTGCCTTTACATAATTATAAACTGGTTCTGTCCAATTAGGTTTGTTGGAGCGTTCTAGATATAATAAGTTTACGATCACATTCTTTTTTAGTGTGACTGTTTTTCACAGATTGTTTTCCTCCATAATTGATGCTTAGGTAACTGTGTATACGTGTCAAATTATCACACAGATAGCTGTATTATGGACAGGATGAAATTGGAGTCAACGAAAATTACAGATGCATTAGGATAGGCAGCATCAATAATTAGGCCGTTATCTACAAAGCGTGAATCTACACAAAATTGTGCATACTTTTTTGAAGAACATCTCAACTAACCCCATGTGTCATCAGCATAAAAGGAATAATGGATTTCTAACGTAAATAGGAATTTTAATTGTAATGACGACTATTTATGTAACACCGTTAATAGCCAGCTAATTCTAGGATGCTTTGCAATGTTATGTAGTCTTCGCGTTTAAAGAATGAGCCGGGATAAGAGATTAGCCCTACCGATGAGTTTTCCGTTCGTGAAGGGAGCTTCTCAAGCGAAAGTTATTAATGGAGATGAGCGGAGCATGAAGCTTCCTACCTTTCATCTGCAAGGCTATCAAAGTCCACAGCGTCCAGAAACTTCGAAAGCATTTGCCGGTCGATGCAATCATTTCGCCCGCCCTGGTTCCGGGCGATCGGGAATAACGTCTGTGGCGCGGGCGCCCTAAACACCGCGACGACCAAAATGTCACGTACATTGTGGCGTAGCAACATGCGTCACGAATAGCCGCATTCAACCTACAATAACGACCTAATGGTAGACACTGCAGCGGGGCGAAGTCGGGCTCTGCCGCGTTCGGTCGGTCGGTCGGTCGGTCGGTCGGCGTCAATCGAGCAGCTACGGGGAAATTGAATTAGTGCTGCTGCCGTCTCCGCGTCACCATCGATGAAGGCAAATTCCGCTCGGGCGCCACCGTAAAAGCTGGGCTGCGTATCATTCTCCTCATTTACCCCATCCTCATCCCCTCTTTATCTCTCTGTCTGTCTGTCTGTCTGTCTGTCTTTATCATGTCTCTGTCTCTTGCTCTGTCTCTGTTTATTGCTCTGTTTATCTCTGTCTGTATCTCCTCTGTTTCTCGCTCTCTTTGTCTTTCTCTATCTATCTCTTTCCGCTAAATCCCCTTCCTAATCATCCTCATCGTCCTACTTCTACGCCTTTAACTGTTTTTCATTGTCTTCCTTTTTTATCCCTGACAGTTTTGCACGAACAACATCGGTGTTGGTCTCGCCAAATAGCTGCTCGATGACCAGCACATCGGGAATGCTACAACTGCCTACGGGGGGGAATGCTACAACTGCCTACGGGGGGGAATGCTACAACTGCCTACAGCTGGTTCTGACTATATTGTAACCTGGGTGGACAGTTTTGTAGATCGTGCTGCAAGAGAAAGATTTATTTTTAGCTGGAATGTCTTCAGAACATACTGACTTCAAGAAGCAAACTTATATGACGATCAACTGACACAGACGCGTTAAAACTACGAAACTTTAAACGTGAGAAACAGACAGAAATACTGATAAAAACCGACAGACAGACAAAAAGTAAGTAAGTAAGCTCATCACGATACGTAGGTACAGGAGAACATCATAAATCAACTGTCTCTTCTGTGACCAACCATCACTTTACTCCTTGCAATCTCTGCGCAGGTCTTCCACTCAAAACTCAAACACTCCTCTTTCGCAGATCATCTTCATCCCCTAATCTAACATGCAGATCCAATTCCAAAAAACCACCCACCGTAGCCGTCTGACTGCCGGCCTGCTTGACTATTTGATCTTGACCTGAAACCGAACCCTTCCTGTATATCGATTTTGTTTTGACTGAGCGTCTGTAAATAAGCTGGTTCCGGCAACTTAGCTATCGTTGGACGCTGTAGAATTCTCGAGTTTACGATTACGATTACGATTCTGTCCAAAGCACAGCAAGATACAGCAACAACTTTAATTTAAAAGTTAAAAGGTAGTGCAGTAATTAGGCGGCCAACAATGTCGGCGCCAAATTATAGACAACAAGGCATTGGTAGGCGGCCACTTTGTTTAAAAAAAGGAAACTAATTTGGTAGGCAGAGATTTCTAAATGTTTAAAAAAGGAAACTAAATTGGTAGGCAGTCACTGTGCTTTAAAAAAGAAAACTAGATTGGTAGGCAGCCACTGTGTTTGAAAATAGAAAACTAAATTGGTATGCGGCCACTGTTATTAAAAATAAGGAAATTATGAGACATTCTTTCTACAAATATCGATAAATTCTCTACGGATATGAACATGAAACTAGATTGGACTCAATATCTGCTTTATTAGTTTTTAACGCAGATCTACAGTAATACCCTAGTAGCACGGTAGCCGATTGTTCTGAGTGCTCGCCTTGCATTGCAGAATGTGTGGGTTTGGCACTGAGGGTTTGGCCTTTCTGAGACAGGCACTGTGTAAGAACCTTCATGCACAGTTGTTTAGCACCATCGATTGATGCTTACTGTTTAGATATTAGGGTTTAATAACTGCAAAAATCAATAAAACTCTAAACTTATAAATAACCTGGCTGCGAATTATATTGAGAAGAGAACTACATACAACTGGTTCTGCCTCTACGGCATTGAAGCTATACATCCCCAGACATTTTGCTCATGCCCATAGCTTCCCTCTGCATGCTCCCATCCACAATTCCCACCCTGGAGAAACAAGGAAGCGCAATGTGATGTACTGAAACTGGGAGTTTTTGTATGGGCAGGTTAGTGCAGTATATGTGTTCAACTCTAGGCCCTAGGCAGAGCTGATCACTATGTCCTAAACTGGATTTTAGTGTTGGTACTTCTGATGCACTTGCAAAGCAGACGTAACCCCTCCAATGAGGACATTTGGATTTGTTTAGTGTACACTGTCACGATGCAATCACTCGTAGTGTGTTTTTATCTATACGGCACTTTAAAAGGTGCGCAAATAGTGCAATAATTCGAAATTGCTCCTCCGGGCCTATAATCGAAATGTTAAAGAGAGACTACCTAAACAGTAGCTAGGTATTTACATAGCGCATTTTTTGACTTCACACAGATAAAAACACTACGGTTAGTTATTTGTCATGCTATGATAGATTATGAAAAGCGTCCAGAAAATAGTTACGAATTCAGAAGGTGCAGAAATACAGGATTTTTAAGATATTACATTTTGAACGGTTCCGAATAGGCAGTGCCATCCTGGACCATAAGACCGTACTTGATTGTATAGACTTCACAGGAACGAAGTTTTCTGCCACAATACAGACTGCACAGAACCGTGGCTAGAGTGTAGAACTAGACACTGACACACAATTAGCCAACGACTGCCATGATGATGATGATGATGATGATGATGATGATGATGATGATGATGATGATGATGATGATGATGATGATGATGATGGTGATGGTGATGATGATGATGATGATGGTGATGATGATGATGATGATGATTATGATGATGATGAAGATGATGATGATAATAATAAGACAATTTATATAGCGCCCTATCGCGGCCGAGGCAGAAGAATAGGGCTCTGTAGGGCCTACATGAGCGTGGCGTGTATCCTGCAGTCGGTCGTGAAAATGCCAGAGGGGTTGGCCTTCATAAATCGGTCGTTGTAGCTGTTGCCTCTACGCAAAACACTTAGGTCGGCAGCGTTTCATCACAGAAATGGCAAAATGTGCAGCACATGAATATTTTACCTCGCTAATGTAAGCTTAATTCGGTTTTCGCCAAACACGTTGGGCGACCGGGCAGCGCTGTTGGAGCGGGTTGGAGCGGCCCTGCCGGGAGCTATCGCTTACCCGTATCCCCTGCGCCCGGCGAATGACTGATATCCGTGCTACTTGATTCGCCGAAGCGCCTGACATCTGCCGTCCTCGACGAGTCCGCCGCAGTTTGAAGGTCTCCCAGATAAATATCTGTCATTATGTATAATTAAACAGCTTCGTTGGAAGTCTAGACAAACACTTACACACCACGTTGTGCCACACTCTGGAAACCCGGATGCTACTAATAACCTTTAGTGACATCAAACATGAGCGCCGTTAACTAAAAGATGCGCTTAAGACGAACTCGTTAGATAAGCGGGTAAATGAATCTACCGCAGCTGAACTGAGTGTCAGAAAAGTATTTTTCGATTGCAAGCGCCGTTTCTAGCACTTCAGGAAAACATCCTGTGGTCTCGATGTGAAAAAGCGCCATATAAATGGCTCTTCTGACTTCTGATTTGTATTGCGCATTATCAAATTCCAGTTGTACTATATTGTAAATATTACATAATCATCAACTTTACTGCCCCAATTAATTATATTGAAAAATGAGCATGATCTTGATCATAGGGTCGTTATAGAAAAACGGTAGATTTACATGGATTGTGTGAAAGAATGGATGTATAAGCTTGAAGTTCTTCCAGCTAAAGAGCTTTGAACGCGTATCATATCAAATATCGGTGCTGGTGCTGACTGCTGTCTGACCTTTGCCCTTAGCTGTTCAGTGGGCTGTTGGGCCATGCAACTGATTCAATCTGGCTGCTCTCTGGGTCTGTGACGGGGCTTCAAACCCAGAACTAGGTTTTTCTGCAAGTTGTTTTCACCATCCTTCTTTTTTCTCTGTAGTTCTGTTTTTGCAACCGGGAGGTGGGGGCGCTGTCTTCGTACTCTATCTTCCGACTTCTCTGCTTTTCGCGTATAGATCTGTTCTTGTGTTGATCAGTCAGTCAGTCAGTCAGTCAGTCAGTCAGTCAGTCAGTCAGTCAGTCAGTCAGTCAGTCAGTCAGTCAGTCAGTCAGTCAGTCAGTCAGTCAGTCAGTCAGTCAGTCAGTCAGTCAGTCTGTCTGTCTGTCTGTCTGTCTTAGTGCATGTCGGTCTAACTCTGTTTATGTGCATGCGTGTGTTCTGCAGGCCTAATATCCTAACGTATCGTACTGGTGCAAACGCCGCTAAATTTTTAATCACATGGGCGAAAGGTCAAGGTATAGTTAGTCATGTCAAGAAACCGTATGTGTTTGAGACTGAGATAGACAGATAGATAGATAGATAGATGGGTAGATAGATAGATAGATAGATAGATAGACAGACAGACAGACAGACAGACAGATAGATAGATAGATAGATAGATAGATAGATAGATACACAGAGAGACACACACAGACAGGCAGACAGACAGACAGACAGGCAAACAAATAGAGACAACGAACTAGAAAGAAAAATAGAAAGATGTTGGCATGCAACCTAAAAATAGACGGCAGACATTAGATAAGCTGGAAAAAACACATCTTGCGTTAGATCGTAAACCGTCTATCAACAGAGATTAAGATGAAGGATAGTAATGAACGCCACTCCTACAAATTGCAGCCCTGGGACACTGACAGAAGAACCAGTCGTCGTTTTACCTTGAAAACCATTCGACAATACAAAGGAATTGGGTCGAGATAATTTTATTCTTAGCAGTAGTCATCGGTTACAGTGGCGCTATGGAAGTTGCTAGGTTAGATTATTTCAAGCCCGTAACAGGCCAGGCTGTAGGGCCGTGAAACCACAAAGAGTGACCGTTTATCCCGCGCTAATAAAAACTACTTGCTTACTTCTTTGCCAAGAATTGGTTCTCGGCTGAAGATAGTTGGCTGCTTGCTTATGGGGGCAAGATGGGGTGCTTGACCCTCGTGGAATTCCCATCTGAGCACTTTTAGCTCACATCAGGCTGAAAAGAAGTGTCCCGTTTTCACGTTTTGTCCCCTCTTGCACAAATTTATGTGGGCGCCCACATAGTTGGCTGCATTTCTATAAGTTCTAAAACTGTAGTCGTTGCCATGGCTACTTCTGTTACTGAGGAAACTAAAGCCAACTAAACAGATATCGAATGAATAGGATACAGATTGACGAGAGTCCATCATCTATTTGACAAGCGCGATTACAGGTCAAAGTTTCGCATCACTTCACGGCCTTGATTTAGCGGCCACAGGTAAGCTCACAATATGGTGCTTTAGTAATCAGTGACATGGTGGCTATGTTTAGACATGAGCCTATGTATGGCCTGGCTGATCAGATACAGTGATAGAGGCGGACACCAGGACGGCTGGATGGAAAGATAGCAACGACCCCATCACTGTGTTTCTCCTCTGTTGTCCCTGCGCAGAATAGAAGAGAGAAAGAAACAGACTGACAGAGAAGGTGACATAAAAACAGAAACATACAAAAACAGAGGCTCGCCGCTTACAGGAGGAAAAGCCATAAACAGAACGAGGAGAGGAGATTGCAGAGGTAATTCAGCAAAGGTAATATATGGCTCAAGCCATAAACAGAACGGTGAGAGCAGATTGCAGAGGTAATTCAGCAACGGTAATAGATCGCTCACTTACCACACGCCTTAATCAAGAACAGCATTTTATTTTACTCTGTATGCCAGCAGGTTTTGTATTTCTTTCTAGTTCGTTGTCTCTATTGTCTGTGTCTTTTAAGGGTTCTTGCTTAGGACTTGAAGGACCTTCCCAGATTCAGAGGGCAGACTCTACAGCCATCTGGGTGGCCAAGGGTACAGGCCATACAGCCAACATTACCTGAGCACCTTAAATTTACAGCTGCATGCGTCTTGCAGGTTGATGCTACCACTGAAGCCGACATTAAATATTGATGGACACACAGTGCAGGTAGTAGGTGATATAAATCATGAGCACAGGCAAGGCATTATCAATAAGCGTCTAGCTCGTGTTTATAAGGGTCCAGAGCAATGGCTGCTATGATATACCGTCTATACATGTACTTCGTATGGTGCAGACCGACGTGTCTCTCGCCCTAGGCCGCGATATCAGCGGGCGATGAGAGAGAAAATTGGCTCTTCGTTCTGTAACATAGGCGTATTGATGGCTGGCAGGGTTGCATCGACAAAATTTATAGTCAATGCTTACATGCTAGATGACCTCAAAGCTTATTAGGGTGAGTACGATCGAGGAGAAGAACGATGAACTGGAAGGCTGGACTCGGAGGAACACGAAGATAGAGAAAGAGAAGAGGAAGGTTGAGGGAGGAGAAGTGAGAAAGGATAATTGATCAACGGGGAAGGAGGGAAGTGAGAACAGGAAAAATGAAGAGGCGCTGGAAAATGGATCTAGATAAACATGATGAAATTATTGTGTTAAAAAAGAGAAGAAGGTGAGGATGGGAGTTGAATTTGATAAGGACAGGTGGATAAGTATGAGGAAAGGACAGAGAAAAGAAGTAGGATAGGAAAAAGAAATCATTTGGAGAAGATAAGTCGGGGAAGGAAGAGTCAAAGGGGATTAAAGAGGTTAGAGAAACACAGGGTAGTGAAAAGCAGTAGATGGAGTCCAAATGAAAAAGAATGAACATGTAAGTAAAAAGGTCAACCAGTTCAGTCATATAACAGAAGGAAGACAATGAAGAGAAGGTTCACGGAGAGGAATAGAAGAAGAACGAGGAACAGCAGGACATACAATTAGGGGAGCAAGGTTGAGGAAGACTTGGAGGGCAACGACGCCAAAGACCTACTTTACGTTTCTGAAGCTGCCTCTCCTAGAAGACCGATAAAATTAGTCGGTATAATTACGACGCTGACGCTCCATACTCGCAGGACTTCAGCTGCGGCTGCAGATGGCGCCAAATTAGGAGCATCTCGTCGTTTCGTTCGTCTTCCAGCTTCAGCAGCCAGCGTAGCAGATGCAATAAACGACTGCAATGCCCGTCATGAAAGTTTGACGTGTATACAGAAATAACAGAGCTGCGTGACATGCATATATATGCATATATATTTATCATATAAGTATGTATACATATATGCATATATATACTTGCATACATGCATAGATATACACGCATATATGCATATATATGCGTACGCATATTATATATATATGTATATATATATGCTCCATATACACCTGTTATGTAAAATTATGTGCGTTTATCATCAATATTCATCCGTTCTGTTGTATATTGTTGTGCCTCCCTTAACAGCTTGTCCGTCTATAACTGAAAATATTGTGGTTATAAAACTCACGAATAGAATTCGTCTGTAAAGAAAGAGTGAAAGTAACCATGCATCTTCCACAAATGTGTCTGGTTTAAAGTGACAAAGATTGTGCTCTGTTACTAGACAGAGCGTTATTGCCACACTGTGACAGGAAGCCAGTGCAGTATACATTGCATGGAATTCTATATTCTGACATTACAATCGACAGTACGGGTGACGCATTTGAGGACGGGTTGAAGCTAAGGTCACCGTCATATATATAGATGACCTTAGCTACTATAGCCATGTTTTAGCGCGTTTGTAAGGTTCTTAAAAGGCTTTATATAAATAGCCCGCTAGATATAGACACACATACATAGGCAAAGCATACATAAACACAAATGCAGTAACGCAGGCGTGTCAGGATCGATGAAATTTTAATGCGATGAAGTGTAGTCAAGATGTGTTCATCCGTTGATGGGGTCATCTATATAGAGATTAACTCCTGTGTCATTAATATGTAATTACCATAAAATTATACATATATAATATATAGACTATGTGTAATGTGGATACGTTTCCTTCTGGTTTAATTTTAACTCAAATATTTCTGCATCTGAGCTCGATGTGATAACGGTGGATTTTGTTTTTTTGACTGTATCACAGTTTTCTGGGCAACCTATGGGCATGGGTTCTTTTATTTTAAAAGTATTATTTGACAAGGATTTTGTTGATCATGAGCTTCAGCAAGAATTCAGATTCTTTGTAGACAAAATCTTTGGATGACTCTGAGGACACATTAGCTTCGTGCTGTTAATATTATGTTTTTGCTATAGCAACAGGAAAGTTGTGACAGTGAGTTATAATAATTTTGAAAACTGCGCTTTTCTACTTCTCCGAGCATTCTCCATAAATTTAGTTTCAGATAGACTCAAGCACAATTTCATATTGATTTACAGGTCAATTGGTTTTTCATATTTCGCATATACTTGGATATATATATATATGCACAGACAGGCAGGTATATATATATATATATATGCACAGACAGGCAGGTATATATATATATATATATATATAATATATATATAATATATATATATATATATATATATATATATATATATATATATATACCTGCCTGTCTGTGCAGAGCCATCTACGCATCTCGCAAGGATGCTAAACATGACTATCAAACAGATCTAGCATGTTTAGAGTCATTTAGATTTCATGATAATTTAACCTTGAACTTCATAATTCCTTGTTCTCTTTTTTCTGATCCATTTGCATAAGGAATTCAGAAAAAGACTTAACAGTTCAGGCAATCGTTTTACTGATAGAACTCTGTAGCATTTCAAGAAGTGAATTGTAATGGCCGAGAAAAAATCTAATTGCAAATAGGTTTGGCTATTTTCTGCAGCTGACCGCCGGACCTCACCGAACCACAATGCGAGTCCTTAGCATTTAGACACTTCATCCCTGGCTACGATTTACCATTAGGAATGGTCCTTGCATATCTGAATACAAATCACGATTTGCCACCAGCACAGCATACACTAAACAATGGCATATGTAGTTATTCGAACTACGAGTACGTATGAAGTAGGTGATTGTTGAATGTCGAAAAGATGTAGGTTTTTAAATACAGAAGGCAGAATATTATGTCTCACCTTAAAGGTGAAGGTCACAGTATATGTGCTTGTATAACACGAATCGTAGATTTTTAGTATACTGAGCTTAGAAAGAGGTGTATATATATACATGGAATGAGGCAAGCAACGTGATTGATAGATGATTCAACTGCTATCTTCTGGAGGTTCAGTATTCAATCACGGATGCAGGGTTTATTGGGCGATGCCTAAATAACACAACGATAAGTGGTGTATGACTCTAAGAGGACATGGTATAATAAGTTGCTATGTCGTACCTTATTAGAGACATACCATCCCAAGGAGAATGCTGTGGACTGACTTTCTGGTATATTGATGCATCATCGATTGATGCTGTAGTGGAAATTTTGACAACAATGAGAGTTTTAGTTTTTTGCATAAAATATTGTAGATCGTATTATGTCGGATAATTTAGCCTCATATGTTTGTTTAATTGATTTGAACGGAACACTGGGGAACATTAGGCGAGGCTGTCATTAGCAAGAGGCGGATAGGACGCCCGTGATTGACAGGTGGAGGTAAAAGAGAGACAGACAGACAAACAGAGAGAGACAGAGAGATGAGATAGAAATGAGAGAGAGACACACAGAGAGAGAGAGAGAGAATGAGAGATAGAGAGAGAGAGCGAGAGAGAAAGGTGGAACAGAGGGACGCCGATCGGAGGGCGAAAAAGAGCTGTTGGATGATTGACAGACGGAGGGGAAAGTTAAACAAGGGTGCGAAGCGAAGAGGGCATTGGCTAAGTAACGGCCGAGAAGGCGTTAAGTCCGGAGAGCAGACATAAAATAATACTGCATCTCTTAAACGGACCACGCTAGATTAACAGACCGCTGTTAATCAAAAGACTCTGATTTTGCTGATGTTGCTGTAAATTCCTTGTACATAGGCCTACTTGTAATATACGTGTGAAAGGAATAATGGCCATTTCGTCTCTTTGCGGTCGGACAGATCCATTCACGAACCCGCGCGGTGCTAAAAGCCTAAAGACCCCAGAAGTTAAGCCGCTGATTAATAGCACCTCTCGCCACCAAGAACTGAAAGGAGATTTGTGTTCGCCGGCGACCCTTTGGCGGCGCAGGACTCACAAACAATCTTTCTTTCAGTACAGATGCTTTGTGCATAGACATGGTCTACATGTTGCATATCATCATCATCATCATCATCATCATCATCATCACCAAGATGATGATGTTGACTTTTCCATCATGACTTTTCCACGAATTTGGAAGGAACATAACTGCAAACTTTCAACTCTGTCCGCCCCCATTCATAGACTCATGAGGATTTATACCTAAAAGGACAACGGCTGTCATATTTTACCGTTAACATAGGCCTAATCGATATTTTGGTGACGCATTTATTACATCGTTAACTTTAATGCTTTTGAAACAGCTATCGATTCTTGCACTAATGCACTAATTTCCTAGTTTTATCGTTTGTTGTTCAGTAAGTATGACTTGAAGTCATGCCAACTTATCGAGCGTTATCCCGTGTAGCCCCAGGTTAACGTTCTCTATACACTACTCTAAATATAGGCACCAAGCATTATGCAGCGTTGAACGTTACCTACGTTGAAACATTTTGTCAAATCATGCAGTTTGATTAGTTTGGGTCAGATACTTCGTCTGTGAAAAATTATTTAGGGTTAGCAGTTGCAGTTTTCACCCATGTTTTAACAAAGAAATACCAGTCCAAACTTATGCCTATTGTTGCGAGAGCACGTGTGGGAGGCAGGTGAGGTTAGGTCAGAAGGTGACACGTGCCCATGCAACATTCTGGTAGGAACACGTGCGCATGCACCTGTTTTGGAAGGAGTGTTTGAGGGAGTGGTTAAAGGAGTGGTTGTCTCGTTGGTTGAGAAGAAGGTATAAAAGAGAGAACTTAAGCTGTTGTGGGAAGTTCTTTGTCTGATGTTGCCGTGTTGGAGAAGTTCAGTAGACATGTTTCTGAGTCGGTTCTGAGGTTTTCTTTGAGGTTCATCGAAGTTCGTTGAGTTGACGTTTTTGCTGTCTGATGTTGCCGTTTTGGAGTCGAGTGTTCGAGAATACAGTTTTAAACCAACGAACGTTGTATGCTGTTTCGGCCTACACCCCTACGAGCCTAATCGTTTTCCAGCATGCAACACTATACACTCTCACTTCCACCGTACATAGTGCAAGTATGTAAGTCAATAATACTAATCTGTTCGAGGGAACAATATCGACATATGCTCCTCGCATAAAGAATGGTTCAGTTCTGACTGTTTTGAGATTGATCAGTGGCAAACCTTAACATCGTCACGGAACACTGGTAGCTCCAGCATGACACGAGGAAGCTGTGTCGTTAATAAAAATTGTGAACAGCATGCATACTTGTCCATACGGAGTCGTGTTTACTGATCGGTTTCTACTGAATTGGAGCCCTGCTGCGACCAATCCACAGCAGAACCACTTGGACATACTTTGTTATTTCTGTAGGGGAATCGTAGTGCGACCGTAGAATCGATCCTTGGCACCGAGGGCGTCGTAAGTTCAATTCAACACAGCCGAAAACAACAAACACCACAACACCGACTAAATGCATAGCGTAGCGGGATAGATTTGTTTTAGAAACCTTTTACATATGTGAGTACACAACGTTTCTGTTGTTTTTCGGTGATTCTACAAATGAAGCCCGTTTCTAATGAGCAGCCGGAAGGACTAGAACTGGTGAACCAGAATGACGCAAATAAATCTTTATTTTCAGCTTTAGCGTTGCTTCCCAACATAGCATCAATATTTATAGTCTGCTTTGCATAACAAAGTTCATTGTATGTATACTTGCTGTTCACATGTGTATTTATTTATTTTTGAACTATATATGTGAACAGTAAAATACATGCGGTATATTTCGGCTATGTATACATATATAGAAATTTGTGTATATTCGGTGCTTTTTTAGAAAAAAGGTTAAGGAAGTGAACAATTATGGAATTTTGTGCCAAAGTTTCATTATTTTTATCAATCAATAAACACTGAAAACAGTGTAAAGTTGTAAACACTGAAATTGAATTAAAACAAGTTACATTATATTACATAATTAAAATAACTTAGTAGCTCAATTCTTTTATTAAACACTCAATTATTTCTATTAGCCGAAAAAATGTGCCGGAACGCCGTTCCGTAGCGTTCCGTCTGAAAAAGCACTGTGTTTATTTATATTTGTGTATATTTAAACACCCAGCCATTAGGGTTGAATTTGTTCGTATAGCAAAATGTTGCGAATTAGAGTGATTGTGTTGTTCAAAATTACGTTAGGAGAAAATTAATTAACACATTGTAATTATCTTTTATGAAGGTACACCCATATTAAAGGCCCGTATATAGTGAACGCCTAGCTTGTTTTTCTGATATCTAGGCAGCAGGCCCGAAATAATTGTAGATACATTGTAACATTTCGACACTGTGTCTTTATTTATTGAGCCACCGAGAGCAGTCATTGTGTCGCCGTTCGGAGTAAATCATAACTTGTGGTGTTGGAATGTTCCAGCGTTGAGTAGAATCATAACCTACCGTGGTACAGTGCCGGTCGTCACAAGGGGGGCGTGACTTAGGCCTAGTCAATACGCGTATGATCTCTGTTAGCCATAAACCTCTGAATCGGTCCACTATAGCAATTCACATCTGTATACATTTGCTAACTCCAACATCTCTCTCTTGGACTGCTGCGTTCTGCGTGTTGTTCTCGTAATCGTAAATTCAACATTTCTAAAGCGCTACTTAAAAGCTAAGCGCAGGCACCAGCTTATTTATTAGCGCTGCCTCAAATGAGTGCGGTTATCCAGTGATGTCATGTCAAGAACCAAGTTCATATGCCAGAAAACCAGAGAGAGATTGGGGAAAGGAGCTATTAGGGTGGGTTGTGTATTCTTCTGACACTGCCTTGTTACCAGATCACGTGCTTTTAGTCGCTGTGCCATCGCATATGGAATCGTCTACCACGAAAGGCACGACTTGCCAACTTGCTATTGTGATTTGAATCACTAGTCAGGACTCATTATTTTACTCCAGCCTTTGCATGACTCCATCTTGGCCCCCAGCGAACATTCATCCGCGTCTCATACTCAGATTTACTGACTGCGCCCGTAATAAGTGCTTTAAATAAGTAAATATAAACCACAAGAAACAAAACAAATTGGAACCATCGGCCTATCGGTTAATCCCAAAAGAGATACCTAATAGAACCCGATGCATGAATTCTGATCCTTTTTCTCAGCCTAAGCTCCCAACCAGACGCCTTGCCGAATCTTAAGAAAAATTGGTTCAATCGACATGAATGATTTGCATAAGAACTGTACAAATATTACTAGAAAAGGCTGAAATTTTGTGCACATAAAGTAATTGTCTAGACCATTGATTCTGTAAAGTGGTCCTTTATTCAAACTTCCTAAACTTAGGCGTCATGTAGCAATCTGATCCTTCACACTATGTTCACACTCAGTAAGTTTAGACGGTCGTCATTATAGTCCTACTAGTTAATTTAAAAAGCGAATCTTAATTGTTTAGGAATGAATTTTAACAGCTATAAAAAGACACAGGTAAAACCCCAAATTAAGCGCCAGTTCTTTCATACTATTCATTCATTACCTGTTCCATTGGTAAATTGATTAAGATATTTATTTTGCATTCGAATTTAATATTATATTTTATTTAAATCTGCATTAATAGTGAATTAGTTTGCTAAAACGAAATGGACAAAGTCATACATTATTTTACGCTGTATTTTGTTTCCCAATATTATTTTGTCCGCCTACTGCTAATTGATGACAAGTTATGAGGGCCATCGTTATGATAACGGGATCACGTTGAGACTTCCTTACGATCAGCTGCGTTGTTTAGAATGTTGCGACGTGGTGCATCATAACATAACGCCATCTTGACCACAGAAAGAGCAAATGATAATGACTCGTTATCATAAATTAACGTGACTGTAAAATAAGCAACTGATTTAAAATTTCTTTTAAAAAGTCTGAACTGGTTGACCTTTGAACTGCTTTATAAGGAAGGCTTCAGACTGTGCGGGAACGTTAACAATCTTCAGTTATTAGAGTTTAAATGACCAAATGTCTGAAATCTATCGTAATTGAATCTTTAACAATATATACTTGAACACAAACTTTAAGCGGCACAAGAATGTCCGTGTTCCTGGATTTTAAACATCTGATAGACATTGTTTCATTTTTTTAAGTAAATAATTTTCCACGACACACGAACATTGACTTAAAGCCAGCCCTACGCTCGGCGTCTTTAATCGTGGATTGCCTAAAGTTCAAGACTTGACAACATGTTTATATTAATATAAATATTAGAATATTAATGTAATCTAACCTAAGCTAAACTAACGATGCTCCTCCTCCCATTTCTGCGGAGAAATGGCAAGAGAAACAGAGTGAGTTTTCATTCAAAACTAAAAGTAATACTTAAAACTACTATCCTGAATACTCTTCTCATTGTCTTTTTGCCGCTCCAGTTGCAAACACCATTCACTGCAACCGTCTGCCTCTGTACCTGCTTTGTCTTTGGATCTGGATTTTGAACCTTACCTTACCTTACCAGCCTCATCCATTTTGTTGTTTACTAAGAGCCTATGAATAATCTGGTTCCACGACTTAGTTTCTTAGGTCCTGAAGAAATCCGAAGATTACCATTACGATTACGATGCAGCGAAAAGCACAAGTAAAGTAACTTTCATACCGTGCAGTATGTTACTCTTTGTTCCACTAAGAACAACTGGCGAACAGTGAAGCCTTGCTTTACACTAAAAGGCAATGATACATGTACAGTATCTGACATCTGGCGAATAAATTGTGATGTAACAACCAGCTCCTCGATTGATCAACCACGTTATTCTATACCTGTGTTTTCTCCATTTTGAAATTCTGCAAACCTTAAAAGAGCATTGTTACCGTTGTAGACTGAATCTATATATATATATATATATATATATATATATATATATATATATATATATATATTCTCGCCATGTTTGGCAATTCCAATTCATTTTACTATTGTATGAACTGTGCGTATTATTGACATATTTATGCTTGTATTAGAATAAGAGTTTGTGTTGACTAACGTAATTACTCACTTAAATACTTGGCCAGCTTAAAACGTTCAAACTAATAAAAATAGCAGGGCCAGAGTAGGTTCTAAAAATATATTAAATACGGGGAATATGAGAGGGTTTTCTGAACTGATTTTACGGGTGATCAACGTGGATGTTAATGGATTATTTTAATCGCAATCTGCCATAGTTTGCGAATCAATACGAACGAAATTTCAAATTGATGTTTTGATTGCCAGCCAATCGCAATTTTACTTGTGGGATTTTGACCAATGGCGACGCGTTGCTATAGGAAGTCGTCAGCCAATGAGGAGACATAGTAGACGCAACTTCTTATCCACTGTAAACAAATGAGCAGACGAAGATTTCATAGAAGAGATATGAAACTGCTACAAGGATAAGTGCAAGAGGCGACGATCTTTTCGGCCAATAGAAAACCTTATAACGATGGAACATTCGATGTGAAAAACCGTTGCAATAGTCAGTTCACGGCTGGATTTTGGACAGGAAAGGTTTTCGTTGTGATCCAGCGTGGCTCCGAGAAATAAGTGGTCAGTTACAGACTTGTCAAGTCGAACTGCATTCTCGAATGATGAGCGAATAAGGGCTCATGTTTTACAGGTAGTTTACCTGTGTTTTCGTTGTGAAATGAAAATGTTTTCGTCGAGAAACTAAAGCCAGAAATTCGTGGATTAAGTCCATATAAGTGCGTCGATAAGGAATTAGTGGCGTGAGTCGAAAGGCACCAAAGATACCTAGTCTTCGATTCTACAGGGTAACTACTGTATATCTCATCAAGGAGCCATTCCTTTGGACGGTTACGATTGAATCGTGTGAATTCCATTCCTTGAACTGCAAGGAACTCGCTTAAAATACCTACTACGAGAGACATTTAATCGATGGTCTACAAGGTATGTCGGCGTGGTGAATGGGATTATTTGCGCAGAGACGACTAGTGGTGAGTGACAATCTAACCATTCTACGTCGATGCAAACTCACTACAACTCACAGTGAAACTATCTCAGACTTTATCAAAGAGTCAAGATCCAGGGTCAAAATGGCCATCAAAGCTTGTGGGTGGGTAGAACCATAGATTTAGGCTTGATAAGAAGCTGGCCTTAATTAAGAATTAATAAAGACATTAAACTATATAATATATTGATTGATTTACAACAAGCGACTTTGTTCATTTTATTCAATCATACGTTATGATACAAGATGGTAGTGGAAAATACGAGCTATTGTAACTTCATTACAATTTCCGCTAAATAACATATGTTAATTTGAGTCTGACCTATAATTATCATATAGGAGACTAAACCCCAATTAACGTGTGTATCTACTTACTGGCTAAGCAAAGCTTGTAGGTACCATAGTGTAATGTAAAGTGACTGCAATCAATAGTCACTAGAACCTAGACAAGAGAGTATAAGACACGGGGGTTACAACCGTGTAAGTACATATTTAGGCTTATATAGCACCTTTTTGTAACTCATCGTCAGCCTAAATGACGTCAGAGTTGCGCCTAATTAGGATTTTCGGACTTTGATCTTAATAACTGCTTATTATAAGCTATATCTCTTTCGCTAAGAAACAACGGAGTTATAGATGACACCTCTTTCTAAGCAGGAAGCCAATCTGTTTGAATTCAGTTGCTTTTACCTAAGTCTAAGGAGCGCTATATACGTCTACTGATGCAATACAGTCTTTTAGAGTTACGAATCCTTTCAAGCGACAGATATAGTTTGAGGTTCATGAAATATTCCAGAAAAAGACAAATATAAAACTTTAAGAACCGTATGCGGTTCCCAGGAGGCAGTGACGAATACGACAGAGTCGCTAGGAATGTACTTTTTCAGGTCCAATGTTTTCATTTCTAATTATGGGCTTTGCCTTGCAAAATAAAAATGTCTGTTTTAATTCTATAATTACTCTAATTTTAGAAGAAACAAGATGAATCTGATTTGGCCAATATTCACTGACTTTAAACCAGGAACAGACGGTTATTAATTCCCGATTGCCTGTTTTAGGAAAGAATACAGATTGTTGGAAATCAAAGTATTGGTGTCCACAAGAAAAAACATGGAGACAAGCGTTTTAGAAGTGAATGATAGATCACTGACATGAAAAGCATTGGCCCAAAATTGAACCCTGTAGTAAAACACAAATAAGGAGCTTGTCTGTGGACAAGGAGACTATAATGTATTCATGCTGGGATATGTTAATGGGATACTCAAGAAGCCAGATAGGCTCCGACAAGGGAGAAAGTACGACTGCTCGAGTAGTTCATGTACATAACCTATGTGTATGTGTGTATGTATATATGTATGTATGTATGCATGTATGCATGCATGTATTTATGTATGTATGTATTTATGGATGTATGGATGAATGGATGTATGTATTTATGATGTATGTATATATGTATGCATGCTTGTATGTATGTATGCATGTGAACACACACACACATATTGCAGTGAATGACGATCGTGTATACTTATGAGGCTGAGGATTTATTAAATGAGACTCTTTGAAGACTGATTCAGATTATATAGAAGTTATGGTACTGAAACTGGTGGCATTGCCTTACTATATAATTTGACTATTTGATTTCAATGAGGTGTACATCTGCTTCAGGAATAACAATTCAAACGACATTTCTCATTTTGTGTATTTCTTATAACTAAATCATCTGCAGGCTTCACAAGATTGTCCAACTATTCTTTCAAATAATACATATAATAAGGTTATCCGTTGCACCTTTATTCAACACGCATATGATTGTCGAAATATATGTATAGGCCTACCGTTAGCGTGACTCATTCGCTTGTCAAATGGTATTACATGCATATCATGTTATATGTGCCTATGTTACAAAATCCAGTGTCTTAATGACACTGAGCACACTTGATTAAATTGAATTATTAAATTAAATCAGGGCTGTTAAGCTAACTGAAATTACCTTCTTTGTGAGCGTGCTTAACAAGGGTAAGCTAACGTAGGCCTATACATAGATAGACCTGTAGGCCTCCATTTCGTGGTAACACGGTATAGGTTAAACTAACTGCGTTTATCTGTATTACATTCTCTACTTCATAACATCCGCTAAGTCCGACTATTGTTCACGTCTCTTTAGAATTAGACGTTAATTGATTCGAAAGAGACCAAACGGATTTAGTAGTTCGAAGTAGATCAACTTTCTTTGCGGTTTTCAGAGGTTTTCAATTTTGTGGCGTCGATCGTGGCCTCGGAGGTGGGCAAAATTTCCACATACAGACTTTTCGATCTGCAAATGCAAGCAAACAATAATTCATCAGACGATTAATAATTATTCAGCTTTTGTATAGCGCATGTTGAGAACATCTCGAAAGCGCCGTGAACATGGCTGTCTACGGGAGACATTGTAATTGCGCTAATATAATACTAAAATTATGTTATTGAAAGGGATGACTTTTATAATCGCCAAATACGACAGTTACTAATTCAAAAGCAAGCTGTTACTAATAATAATTTACAAAACTAATAAGGGATGGTAAGTTGATCGCACATTTATTGCCTAAATCAGCATTAGTCGCCAGAGGCGTGGTTCTGAGCTTCAAGGATATTTGGCCTCCAAGGTGACATCTCAGCATGGTTGGTATCAATTGGGGCGCCCCAACTAAAACCCAATATGCTAGGTGTCGACACCCAGTAAATTGTCACTACTAAGCAAAATTGTCGTGCAAGCCAAAGCCCAGGGTCAGCCCAGTCGAAAGCCAAGAAGGGGTCAGAGAAGAAACAGAAACAGTTTACGGAGAAAGGGAGATCAGGAAAACTTAGTTGAGTTTTTGGTCGAGATCGGAAGGCCAAGACAGAGCGAACGTTTGCCATGAAAGAGTTCCACAGTGTAGGGCTAGCAATAGAAAAGGTACGCCTGCCAAAAGCTGTCCCCGTCCACGGAATTTGTAAATTAAGACAACCAGAAGACCTATTATAATCGAGTAGATACAATTCCTGTTAGTCGCAGAGAATAAAGATAGTGAAGTTGGTTGAAGTGCAGAGTCTTGTATACGATGAGCCCAGTCTTGAAAATGTTTCGCTTTTATATGAGCAGCCGATGTAATTAATGATCGATGACATAGATTCATATTTAGAGTTTTAGTGATCGCTCTTGCTAAGTTATTTTGGACTCTTTGAAGCTTCATCGAGTTATCGTTATTCTAGCCTACTATTTCAGCCTTCATCTACAGCGTTTTTCTAGCTTACTGTTTCGAAATTGAACGCCAGTAATGAAAATAGACCTAGTTATAAATATGCAGGCTACTCCTGGAGATAAACACATGAATCGTTAAACTAACTTTCGTATTTTGCCAAAAATAAACATTTTTTGTTTTGAAACTCTTAATAAATTATAGAATTTTTACTGTTTAATTTTTCCAGAAAATTCGAGTCTTTTAAAAATAACCGGAAAGAAAGCTTTGATTTTGCATCATGCGCTAAAAGGGAGTTCCAGTTATTTTTACAAAGAAAAACCTTATTTATTTTAGAACTCTCAACATAAAAACGCTGTCTTTATAGAAGTGTATTTATATATGAGTTACAATTTTTTAATAGTCTAATACAATATTTGCATATTGAATTTTGAATAACTTTCGCATTTTTTGCTCGATTTTGATCTATTATGTGTCTAATTTTTTATAATGATCGTTAGTTTAGGTGGCATCTAGCATATTTTAGCTATTAAAAAGTAAATTTCTTAAAATAATTTGTTGTAATGAAAATTTTATCTCAAATTTGTAAGCAAATATTTGCACTAAATTTGAGTTTTGTCAAAAACTGCAACAATTTCTAATTTAAAAACACTTCATTTCGTATAACGCAAACAGAATTTTTAAAATGAGTCAAAAGGTTGATACTTGAGCACTATTTATGTTGTTTCTAAGTTTTTGCTTCAAAACAAATGGTAACATATTTGAAAACTCTCGTGTTCATGATGCACATCCTACATCCGTTGGTGTCGACTATGCCACGCGCATAAAATAGGTCCAAAATTAAAGAAAATGTACGTATTTGGAGTAACTTGGAACACCAGCAATTCGATCATGCTATACTTTAATAAAAAGGAGATCTGGCAAAATGATCATCCTTTTCAGAAGTGAAGGTAGTCGATTTAGATGTTTAAATTTATTTTTAAATTTTTTATATATCTCGTAAGAAGCAGTATCTGTGCTGTTTAAACTTTTGCCCAAAATATATTTTAAGCTGTGTGAAAACTCTAAAGTTAAAAGGACAATCCTGCTGCAAATAGCGTCTAATAGGCCATATCGCGCAAAAAAGGTCCAAGCATATGATCTGCAGGCCGGCCCGAAGGAGTAAAAAGATTAGCAACGCATATATATGTGTGTGTGCGTGTGTATTGGGTGTCGCTAGGGAGTGCCACTGGTTAACCGATAGTTGCCGTACTTTTACTGCAACTAAGCAACCTAATCACCCCTTCTACATTTCAAGTGAATCGGTTTAGTGGCTTCTATTTAACAGAGGGTAAAAACCCCGTTTCAATCTTTAAGATAAGTCGCCGTCAAACCAAAAGCGTCGCAACGTGACAGCCTGTGTTGGACTACGACGCCATAGTTTATCGCGCTTTAATAGCATGTCGTCAGATTACGTAGAGCCTGCGTGAGAAACCTTGTCTCTTCTCTAGCGCCATTCCTTCGCCATCCGTCCAGCTTGTCTTTGCCGCACTGAGCAGATTGTAGAGTAGCAGACGATTTACGAGATTGCCGGTCACAGCGTCGTCGCTGGTAATGTCGTTCGCAGTCTCGTACATCTTCCACAAACCAAACATTTTTTCTCATCAATCCATTTGCCTTTTTTATAAAAAATTAATCGCATTTTACAAGAATACATATACTGACGATTCCTCAAGTATTCCTCAATTATTCTTAATATTCCGACGAAATTGTGGTAAGTCATTGAGAAATATGAAAATGAAGCAGTAAATCCCGTTCGATCTATTGTGGGGTGAATGAGACACACTAACAGCGTATGCACAAAAGAGAGCTCAACCTGTAAAAGATGAACTCCTAGTGAAAAATTCCTTAAAATATTGATTATCCTAGAATTAAACTGGCTTTATGCGTTTCTGAGAAATCAATTTTTACACATTAAAAAATTTCTATAACTGAAGGATGAAATTTTATATATTAAATATTTTAACATATTGCAAAGAAGTCAAGTTAAATTAAAGCGAAATGGAGCATACTCGTATCATGTCGGTATCCGACGGAGCACTGAGTGGCGATTCCCCACGTTCAAGAACTTCGTGGCCTTTGGAACTGGTGAATGAGAGAACGAAGACTGCGAGGAGCAGACACGCCGACCAACGAAGAATAGCAGCCATGACGCTAACACTTGTTAGAGCTGCAACTGACAGAGGCATTCTAGGAACAGCCGTTGAGAACGACGGTGCAACAGGTGGGCTTTTATAGTTTTCTGCTGCAGCAAAAATATAATTTCAGGTTGACTAAAAATAAAAATTTTCGCTTCCTCTTTCGGAGTGATAATCATCTCACTATGGCAAGCCGAACAGAAATTTATTCGAAAATAATTCAGAGTTACTAAAGTTCTGATAGATGAGAACACAATTAAAGAAGTAAGTTAGGCTATCGATGGTGGACCTCGTAAATTCTTTATGCGCTGTGAGTCCTGCTTATACTAGCTGCATCAGATCAAATACATACGGCGATATTTATCGTTTGACTCTTTTCGTTCGTTTATTCTAACAAGTTTGGACTAGTGCAATGCTGTTCTTGCAGGTCTGCTAAAGTTCCGACTTAGACAGCTTCAGTCCGACCCAAATCGTAACCATCCTGCCAAAATTCTCGCATGCTTCAAACATTTTAGACATTGCAACGACTCCGGGTTGAGCATAAAATTGCATTTAAGATGTACCAACTTAAATTCCGAATTGATTACACGTGCATTTTAGATAATAATAAAAAGAAGGCTTCAAAGACTGGTTCAAACAGAGACACCAGTAGTCAGACAAAGATGTGTAGGATTAAGCAAGTTTAAACAATTGAGTCCTAAGCTTATCTCTGAACGATTTTAAGAACACACAGAACGTAGCAGTGAGTTCCAAAGCTTCTAACCAACGAAGAGGCCAAAGAGCCTGACATTGTCTCTTTGCAAAAAAGACTATTGCTCGGATTCTTCTTCAGCCATATGAAACATATATGGAGTCGATTTGTCGGCAGTTTTAGTCTGTTGGTGTCAAGTTGGAAAGTGGTTTTGGCCCCCAACAACTGAACAGAAAGAGTGCGAACATAAAAGGTGATTAGCAACGATGTTCAAAACGTTTAAGCCGCTGTGTCGGCAAAATGTTGAAATGTGTGGTTCTCTGTTAAGCTGCTCCTAAGAGCATATAATTTGGTACTAGTTGAAGCATAATTATATATGGTCTACCAGGAGTTATTTGGGTAATTGTTTAGCACTATCGGTTCGCAGGTTAGGTCAAAATCTAATAGAGAAACTTGAAAACAGTCAATGAGTAGGTCTTTGACATACACTACTGGTAAACCTTGATTATTTTACATTACAGGGTCAGACTGTCCTTAATTTTGAATTCTTGGCTTGCCATACAGCGTTTAAAAGTCTTCAGTACACGTGTCACGAATCTTGTTGAATACGCGAACGGCAAATATGTGCGACTGGCACTAGTCACGACTGCGACCGGCTCTTGTCACGACCCAGGAATCGCCTAGGGAAGAGCAGCAGCCATGACGCCAGCACTTAATTTGGCACATAACTTTTGAAACTGAAGACAACAGTTGTCGCGAACTTTTCATCACTAACTGTCTAGATGTCATCCGGCAATCGGATGATATGCGGCCTACATTCTTCTTTATCTCATTTGCGTGGGTTTTCTTAATCCCAGCGGCTTTATGCGGCTGCCCTCCTAAGCATTGCATGGCTAATTTTTCGATTTAACTAGTGTATGTGGTTTAGCAATCAGGAGTGCAGGTGTTCAAGAGCCAGAATGATCACGTCTTCGCTGTAATTGATCACCTCCTGCGTGCTATGCATTTTACAAACTTTTTGACACATTTTATACATTACTGGTCTTAAACCCGGGTCCTAACCTGGTACCGAAACTTGTTGCAACAACATAGTTCTTGCGGACCTGATTTGATGTAGCGCCGGTGAAAACCTGGTCTAATCTTAGTCTAATCTAATCCAAAAACTTCTATAGCCGTTATCGTAATGCCCACGGATCAATCGATGGTCGATTCCAAGCAAAATCAAATTCCAAATCGCAACTTATGCAGTTAAGATCCGTAAGACCGGAATACGGGCTATAGGAGTAAATTTCACAGGCGACGTATGCAGCCGCCGTCAGTCGCATTTGTAGAGCTGGTAAATGTAAACATATAAATCTATACGTTTTCCTATGGCGACAGTATGGCCTCGATGAATTAATCGGGTAAGATCCTTCACCACTACTGCCCTTTTGAATGGCCACGCCAGTTAAGGTCCCCGTGCACGGACCGTGATAGAAACAATTGAAATGGCTCGTGCATGAGGTAAATTCGTGAGTAGAGGCTTCTTACAGGCAAACCAAGTTTTTACCAAAATGTACATTGTCTTTATTACACAAATCAACCATCATTTTTTTACGTTTCCTGAAAAAGCTAAGATATGCGTGAGAGATGGTACTTTCTCTGTAGATCATCAGAAGCTTTGAAAGTTGTTGCCCACTTTAATACGCGTCGGTGGTTCTCTGTTGTTACTCACGTCTGCAGTCACGACCGACGGTTCTCTACTGGACCTATTACAAAGGATTCTGATAACGAATTGCACCGTGCGAAAGTGCTTTTAATAGCTTTATAGATTAGAACACGTGAGATTACATTATGTTACTAGAGTTACCAAGACACATTTTTATTTCACTTAAAGAGAAGTTAAAGCATGTTAGCAAGTAAAGACCCCATGTCCCTAGTGGAAAGTAGGAGAGGCTCTCATTTCACACACTTCTGCCCTTGAGCTGCCAATGGACAAATCTGGACGCGGGGCCCCATCGCGGTATTTGCCGTTTACTTCTGAGTTTACGCCGGTACAAAATTATACTGCTTGTTGTGCGCAAACAACTTGTCCAGGGCAGTTAATGGAGTCCACTCAGTAGGCGCGAATCCGTAACCTTTAGATCACAGGCTCAGCTGTCCGACGGAATAGACCACCGACCGTCACTGGTCATTTGTGGCTAAGAAACACAGGTATTACAAATTCATTGGAGGTAAGATAAACACTGTTTCCATGTTCAGAAACATTGCATAATGTGCACACATGAAGTTTTATCTCTTTGCATCGACAATATTTATATATAAGGTGTATCCTTTTATTTTATCAAGAGTTAAGATATAGCATAGAGAAGCAGATGGTCCAGTTTTCTATACTGAAGCTTTGTTAACAATTACAAGAGTGAGAATATTATAAATTAATATGGATATGAGACCAATATTTCTTAGTTATCGTCTTCTTTATATACCGACAACAAGTCACGAAGCTTTAAACCAGTTGGAAAACGAGTCCGTTTCCTATTTCTAATCAGCAAGCTTTAAATTTTATGTGCAACAAACCCACTCGCGACACCTGTTTTCAGAGGATTCTTACTGCGCCAGATCAGACATTTCTAGTCGTCTGGTGTCAGTTATTGCCTTGAATTTTGTTGTTGTAACATGAGAGCTCTTCTTGAAACTCGAGAATCAGATATAGAGAGAAAGGAAAGCTTTCCCTGATAGGAAAAAACAAACTTGGCATGAAATCAAAACAGGATATAATTTCCAATGAGCTAATAATGAATCCGATCCTTTAATATGTGGGGGATCGGCCACAAGGCAAGTCTGCCGGGAAAGAGGCAGGAGTAGCTATGACGCCTTTAGGTAGCCGCTGAGTGCTGCGATTGTGTGCGCGGTTCGGCCGCGTTAGCTGGATAGAATTTTAGAGGAATTAAATTTTATTAAATTTAAGTTTAATCTAATAATATCTTAATAATTAGGTCGTGGAAAATTCTTAGTGTCATTTTAGTAAAGTAACGCACAAAATTGTTGAAATTTATAGACCCTAAAATGCTTGTGTTGAGGCAAGTAATGAGTAAAAGTTAGACACCTTTAGACACCAGAAGACCGGAAGATCAATGTTGCCAACGAAGAACGGGATCGTCGCTTGGCAGTTCTTGAAGAAGAAATAGAGAATTTGACCAAGGGATCGGAAAGCTGGCATCAAAACAGGATTCGGGTAAAAAAATGGGGAAGTCCGCAGGAACGTTCGCCAAATTTTGAGACCGTTGTAAAAAGGGCAAGCAGACCCCTGCCAGTGCACAAGAGACCTGGGCCTGGACGTTGGAGAAACGCTGACGACGTCGTTTGTTATCAGTGTGGAAAAAAGGGCCCTTGAAACGGTGGTGTGCGCAGAGAGCTGCCGGAAAAGATGAAGAAATAGACCCTAAAGAAGACGCTGGACCAGTCGAGGCAGGACTTCTGGTTCAGGAAATTCACAGTTGGTGAAGTGTAGTGTGAGGAAAATCGGGAAGGCAGGAAACAGCAATGTCTCAGAGCTGCCATAGCTCAGGTTCACGAAAGAAGGTCACGTTAAGGTTGGTGACCTAGTGGATTAGACAGGTTGCCAGTAGGGCGGTGGTTCAGCGCTCTTGCACCAGTAATGAGGCTGTCGCTGGTGCGGTCGAAGAAGAGAAAGGGCACTGGGCGTATAGGCTGTTTGCTCACCCAGTTGTTGAGGCTCTCACCGTTGGCTGGCGTACGTGCATGGTTGCAGAGGTTCTCGGGTCTGGATTGAGTACGGTGGAGTAAGTCGTCCAGATGACCGAGGTTGTTCGCCCTATAGCCGAGAGTATATTGGTTCCTTGCCTTCTACGCGGATCTGAGTTGGAGATATTGGAATCGGGAAGTGAAATGTTGCTGTTTACGTTGTCTTGATCTGAAGATACAAGGGCAAGTGCTGTGAGTTGCCAACGGTAACCATGAGAGTGCTGTCGAAGTATCCAATCTGAGAATGTAAATCAGAAATGGAAACCTTTGAAAATGGTGACTTGAAACGCCAGAGAAGAGAAGAAAATGAATCTTGAAACCCTACCGACAGTCAACAGAAATCGTCTAAAGAAGATTGTCCGACGAAAGAAGACATTTTTTCACAAGGGAACTTGAAGCTAACGAGAGACATCAAAAGTTCCTTCACGAGGACAATGTGATAACCGCTTAATTGCGGGGGTTTTACGAACTATTTTCGAAGAGCGATTTTTGTGTTTCCTTTTGATGAGAATTTCGTTTTAAATGTCGTGGACTGTTCAAGAATGCTTTCTGAGTTTCTTTTGATCATAAATGTTGTATGCAATATCTTAATACTCAAATGTATAAAGACTTGGGGTACTAGTTACCGCTTAATTGCGGAGGGTTTAAGGCTGTGTTGCAGTGCAAGTTTTATGTATCTGTTTGATGACAGTTTTTATTTAGATCGTGTTAGTATGTTTGTGTAACGATGGCGATTCTATTGTTTTAACTGCTGAGTTCGTGTTTAATAGAAAGTTCTGTGATGAATTAGAGGACTGTTGAAGTTCGATGGCATTTTCAAAGTGTGAAGTTTGAAGCTTTTGATGTACAATTTCGATTGGACGTTGTTTTTATATCATTCGTAAATGCTGTCTTAACTAGTCGCCGGATTGGCTGACACTTGTATTGCGGTAGAGATGTCTGTTAGTTTGCGATTACGAAAAGATGCTGTATCATTGTACTGTTGTGAAATGTATTATGAAAAAGGAAAAAAAAAAACAGAAAAGAATAAAATCGTATTTGTGAAGGCCGCCGCGCATGCCGGGATTTAGTAGCTATCCCGGGTTTTCAGTTCTTTTATTTTGGAGCAGTGCATGATGTGATAGGGTCGGTGTGTATTTACAAGATCGGGAGGTAGTTGGTGACTTTTCTCTCCTGGGTCTCCTTGCCAGTTGTGGTTAGGTAGAGCTCAGTTTCATGACAGAGGGCCACGTTAAGGTTGGTGATCTGGTGAACTGGACAGGTTGCCAGTAGGGTGGAGGTTTGAGTCTCTTGCACCAGTAACTAGGCTGTCGCTAGTGCGGTTGCAGTAGAGTAAGAGCACTGGGCGTATGAGCTGTAAGCTCACCCAGTTATTGAGGCTCGCACCGTTGCCTGGCGTACGTGCATGGTAGCAGAGGTTTTCGGGTCTGGATTGAGTACTGGTCGGAGTAAGTCGTCCAGATGACCGAGGTTTTCCGCCCTATAACCAAGGGTATATTGGTTCCTTGCCCACTAATTGGATCTGGGTTGGAGATGTTTCTGTGTCACGATTGATTTAGGTCCCCGGTTTTGTGCGAGATGCTCCGCATCTAAGTAAGGTGGGGAGAGTTTGGCGGATCGGCCACAAGGCAAGTCTGCCGGGAAAGAGGCAGGAGTAGCTATGACGCGCTTTAGATAGCCGCTGAGTGCTGCGATTGTGCGCGCGGTTCGGCCGCGTTAGCTGCATAGAATTTTAGAGGAATTAAATTTTATTAAATTTAAGTTTAATCTAATAATAGCTTAATAATTAGGTCGTGGAAAATTCTTAATGTCATTTTAGTAAAGTAACGCACAAAATTGTTGAAATTTATAGACCCTAAAATGCTTGTATTGAGGCAAGTAATGAGTAAAAGTCAGACACCTTTATTTACGTTTTATCAAGCGTGCTAGTAAATAAGCAAACCGGCGTAAATTGGCAAAAGGGGGCTTGAATAAGAGGTGTCGTGTGCTGCGATGCCTATGTGGTAAAGGATGGTAGCGTGCCTTCACATATACGACAGTACAGAAGGAGCGATGCGGGCCTCCTGAAAACAGAGTGAAGGATGGTTGCGAGCCTTCACGGGAACGAGTCCGAGTGTTTCTCAGTGAAATCATAGCGTATACAAATACACGGACCAGGGTGACGTCCGGAGAATCCGTGTTTGATCCGGTCCCGGTTACGATCAAATATACGGACGGGAAAATTTCGGGATAAAGACTAATCTGTGCGCTCCCGGCGGGACGACCGAGACAAACACTGTCTGGTTTCGGGCTGACGGCGTCGATCCGGTTAGAGGCGAGGGCCCACTCTACCCTAGATCGCGAGGCGGCCTGAGCCACGACGGTGGACGTTGAGGTTGGACAGAACCCGGGGAAAGACCCCGTTCGTAAGAAATAAATACAAGTCTGTGGCAAGTAAAGGGTTGGCATCGGAAAGCCTACCAAAGTAGTCGGCGAGTGTAAGATAAAACAGGTCCGTGTAGAACAAGTGGGAAAGTTGCGGAAGCTACCCCTTTGACCGCGTGAGAGAAAAATCTGATCAGTGCGCTCCCGAGAACGTCGCAGCCGTTACGAACCAATCTCTGATTTCTGATTGTCTCCGCGTTGGTCCAGCAGGGCTGGGGCCCACCCTGTTAGGAAGTCGCGAGACGCTCTCATGATAGTTGGAAGATAACTGGTTGTGCGAAACTCGGGGAAAGATGCGGCCGCGGTTCTCCCCGTCGAAATGCAGGAAGAGATAATGGGAAGACGCCGCGGAATCATAACGCAGACCAAGAAATGTTTGAGACCGGATTCAAACGCAGACCAAGTAAAGCCCCAGTACATCATAGTCCGGGTCGGTTCCCCGATAACACCGGAGTCGACAAGGGAAGATACCGACTCTTCTATATGCTTGGCGCCACACACTGATCAGAGGACTGACTGAAGTGCGGGGAAGGGCCCCTCGTGCGTAGGTCGGTACGAAGGTCCGTGTGTTTTACAGAAGGATAGAGATAGGACCTTCTCTTGAGAGTTCCATAGGGATATCCTATACCCTGAAGCACTGTTGGTCGATAATTGCCAACAGAGACCTGGTACGGAAATTTACTCCGGAAGTCCACGAAGATGGAGCGAGAGACAGGTGATAACGGGAAGATGCCTCGCCCGATATACATGTGCCTAGGGCGGAAAGACACAGAGGCTCGTTGTAAGACTTTCCTGTTCCCGGAACCGAGAAAACGACTGGTGTCTCAGAATATTGGCGATAGCGGGCGAGTTACGAGATGTAAAATGGTGGTTACGAGAAAGTCCGTGATAAGGAAAGCACGCAGAAAGGGAACGACTATTGCCGGTAAAGGAACGAACCCTGTTCTGAGTAAAGGCCATCCTCAGGACGTTGCCCATCCGGCGACCGCGGAAGAGGCAGAGTCGGATCCCGAGACCGAGTGCTACAGTGTCGATTCTCTTAAGGAAGCGGCCCATCCTGAAACTTCCTTAGAGAGAACGAACGATACGGGCAGAGATGATATGGAGAGGCCATTTTACAGTGAAAATACAAGGGGCAATGATGCGGGTGGCTCTGAGCGTAGAACTGGGCTGGAGTACCCCACCCTGTGGACAGTTAGCCCGACCGAAGAACGCGACAAAGATATGAGCTTATTGGAAAATATGAATATCTGAGTTCCACTTCATGTGAAGTATAGACAGATCTACATCTAAGCCTAACAGAATTGTACTCTGTCCAAGTCTGTTTTTATGAGTTTTTCTTATGTCGGCTTTGAATTTGGCCAGAGCTAGTCGATGGTGACTTTCCTGTTACCTAAGCATTTATTTATTGTTCTTAATGAACTTTAAAATCGTCGAGGCTAGGGCGTGCAGCGCTTGTGAGATGTACTTAAAGGGCATCTGGACTGTGCTTGCTGACAGAAACAGACATGGCAGCGCATTTCTACATCTAAAAAGTCTTTCACGCGTAAAGAGACGCATAAGCGCATTAATTTTAAATACTTTACCTGAGAAGCTAATTTTACACATAGAAAGTTGCCTTTTTCTAACTGTTGCCTGGCAGTATCAGTGGACGGCTACAATGTCATTGATTGTTTCGATGTAATGACATTCACGAGATGAAGCCACTGCTTCAACAGAAGCCTCCATCGCTGGCTTAAACATTAACTTCCATACTAAATTAAGCTTAATTGCACTAATGTGATAGTTACCCGCCTGCAAAGACGGTAATACCCTTCCGCGAACGGTAAACTTTTCCTTAAGCAACGGGTAAAGGGTCGATAAATGCCTCTGTACTCTTAGCCCTTATTTATCTATCTCAGTTTGCTTTATGATACTAAAAGCATACGAAACTCCTGCATGTATTTGGACCATAAAATTAAACGACTGCAGAGCGATAATAGCACGGGTTTGCAAGCTTATTCAAAATTATTATTAATAACTTTTATGTTTCAGTAGTATAAAATAAAGTGTAAACCAATCTGAACAAATGCGCAGTGATAGCCAGTTTACAACCGACAGACCGAAAGACAATCACATCGACATACATGAAGAGTTCATTAATACTGAGTTAAAACCAGGTCTGAGGCAGAAGGAAGATTGAAAGGGGACACAAGATGGGGTTTATAGTGTTTTGTGAGTACCCTAAAAAGTTGAAAGAGACAAAGATATGCAGAAACAAATTTGATCTTGCCACGGCTGTTTTTTGAATAGGGAAGCCTCAAATAGTTCTAGGGTATTAACCCCTTAACAAAACCTCCGGCCAATAATCCTCGAAAAAATACCCCGTCAGTTTAAACCCCAGGCCAATAACCCCCATTGGCAACAACCCTAGGTAAATAACCCCCTAGTCTAAAACATCTGGTCAATGACCTCATTAACAAGTAAGCAGTTGAAGAAAATATTGAACACTTTTTAGATCTTGTAAACATATTTTTATAATGGTAATTTGAAATCAATAGCTGTTTAAATAAGTGGACTAATAAGCAATCACGTCTGACATCCCGAGTCAATAACTGAGGACATCGTGGTTGTTGCAGTTGGCGATGATTTGCTGCATTTTAGAATAATTCTTTTCTATTCTATTCGTTTCTATTTATAATTCGTTACTATTCTAGAGTATTCTAGAGTTGTCAGCATATCGCTTCCTTGGTGGCCTCGAGGCATGTCCCGCTAGTAAACTGTTGCTTTTTAGTTGCTGCAATGCCTATTCCTTTTGCAATTGGTTCAAAACCACCAGATATTCGCATGATAGCTACCTATGCCTCATTTAAATCTGCGACACCAGTATTCATTCTAATTGTTTAATTAGCAACTTCTACAGCGCCGGTCTCTAATGCATAAGGCATTAACCGATAGCTCACTAAAACCAAACCGCCGACTAATTAAATGCTAATTAAACTTATTGTGTAAACATTGATTCTAGATAAGCCTAACTTGATGTCAACCGACTTGATTGATACTGCATGGGAGCTAAACACACCGTGTAGCTATTGTGTTATAATTTGATACGTGGAATATTGCATACCTAAGAAAGGAAGGCTATTTAATCATTTGTATTGGTTGTTAGGCATTAAACAGCGTAGTCTGTCTGTCAGTCAGCTCGAATAGAATAGCATCCAATGTTGATTTGCAAGCGTAAACAACTTGCGTTACAAGCGTAACTGATATAATCATAGCTGTGTTTGAATAAAGGATTTTGAGATTTATGCTGTTTTTATTTAAGCAGTTAGTTTCCACTCATGATACTAGGTTTATCACGTACTCCGCTCTTTACATTGTGCGCTAGAATTATAATACGCTTTATTAATTTTCACCCATATTATTTTCGCCTTTATTATCGTTTGTTTTTATGTTCGCTCTTTTGATTGCCTCCTTTTGATTTCGTCTTTTAAAGTTTTGTTCTTCTGATAGTGAACCTTGGGCTGATGCCGCCTTAAATGAAATTTGTCATGAAGAATCGGAACATGGTTGGTATGGCTTCATATACTATATACAATATAAAGCTAATTTTCAAAGTGATATTTTGGCTTGAATGTTTCTCTTTGTACAAATCTAACATTATTGACTAAAGTTATTGGCTAAACATACAGCAGTCGCTTTCTTTATTACTTTTAATGTTCATCAGACATTTGAAACGTTGTTCACAGAAGTGATAACTGGAATAAGATGTTCTCTGTTTTCTGACATCAGAGGATATTTTCATTGTTTATTTTTTATTTATTTATACATTATCCCTTGCTTTACTATTTTATTTCATGATTTCTGGGGAACCTCTGGCAATGGTCTGCGGTAACCTATGGTTTCACGGAACCCTATTTGGGAAACATTGATCTAGACTTACGCATAAAATGTATATAAATATCTCCATAACGCCTTAAAGTCTCTCAAACGCTATTCATTGGCGTTAATGACTTTATGACGTATATTTCCATATTTTGGCCCTTACCTGTAGAAGATCTTCATTGGAAGTTACTCAAAAGCACGTAGAAATTGATCAAAGTAAATTCATCCATGGTTGACAATAACTGTTCAACCGTATTTAGTGTATAATGTCTGTTTGCAGTGACAATAAAGAGTAACCATAGATACTAAGAAGTGCTATATAATTATACGCAGAGTTTAATAAAGACTCACACCCTACAGCTACGTTTATTGACTTGCCACCTTTACATGTGGACATTTATGTAGATGTATCTGTCCCTCATGTTCCCAGGTTGGAAAAATATAAATACTCCTAGCCAGACAGTCGAATACAATATCACATTATCTGTTGCTCTGAGGAGCTAGTAGTGAAGAAAGACAGATCACCTGATTTAAATTAACAAATCTGGTCAATGTAAATTTTTTGACAGATTTAAATTAAATTGTCTGCTTGTTCCTTGTTGTCTGTCTAGACAGATTTCACACCGAATCTCTGCTTTTAACTTGTGAACTGTTATATTTTAAGCTGAATCCTGTGCTTCACGGTAAGATGCAAGCCCACTCAGAACGGGACCATAAAATCAGACCAGTGTTCAAGTCGTTAAAGGAATACAGCATAATGAACTGCGGTAATAGAAAAACAACTTCGAAATCTAAATGTTGGAGCAATCGCAACTGAAGTAATACAGTTGGAGACCGGATTCGAACAACAGGGGTGACAAATGCTATGTATTTGCATATTTTGTAAGGCGTTTATTAATTAATCTTATTTGATCTGACATAAAAGGAAATCAATGACTTCTTATTGACTGATTTACAACAAGTTGGTAGCATCATCATCGTTGTCGTCATCAACATCGCCATTTTTTTGCTGCACGTAATATTCGCCTCTCATACTTCATTCATACTTCTGAATATATATTAAAGCGGGTGCAATTGATCAGCTGTGTGATCTGGATCCCTGTGTGACTCACACGTGGATCTGTGATACGCATTTATTTTGGGCAGAGCTAGCTGAATTGATAGTCATTGTTTCATAGGCGGTATCTCACGGGAGGATAGCGGATCTTACATCACGCGTCGTTGCTCTTACTCTTGCTTTTCCGACAAGTATTTCGATACCTGCATTGTCTCCCATCCAAGACCATTAAGTGTGTATACTATGTTCTATTAGTGAAGCTTGATTTAATTTCATTCTGTCTGATAACGAACAAACCGGTAATAATGGGGAAACTAGGAAAAACCCCGACAAAGTGGCACAGAACGCAGCGCTGGAACTAGGGCAAATTCTTAAAAAGTTAACAGAACTAAACTTAAAACTATGATGATTTTACTCTGAGACATTATTGTAGAATATCCCTGCTTCCAATTAGGCTAAACAATTAGTGAATGTGATTGTTTGACCCATGTTACTGGTTGCTATCTTTATGGAATTACTGAAGTCATTTCATGTTGTTAAACGTAACCGTTCGAAATGCTTTTCTAGTAGGTTATTCTCTTAAACACCGTGTCGTTAACATTTCCGTGAAGTTGAAAATATAAAATGAATGCTCACCATTGCATCCCCAATGGTATTTCTAGTTTCGTTCAGTCTTTTTATTGTACAGCACCGAACTATTGATCACTGAAAACGACTACGGTATACCGGATAACCCTAGAGCTGTCTTTGACTATAACCCCAAACTGAACATGGATTGAATGGACTGAAGTGAATCAATGTATTGTCACTCACCAGTACTTATTCATTATTGTCACGCAAAATTGCAAATTACGTGCAATTATTGTAAGTTAATAATGAACTATAAAAATGCAATTTATACTTTCAGTGCTATCATTTTGTCGTCAGTCAGTGTCACCATAAACGTCGGTGTTGGTTGAGGTGCTGTGATGGTCCAGTTCATCAATGACCCTGAGAGCCCGTTGGACCACAGTTGGCCACCAGTTGACGCCAGTCGCATAACGCGTGTCTGCTATGGGCCCCATCAACGGGGCTGTCTTGTGAATAACTCCAATATTCTATCTTCAGTAACTGATGCACGTGCACCACTAAGCATCGGCCAATAGAACCCAGCTTCGCTCCTAGTAAATTGCAAATTGTACACGTTTTTCGATAGCGACTGTATGGCCACGACCCCGTCGGGTGAGATCCTTCACCACCGCTGCCCGCCTTTTAAGGTCCCCGTGCACGGACAGTGCTAGCCTCCAAATCTCTTCAATAAGCCACGACCGGGACGAGAACCGGGATCCTACCCCACAGAGGCTTTCTTGGCGCGGTTCTTTGCCCAAGTAATTTGAAATAGTGCGAAGAAACTCAAAGTTGGAAAATATGCGTTCTATAGACGCAAAGTTAGCTGGGGCTGAAAGCAGATGCAGAGCAAGTCCCGAAAACTGAAAAACGAGCCGAAGAGAGAAACTGTCTGACAATAACATAAATTATGTATCTGGTCAAATTTGAATCTTTGAACAATAACACTAAGGACATTTATTGTTGTAATGTGGCTAAAAGTATTTTTGCCGGCAAAAACTATTTTACCAGGATGGTTCTTCCATGGTAATAACCAGTTATTTCCATAACCGCAAAAACTTGCCAACCCTGACTGAAAGTGATGAAGACGACTAGAATACTCGAAACAATATGTGGCAAAATATATTTCCAACGAAGAACATCACACGATCTTACTGCCTCTGTCAACTGAGAAAAATAGCTTCGAGTGTATATTTACACCATAGGCCTATGAAGTCGATGCAGTGCTTAAGACTTCCAATCATATTAGCACGTAACGGGAAAATAAATAAGCCGGACCAATTAACTCCGGCGACCCTTATTTCTTTCGTGCAAGTTCTTTATCCTCAAAAGGATGCTATTACCGGATTCATTTATTCCTGTCACCGTTTTTCAATTCAGCTTTGCTTCTTATGCACCACTGTGAAGAATTAGTGGGCATACGGTAAGGATAGAGTCATCTTCGGTAATCGTTCAGTGAGTATAAATCACTATGAGGCAGCATAATCGGCTCAGTAATAAACGTAATACCTGTAGTGTTGCATGTAGCAACGCCCTAACAACGCTGACTCGAGAGCGTCGTCAATAATCCCCGAGTGCATTAGCGGAAGTACCTACTGTGTCTGTTCCAAGGTTCGGATGAATGCTCGGGATTTTTATATCATTTCGTCGTTCGCTTTCCAGCGAATACAGGCTCGCGTTTTCGAGTCGGGCGAAGAAAGAGAGGAACGAGGGGCGGAAATGTCTCCCTCCTCCTCCACCTCGTCTTCCTGCTCCATGACCCCTGCGCACTGGGCTGCGTCCTCCCGACAACTCCCATCGCTAGTTGTCGTGTGGTGATGCCGACATTTCCCGGAAGAGCACGTGCACCGCTGCAGCGTTCTTCCGGAACCAAAAACAACAACGTCCTCGTCAAGTCCAGGCTCCGGTGTGTCACCCCTGTCCGGGTTCCATCTGGACCCACGGCAATTCGTCGCCCCATGCCCCAAGCGCTGGTTCGTACCCCCGCTATTCTCGTGTCGCGTTCGGTCGTCGGAACCGACCAAGGCCTCCATTCCGTCCTCCCGACGGGAAAGACGGACGTCCGGTAGCATGCAGGCACATGTTACTTCCGGTTGTAGGACTGCGCATTCGCAGTGAATCTCTGGTTTGGCCCAGAGGTCGATGAGCTTGTACACGTTCTCGCGATTCGAGTTTTCGACATTCTGCACGTGACGACGTTCTTTCCATCTGTCAAGCCAGCAGAAGGTAGCAATACATTTATTTAGAGCCTTTATTATAAATCTAGTGACCTGTACATTTGAAGAATCTAATTTGCAAGCAATTAGTGCACAGAAATAGAAAATAGCAGTAACATTGAGTAAATGATATCCTAAGTTACAAGCACTCCGCTTTAGCGGTTGTTAGCGGTTTCGCGGAATGTTCCATAAACCACAGCAGCGTTTCTCACCTTTTTCCATAGGACAATTCCTAAAATAATTTTCATATCTCAAAAAAAAAGTTACTGGCAAAGGAATGCAATTCAATTATTGCTATATATATATGTATATATATATATATCAAAATAGTTTATTCAAAGTAACAGTTACATCCAAAGTCAATATCAAGCTTATCTTCAATGTGATATTTGGGCTTATTTCATTTTGCACAAATGTTCTTGGCCAAAGTTTTGACAACGACATTAGCACAGTTTTCCTTTGGCCAAGAGCAGGTGATATGTTCCTCTATTATTTGTCAGGGATGAGAAAGTTTGCTCGCAGAGGTAGCAAGTTGAAAAATGGTGTAAGGTGTTCACTACTTTTGCTGAGATCACATGATTTTTCAATAGTTTATTTCTTATTTATTTTTTATTCCATGTTTTTAAATATTTATTTCATGTTTTCTTGCGGAACGTTTAACTAGGGAACCCTGAGTTGGAAACACTGAACTACGTGCTGGTCCACCTGTGACTTGTCAGCCCTTGCGGATTATAAAAATTGTCGACCAACACTTAAAGGGAACTTTATGTACTGGTTACAAAGTTCTGTTTACGTAATCCTGCTGATTATTTTGACTGGATTAAATTCAGGCTGGTGTTATAACAGCCGGAAAATTGTTGTTACAAGGAGCTTAAGGGATGCAAATTACAGTTTACATGCGTCGTAGAAAGACCCGAAATGTAGGATGGGATAATAAATTGAGAAGCAAGCGCGTTCAAAGAACCGACTTAAGAAGGACGACAGAGAACCGGACAATGAAAGACAAAGGAACCGCGACGCAGCAGAGAACGAAAATAAAGCGCATAAAAGACAAAGAAAATAAATCTTAATCCCTCTGGTGCGTTTGTGGGAGGATGTGGTGGGTGGGTGGGTTGAGCTAGTGGTGGTCATGTTCATCTTGTCGATGGATTACAAATGATACTAACGTTTCTGCGGTTGATAGCATCTGCGAGGAACTGCTCAGAACTCAAGATGCTTGTATGTATGAAAATATGTATTTGTTTATGTATTGTATATTGGAATTGTGTACGTATAAAGTACCTACCAAAAGCGCTGTTTATTTAAACAAGTACGATAGTTGCAGCTAAGAATTATTGACTTATCATCAAGGCTTTCAATTAAATTGATTAATTAAATGAAGACACGCAACAGTGACCCTTGTTTCGTATAAATATGCTACGAATCGCAGGCTTTGTTTTCTTTTGTTTTGGAAAGAACTCAGGACTTTCATAGTAAGACGATGCACCGCCCAACGTATATCACCACTCGTTCACAACAAGACACTCATGAGCAACTGGTGCGTTGTACGGGGTGCAGTCCGTTTGAGATCAGTCGTGATTTAGGACAACCTTAGCTGTGAACCTATATGCGCCGAGTATCATGCGATCATACGCCCTCTGTTACTTCTTATGTTCTGAGGATAACTTAGTTCAGCCTCTGAATTGGTGCAGTTTTCTCATCCTCGGCATACACACCTCGCAATTAGATTGATAGTACTGTGATTATGAAAGAATGTTAGTCGGACTCTCATGTAAAATGTGAAGGTAGATGCAACATAAATGTTTCACACGGCTACAGTGAGAATCCTTGAAAGCTCAGTCTCTGGATTTTGAGGAACTTTTGGGTCTTGCACAGGAACGATCCATCATCAGGATGCCATTTTATATGCAACATATTAATTAAGGTGTGCATATTAATTAGGCCGGCAGATTTTCTATTTTATTCTGATTAAATTTGAAAAGTCCTTCTGTGAATCATTGTCCATCTTTTGCCCGAGACAATCTACTACCTGCCACTTTTTAATTTTTTTGCAAGAAATAATTTAAATTAATTGTGCATAGTCAAATAGTATCATAATACAGCTGCAAGAGACAGGAACGAGGGTACCTAAACCTACTTCGATTTAAATAGGCGCTTATAAGTGGCGGTCAAGTATGGGGCTTGAACAAACTTGACAACAACTTAACATACTTATAAGTATGACGGTGGTGGGCTAGCACGGTCCGTACACGGGACTTTAATTGGCGTGGTGCCCATTCAAACGGGCAGCAATGGTGAAGGATCTCACGCGATAAATGCATTGCAAATTGAGCAGGGTCGAGGCCATACGATAGCTATAGAAATACTTTCACATTTACATTTCACATTTAGTTTCTAGCACTCAATCAGGCAAAACAATAAGATATATATATATATCTCAATAAAATTTCACTATACATCAACATTTTACTTATTTTCGAAGGGTCCACAAAAGCATCGACACTTGCACATTGAGGGAGAGCGCAAACATTCTCCCTGCGTTTGAAAGAGGCTCGCAATTTTCAGAGGACCTTCATCGAAGGCAAATCAAGTGTAAATCCATTATAAGATTTTAGTAGTCATCAGTTACAAAATAGAAAAGCACTCTCTAAATACAGATCTATTTAGACCAGAAAAGGTTTATGCCGGCCAAGTCGACTTTCAGAACTGATCAGCTTAGCTACCTGGATGAGTTGTATCAAGATTCTCTGGTAAACGGAACCTGTGTCATCGACGTCTGCTGATTATTAGTGAATGCGGAAATAGGAGGATTATGGTTTATCCGTTGAATGAATCCGTAAAAATTCACTCATTGAATCATCCACCGGGTAAATTACTGCGAAATTAGTCTCCGTCGGAGTTTCTTGAAGAATGTCTAGAAGAAGCCACCTCTTCTTAATTGTTTTCTTCTGCTTTCTCTCTCTCTCTCTCTCTCTCTCTCTCTCTCTCTCTCTCTCTCTATCTATCTATCTCTCTGTCTCTTTGTGTCTCTCTGTGTCTCTCTGTCTCTCTCTCCAGCCAGTATGTCTCGTTCATTCTGTATCTCTATCAATCTTTTTCTATAAATTCTTCACTTTAAGCAGTCAATACTGAAATTCAAGTGATCTTCTATAAGCAACTAGAGGCAATAGTTTCGTTTAGTTCAGTACAGTTCATCAATCGCATTTTCTCGGATAGTCATGGAGCAAATAGGGCAAGTTCCTATGTGAATCGCCAGCGATTGTTACCCTTTCGTTTGCACTGCGACTCAACAGAAGACACCGGGAATGAACAAAAGAATAAACAACCTTAAGAGTAGTAACTGTGAAGCATGCTAGATTTTGACCATATTTGCCTGTCAACCGTGGTGTTTAGACAGAGTCTTTTGGCTGGAGCCAAAATGACTTCGAACAAGACAATTTGTGCCAACAATTGTCGTTTTCACGTTACTTTAAGAGTAGAAATAATGGGACAAAATCGTTTATATATATACCACTGTGTTCCTTTATATATATAAATACCTATATAGGTTTATATATAAATAAATAAATAAATAAATAAATAAATATATATATATATGTATATATATATACCTATATAGGTTTATATATAAATAAATATATATATGTATAAAGGTTCATTGATCTCGGAATTTCCTCAGATATGTGTCTGTGGAACTACTTGAAGGTAAACAGCAAACATTTTCCACACGAATGCGCGAATTCTTTCGAGCTTTGGTTGAACTAGTGTGTATTAAAACTCCCATGTCAGCTGCGTTTGTTTCATTGCCCGTTTATACGTATGGCTCCGTCTTGTTTCCTCAGTCTGTTTTTCGACCTGCCTCTTTTTAGCTTTCTCTGCCAGCCTATGTCTGTCTCTGAATGTTTCTTTCGTTCTTACTCTGTCTGTATTAATTTCCTGTTTGTTATGTTAACCGAGGCGTTTGATTCTGCTGCCCTATGAAATGCTGTTACCTTTTTCGGCCGACGCAGATGACGAGCAAACACCCGAATCCGATGGAGATGCCGATGATAGCACCCGCAGCCACAGCCATTAGCAGACCTGGGTATAAACACAATGCCAAGCGGATTTGTTATGGCGGAAGTCCAACCAAAGACTAATGATTACCACCTAGAGGCCAATTACCATTCTAAAAAGGCAATACTGCTTCTCAGCTGAAGCGTTAACTGCGACATTTCGTCTGAAATGTGGTCCCAACCCTAAATAACTAGCCTTCTTATCTGGAAAACGTCACCTCAGATAATGTAGACATTACCATTCCATCTTTGCGCCAAAGCTTTAGCAGATTTTCTCGACTAATAACCTTTCTTCAAAATTAGTATCGTCGTAGGTATTCTAAGCTCTTCAAAGTAATATTTGCTTACAAGAGATGCAAATGCGGGCAAATTATGTTTGGCAGCAAAATCTTTTAAAATATGGTCGTCTTTGTGCTTTTCTGAAACTCTGTCTGCCTTCGGTAAATAGCAGAGCTGCTTAAGTGATCATAAGCATAGACTGTCTGGTGTCAAAGTGCACTGAATGTCGCCTACTGTCAGACAATTTTGTTTAGTTACTACAAAAGGCCACATAGTTGTCTAACGATAGACCACAGTGATTGTGCGTCGTTAGTAAACATAGTCTATGAGCTTTGTGGCTAAATTAATGTCTGCTGTTTCCAGAGATTAATCTTATTAGCGCATGATATCGCCAGAAAATGTGTGTCCATGAGCGCACGGGCCAAGTGAGTACCAGCCCTTGCCAATACTTTAATAAACTAGAGAACGCTATTAAATAGGCCTACTTTTTTAAAACACTATAAGTACCAAATAGAAACAGAGATGTAGATTGTTACGCTGCAATCAATGATGCCCTGACATGGCCCCATTGTTAACTGTTGTGGCAAGTGGCCAGAAGTAGTTTGAGTGACTGTTGATGGCAAAAATCGACCGTTGTTTGTAATTCTGGACAGGTTGATGTTTTTGTTGCTAAGGACAACAGTGACGTCAGCTAGCAACGAAAGACGGCCCAGAAAGTGCATGCACGTGCAGGCCTATAGTTCTTTGTAAATAAATTGACTGCCTTTAGTCAGAAAGATGATATTGTTGGCGTTTCTTATGGCGCACATTTCCGCTGAGACGCATCCGATTAAATTGATCTTAAAATTGAACAAATAAATAGCTATTAGAGACCAATTTCACGCGTTTAAACAGGTTGGACAAATTGTAACTAAATGCCCAAGTTGGCACAGACAAACACGTAAATATATTTAAGTACTCTATCTTCAAAGAACCTTCATCACCCTCACCATCTCAGAGCCTTAAATATAAACGATTACCAAATGTGAAGGCATCTACAGGTACTAAGTACTAAATTTTCGAAGACTGTTATGCTTATAAAACTGGATTCATGTTCGTTGGGTCTGATAAATGAAGAAATGCCATGAATTGATGCAATTTTAAACTCTTTGGCAGAGTGGAATCTCAGCTTCGTTCTGAGGCCTACTGAGGCATAAGACTGATCGGCTTACACATGCAGCCAGCTTACCTCGGCTGAGGACAGCCGTCAATTATCTTGCTTGTCCTCTAAAGTTATACCTACACGCGACTGCATCTTCGTGGCAAGCATTGTTACTGTGCTATTTGTAAGTGGATAAATAAATAATGGTGTTAAATCTTAGAGGATTGCACGAATAAGCTTTGAGTTTGAGAGGATTAGAACTGCACACACGGCTGCATATAGACTGCTAAACTTACCGAAAGGAAAGCTACCGGTATGCCTCACAGTCTGTTCGTTATCCATATAGACTCCGGTGAAGCTGGCTTCAAAACAAGCAACACACGTCAACAGATTAGCTATAGTTCTAATGCTGTAACTGAGAAATGTCCATCTTTCAGCGTCTTTGGGAGGTGCTTGAAAGGCGCTTCATAAACATCTGTTACATTACGTTACATTCTGCACAAGCCGAACTGCTCTGTATTTCTTTATTAACAGACTGAGAATTTTCGCAGAAGACAAAATTAAACCATTTAGAATTTTAAATTTTTGGCATCCATTATCAATTTTCCTTTTATTTTCATAAAATATTAAGCTTAGCCAACATTGTGAATAATATGAATGAACTCTTTCAAATAAGTAAATGTCACATTTCTAGCAATTTTTATATATGGAGTAATCGGATTCGATACACAAGTAGCATTATGTCACTGCTCTTGTTGCGCCTGCTCAAATCTAATCTAATGTCTTCGATTGAGCTGTTATCAAAATGCCTAAGGTATCAATCGATGGTCGCTTCAATTGAAATCGTAATCAAAAATCATAATCCTTTGGAGAAGCCAGGTCGAATTCCGACAGGTCATAGAAACCAGAAGTTAGGCTACTATGGGCAAGCAAGTCGAAACAGACGAGTCTTAAGTTTAGACCTGAATGATACAGAAGAACAGAGATAGATCGGCTGATTAAACAGTAGTACATCGTGAACAACAATAAAGATTTTAAACTGTATTCTGGATAACCAATGTAACGAATGCAATAAAGGTGTAATAAGTAGTGGGAGCTAACATAGCTATCAATAAGCAGCGAACTGAGTGGAGTCGTGTAGTAGAATGTGAATAGGAGTGGGCCCAGCACAGAACCCTGCGGAACGCCACAATTCAAGACAATAGGCGCAGAAGTGAGTTGGTTGATAAGAACTGACTGAGAACGAGGATGAAGATAAGATCCAACCAACGAAGAGTAGGACCTGACAGACCAAACCAATGTTCGAGGCAATTCCGATAACTGACAGCGCTCTTAAGAGGTGTAGGCTAAACCGAAACAGAGATGAGTTCAAGCGGAAGGGTTATCAGTAGCCATTTCATGGAGGGATTTCTGGCTAGAGATGTAGCCTACCTCACATAAATTAGGGCTCATCGGATATGCATGTGATCACCTTTGAGTGGTGTTTTTCTGCCAATCAGAAATATATTTTCCTAGCACCAAACGCCAGGCCGCTTCATCGATTCAAGTTGTCGATTACGTACATTTGATGAGCCGAGCATCAGAACTCCCAGTTACTTTACTTCACAACAACCGACAAGGATGAATGACCTAGATACTGTCAAAATGTTGTGTCAGCAACAATTTATACTCGGTAGCGTCTGCATTGCCTGATCCTAAACATTTCTGTCGCATGTAAGAATCCCGAGAGTCTTGCATACTGGGTCACAACCTAAACTGTCTGCTGTCACAGCGTCTTGTCCTCTGTCACGCAACGTCACTCAGCTCCATCATGCATTTTCTCAAGAGGCACATAGCTGGCGTGACATATTTATTTGCATTTAAGATAGAGCAGATACATAGCGTCACTGGATGGGCAGCAATGTTTCTATACATAGCCTTGGAGTAAATTTCAGTAAGAGCGTTGTGGCGATATCTCCTTGGGTGTGATGTGCACGCTATAGTTTATGACAGCAGCTATGTTAGCTATAGAACTGGAGAAGATTGAGCATTTTGTATTAGATACATCTGCTCCAGAATGATGCGTTAATCACAGTCATCAAATCTTGAAACAAGAGGGAAATCGATCATGGTCAAATGTGACTAAGAAGAGCAATTTTGTCAAAGGCAAACTATAGCCTATTTAATACGTCCCATTACCGCGGTTAGGTTTAAAACTACAAGACTAGAAAAAGGCGGGGAGGAGGATGGACGCTCTATTTTTAACTGCAAACAATGAAACATTGAGTCGCTTAAGGCCATTGTTCAGACCAAGTGGAGTCAGAGTTTGGCTATGATTTGACTTAGGACATGTCATAAACTGATTACGCTAATTAGGCTTTGTTACAATGCCCAATATAGTGCTTCAGATTGCACTTGTTTCTGAAAGCATTGGGCTGATACATGCGACGTAGCGCATAACTTCATACAGCAGCGCAAGAAGGCGCATCAAAGGGGAACCATAGCACTTAATATTCTTGAGAGTAACTGAGATTTCAGAAAATGAATAATTCATCTTGTGCTGCTTTAAGCACTCTGTGTTGTTTTCAGCCCTTATTTTGTTCCCGTCTCTTGAATTCTTTAAGTCCGGGTATGCATAAAGAATCTCATCTACACTGGCTTCATTTCCACGTCAGACACAATATGTCTTAGTGACTGCCTCATGACTTTTGGAATTCACGAATATAGTTTTGTAAATTCCAAGAATTCTTCAAAAAAATTTGAAAAGCAGCAGTACGCTGCATAAAGAGCAATAACTGCTACTACAAATACGTCACCAACACCAACAAACGCAACAGCATTACCAATGTTATGCAACAATTGCAACAGCATTACCAATATTATGCATAATCCAGAGTAGTAGCAACAGCAAACTATTTCAGACTGGGAATCAGCATGTTTCTGCTAAGCTAAGAAAGCGATCTACGTAATGACCTGGGTAAATATCTGTAGGCCTATATCTTAGGCCTAACTGATTTTGTGCTGATGTTATTAGGCTAACGAAACAGAACATAAATAATCGACTGTGACTATCTGCAGAGTTGCCAGCCTCAACAAAGGGAAGAGGTCTTTCTCTCGAATTTCCTTGAATCCTAGATTCACATAATGCTTCTTCAGACAGATTATCAAGACGTTTGCAACAGTTTGCAACAATGAAATTACTCTTTTGTTTGACACTTTGAGCTCAGAGAATCTCGATGTCTGCGTAAAACACTATATTCCCTGCTATCATCACATTCGAATAGATAGACAAGGCAATTGATGATTGTATAACGCAAAAAGTTCTGAAGGCAGACCTACACTAAATGCAAAAGATTGATCTGCACAGGCTTTCAGTGAGTACAATCATCATGGAGCTTTAGATATGAGCTACAGTTTGACAGCCCTACACATAGAAATTTATTTAACGCTTTAACCCTTGTCTGGGGAAGCCGAATTAACTCCGTCCGGTGACTGTTGAGTTTTATAGACCCGGGGATGCCGTACACACTCCACTAAATTATTCTAGGTTAGCACTTCTGTGGTGTTTAAATTATTCTAGGTTAACACTTCTGTGGTGTTTAAATTATTCTAGGTTAGCACTTCTGTGGTGTTTAAATTATATTAGGTGCGCTGTAAGGGTTATCCATTAGTCAAAGCTCTCTTGCCGACAATGTTCTAGTGTGAAATTAGCATTCGTTGAGAAGAAAAAGTGTGTCGCCCTGGTGCATCGAGGGGTCATAAGCGAACTGCAGCAGAGGTGTTGAAAGAAATTTTTGTGGATGATAATAATTTATCACTGTCTCCAGTTTCCAAAATCAATGACTCCAAGTTTGGACAACCATGACAACGCAAAGAAGAGCACCTACAGCAGAGATGTAGAATCAGAGAATGGAGCTGAAACTGCCACTGTTGACTTGTCAGTCTGGGACAAAAAACGCTTTAGCACCTACTCTTTATTGTAAACTCCGCTGTCATGAAGTCAGTGACACAGGAAAGAAACTGAGAAAGGAATCTAGAGTTTTGTCCAACATGTGATGTTGGATATTACCAGTTATTATTCCCTGCTTCAAGAAATATCATACTAAACTATAGCATAGTTGTTTGTTCTAAACAGTGACAATTAGGCTCATTAAGAACATTTTATGCTTTTACTCTTGACTTCCAGTACTAGTATAAAGGAAAAAATAGTCATCTTAATGAAGAACATTTAGTTACCAGTAAGTTAAACAGCATCCTATAAAAATGTGTTTTTCAGCAAAATTATTTCCCGAGCAAACTTCCATAAGACGACTTCCCTAAGACGGACACGTGCGTCGGACGTGTCGTACGTACCCGTGGAGCAGTTGGCCAGAGGGCTGACCCAGTCGCGTCCACTGCAGGCGATGTACCAGCGCTCGCTCGTGTAGTTGCAGATGACAAGGAGCGTGTCACCGTTTCGTGTCAGCCACCCGTTGCGCGGGGCCATCACGTCTGGGCAACCGATCACTGAGAATGTATCACATCCATATGATTGTTCTTAAGTCGATATATGCACATGCAGCTACATTAGCATACGTAAGCTTGTTTATATTCATGAATTCACGTATGCATGATTTAGCTACATATTGCTATCGGCACACGTAAGTTCTGGGTTACAGATACATGTAAATAGGGCAGATGTTACATAGAAAATTTCCAAAATGTGTCTATATATATTGTATACTTTAGTGCATTAGAGCAGTTATTAGACGGGAAAACCATACAAAGGCAGACAGCCACAGTTGGATAGAGATAGATAGAGATAGAAAGACAGAGAGAGAAGAAAAAGAGACAAATATTGAGCCAGATGCAGATAAATTGGAAAATGGAGAGAGAGGAGGAAACCAAAGACAGACACAGAAGCACACTGAGCAACATATTTATGACCGCTACATAAATGTGAATGGAAAACAAAGGCATGGCTCCAGATACATCCACTGTACTTAAGATAACACATTGACTGATGACAAGAGACTTTTACGTTTCGTAGGAACTTTCCCAAAGATAGATTCAACTCAGCCAATACAGAAATCAGGAAATCAGCGAATAGTCTCCGCATTAATTCACCATCCGAAGAGAACCTGAAAACGATCCCAATATATGTGGCAGAATCAGTTACCCATAACGAACAATGTGAGATGTGGATAACACATCCACGAATGTAATGTAATTTAACTGTACATTCATATAGTTCCTTTAGAGTGACAGTGTGGCGATTAAGACTATAATCGTTTGATAAGGACTACAGTTTCTGCAATCTTAGCAATCTTTGCAGCCTTTCTTCTAATCCTCTAATCCCCAATCGTTTTGGTAACTCTCCTCTGCACTTATTCTAGCTATTCGATTTAGTTATTCATTTAATTCATTCATTTAGGGCATTTATGTAGCGCCCCTCTAATCAGAGGCGCTCCCAGTCCATACCCGGCTATAGTAACAGTGTTATGTCGATGTCCTATTTTGGGTATGAGTTCCATAAGTGGATGCAGTATTTCACCTGTGACCTGAATAATAATTTGCACAACGTAAGTTACACTATTCCTGGACTACTGTAAGTTGATTAAATACATGTAGGCCTGAATGAAGCACTTGAACGATGTTCCGCTTTCAGATACAACCTGACTGAAGAAGAATATTTCGAATAAATACGGACTTTTAGTTGAGCAGATTGTTACAAAATGTTCAAAAATCGAATATTAACCGAGCGCATAGCAACACAGTGACCACATGTTTCGGCATGAATAATAGGGCTAATGGACAGTACCTGGTCGCCTTTTAAGAGCCCAGTGCGGACAATTATCCAAGAAGCAAGCTGCTACGGATATAAAACTTCCAAGCAACTGCTACATATCGATCGCATCTGAAAGAAGCAGTTCACTGAGTACAGAATGGAGCCATAGTCTGTGCTACAACTGAGTCAAAGGAGACGACCAGCTGGGGACCAATCTAACCGCAGATCGACCACGAGCAAGCAGCCATGTTGCTCTGCGTCTCTAGGTTCTGTACATATATTATGTACAGATGAGGAGACACTGAAGTCTCATCCAGTCCCTTCTTGAACTGTGAAATGGTCTCGTGCACGTCTCAGCTGAACTCCATGATTATGACTGAACTCTCCACTTATTTCGAGTTCTTAAAACCAGTCGCACGGCAATGATTAATTAATTAAGGATTCTATTTCGATTCAAAGTGTCCCCTTAGACTGATATCCAAATTTCAGGAATGAGGTGACCGAAGGACGGAAAATCTTTTTAGAGCGAAAGAGGAGCGGGTTGAAAGGAGTGATTGGATTGTATTTAACTGACGAAGATAGGAGGATTGGGAGGATTGAAGTGTGCTGTAGGTATGTGATTGGAGTTTATACTCGTTCAGGTATTTAAACCAGTGAAGTGATTAGAGAACAGGAGTGATGTGATGGGGTTTGGGGGTTTTGGTGACAGCAAGAGCGAGAGCATCCTCGATGGCTAGAAGGCAGTTTATTTGGGTGGCGTCTATATTCAGAAATGTGAATTGCAGTAGTCTAGTTTAGCACGGACTAAGATCTGGCGATGCAGGTTTGAAGTCAAGCATCGGGCGGATACTGCGAAGGTCAAAGATACGCATGAAGCAAAAATTCGATTTTAGATGGGTTAAAGCACCGGGGATTAGACGTTATCCAAAAGGAGATTTATGTAATCACACGAAGAAGATGATTCAGAGTCCTTTGAGAAAACAGAGGCTTTTTGTCGAAGCGATACAATAACACTATTAACGTGAAATAAATTTTTCGTAGCCTTTAATTAAAATTTAGTATTTTAGTCGAGCTTAAAGACGGGTTTTAACAGTCGCTATGCTAGTAATTCCTGGTTTTCACCCAGACAGACCAGAAGCCTTTGCGCGACCTCGTTATGCAGATTTTGCGACAGTGATCCATCTTGTTCCCTCCTTTAAAATCTTTGATGACAACTGTGTATCGTATGGGAACATCCGTGACATCAAATTGACGTCATTCGTGTGCTTACGACAGCGGAAGGCGTTGTGAAAGTCTGCGCTGGTCGTAACTGTGTCAAGCAAGAACGCCACGCGGGAGACTTTAGACGAACTGAGTGTCACGCAAGACGACGCGAGGCCACCAGTGGAAGGACAGGATTGCAGCTGCGACAGGCGATTACGTTATTTCTCGGTTATGGATTACCAGAAACTGAAGCCGTATGACGAATAAGCCCGTTAGCGAAGGGCAGCCGCTTTGGACCGTTCACAGCTGCCTGAATCCGGCCACATGGGCGCAGTCAATTAAATATTTAACGTCGGCTAAAGCAGAAGGTAAAGGAATTGTGCGTTTTTTCCTTGGCAAATTGCTTTCGCGTTTGATCGCTTCACCTCCCAAGTTGAACATTGATCTAATCTGGTGGTATCCATGATGTTCGCTGAGCTTAGCAAGCTGCCACTGACTGTAATATCTGCTCCATAATACATGTTGCCAATTCAATATTTATTTGTTTGACGTCGATTTATGGGGTTTTTCTCGGCGAATAAGAAGCCTTCCAGCACCCGATTGCCAGCGCAAAGCAGAAGACAACGAGTTAACTGAAGTACACGACAATATATAGTTACTACTAAGCCGAACAGTGCATCCGCCTTGGCACTACTTTGTAGGCCAACAGAGGGCAAAGCTTGATTTTCTTGGTCAAAGAACAAGAAAGATAATACCTTTGAAAGCTGTTTGTAATAAACTGACGTAGTATACCCCTGAGATCCATCCGAGGGGGTCGGCGAATTAAAGAATGATATTAACGGACAGTGAAGAAATATCATGAACCCATTTCTCTTGATGAATTCATGTTGCAGACATGCGACCTAGTGATCGTGATGATGATCATCATGATGATCATAATGATTATTATGATCATGATGGCCGTTGTGTTGATGATCATCGGTGATGGAGATGACAGTGATGGTGGTGATGATAGATGATGATGAAGAGTTGGAAGGAGAGTATGCAAGGAAGAAGATGATAGCGTTAATGATTAAGTTAGGTCTTCACGCTGTAATTAGCGTATTAATGTACATTACTCCTCGGGATTCAAACTGTGAAACATTAAAGAAGTCCACCTTTCATTGCATTTCTTGTTGCAAAACGTGTCATTGGACCTTGAAATGAATACTAAAGGAATTGCAATTTCCCTGTCACAGACTCTGCAGCGTCCAGCAAAAGGAAGAAGCTTCACAACAGGTGTAGAAAGAAACATTAGACATCAACGTACAGAGACACTCGCCGATACACGTAGCCAGACCCACCGACACAAGAGAAAGACTAAGAGATAATTTACGCACCTATGATCTTGTTACAGATCTTGGCAAATCGTAATCGTAATTCCGAGATTTCTACAGCGCCAAACGAAAGCCATGCCGCGGGGACCAGCTTATTCACCACAGGCGCTCAGTCAAAACAAAATCGATAGGCAAAAGGGTTCGGTTCCAGGTCAAGATCCAAAAGTCAGACGGAGAGACAGCCTGACAGCTATGGGGGTGGTGTTTGGGCAAAGACTCGGCCTTGACTTTTGTGTTGATGCAGTCAGCAGCAGAAGTTTGAAGTGCATAACTAGACCGCCGCTGATTGGCCAATCTTTCAGATAAGAGACATCTCAAGGTGGATGATCCGCTATGTAAACGCAATCCAGCGATGACCTTTCGCCTGGAAAGGTCGTCGTTTGGGGCGATGATCTCAGGATTTAAAAAAGGCAGTCCTTGTTGCCTGAGGCACGCATGCTCAGCAGAATCAAATAATTGTCAAAGTGGATGGACTTCCGTCCGAAAGACGTGTAAGGCAATGCCATGTAAGATAGAGCACACACCTATTTTAAATATCGTATATTAGCAGGGTACCCTCTTATATGATAAGGACTGCATTAGGTTCTCTTGACTTGTATACTGTGCTGTAAGCTACAATTAGTCTGTGGAATTACATCTATGTATGTACGTAAGTGTGTATGTACGTACGTATGTTTGTACGTGTGTATGTATACATCTATGTACGCATGTAAATGGCTTTCATATAGCACCTTCTAAGAACCTCTTAAAGGCGCATATATATAACTAAACAAAAGCGTCTAAAGGTTGATTAGTCTGTTTCAGTCGAGAATAAAAGTCGCTGTCACTATATTGTCGGCTGTTGCGAGACATTTTCTTATTATGAAATTATGTTATAAGCGTTTAATTTTGTGTCTTGATAAAAGCTTCTAAAGCGCGAATTCAGCAACGGTAATTCTGTCTACTCTCGGACGAGCCTTTCTTACAGGGTTGCATGGCTGGAGTTACTTCAGATAGGCCTAACACCCGAAATTCCCAAACAATGCGAATGCTTATCAGCAGACCCTGTCGAGAAGCTGGAAGATGATAATAGAGGGCTGAGAAGCAAACACAAGCCTGGTGTTTATGTAATATGTGCTTTATAAGCAGTAGAGACCACACGGGTTGTTCTATAGGTGGCCTACTGGAGCTATGTTTTAAATTATGTTATAAAAATTGTAGAATATGCGTCTAATGGATTCCACATGAGATCCGTAACTGAGTACGAACAGCGGAATCAAGTTCCTGCCTCCAGCAGATTGAAATACCAAACTATAGTACTGTAGTAAGTAAGTATCTAGACACTTAGTATAGCGCTTTTAAAGTACTCTTCACGTGTGGTATGCATGATATCTAGCAACCCTGAAAGGAATCGAGCGGTAGAACTACATGTACAAGGAGTAGGCCATAACTTCTCTGTTTCGTTCCTCAAGACATGTTTGCACCTTAATACAAAAGTTCTTTGTCGTTTTTCGTAAATATAATGCCAGTGTCGGCGCAGGGGCGTCTCAATTTTCCTGCAGAAAAATGCCAATTTCTAGCAAGAGCAATATGCTCTCGCTGAGCCGGAACTTCGCTTTTTCAAGAACAGCTGCGTCACATTGAAGGAACGAACACATCTTGTATTCGGCTGAGGCAAAAATCACTGCTCGAGACAGTGTGATATTATGGACTAAAACTATTTCACCAAGAATTTCCGTTTTCCGTGGCACAGTAATGGCAAGACTGTTGCACCATCTGCTGGAACAATAAGAAGCAAATGAGCTCAGGAGGGAAAAAGCAGTCGAGAGAAATTAGATGGCATGCGGTGTGGAAACCAATTAGTCGATGGGGCGAGGTCAGAACAATTTATCTTGCCTATAAGGGACGGTATGAGGTGCTCACAGCTTCGAGGGTTTCATAATGCCGCTGCTTAAAGTCATTTTGTAACTCTGTAACACAGAAATCATATCGACGCTGTTACCTGTAATTGAGTCGTCCTAGTTATTTTAAGGGGGGAGTAGGCCTCGATTTGGCCCTTGGTGACAAAGTATAATACAATAGCAAGTAAAATATTAAGAAAAGCGAAAATTCCTCACTTCTTAGTATCTTTGCTAGTATTGATAGTCTTGGGGCAGTGGTGACTCCTTTCGTATCTAATCATTATTTCCAGTTTGTTCTTAATTTGCACCTAAACTAGCGTAAGCGGCGCTTTTGTGAGGTACCTGAAAGGCGCTAAATTAAGTATCTAAATTCATACCTACAAAATACATACATACAGGGTGGGCCAGAAGTATTTGTTCAACTTTGAAGGCCTATAACTTAGGCAGTTTAGCAAGTAAGTGTATGCTTAATGCATCAAATTAAAGGTCGTTATATCAGCTACAACTGCTCAAAAATTTACATTTTTAGCTTTATTAATAATTGCGTAAAACTACTGTACTGAATATGTATCAGTTTACAATGATTTTAATTCGTCTATCTTGCAAAACACAATACTTGGAAAATTAGTCTTTGCAAGTTTGCATTATTGATAGCTATTAAGAAATCCAAGAATTATTTAATCAAATAAATATTCAATGTGTCTTCCACGAGCTCGAATGACTGCATCAATGCGACGAGCGATGTTGTCAGCGGTACGTGCCGAACGAGGACGGCCAGTAACAGGATTACGTTTAGAACTTGCACTCGCGTCAATTTGTCTAATTAATCGGTTGAGATTGTTTTTACTCCAGTTTCTAGCAGGAAATTCATTCATCATTTGATATGCATTTAAATGTTTTTCAATTCTTAAAATTCGAATCAAAGTCCTGTCATCTTCTGTTAACGGCGCCATGATGAAATTATTGTTTACGTCAGAAAACAAGGTAGGTGCGGTACACAATAATTATATGGCGCGTAGTGCAAGCTACCGTAATGAAATTTGTCAGACTTATAGCTGATATAACGACCTTTAATTTGATGCAAAATACATACATATATAGAATATGCATGCACATATACACCATGCATACATGCATGCATACGTCCATGCATAGATGCGTACGTATACAGTACATACGTACATACATACATGCAATTATACATTGAAAAGCATTAGTAATGGCGAGTATGCAAAACGTGAAGCAGGTAATTGTATCAAACAGCATGACCTGGAAGCAGTGGCATTGACTTCAGGTTATGAGATGATAGCACATGCTTAGTCAATCACCTTCATAGTGGATGAAGAAACGGTTATTAGCAACTGCGCTGTCGACGAAATTGAGCTGAAGGCTGTTGCTGGCAGAAGTGTAGGTCGCAGACCTTCGGTTGTTTCCGGGGCACAGCTGAAGGAAGTGTACTCCCGCTGAGACCTGGCTTTCGCGCACTTCCGCCACTCTGAGACAGTCTACGTCAGGTCCCGTGTAGGGCCACGACTGGCCACCACCAGCGACCATGTCCGTCTTGTCCGTTCGCTGGGAGAAGTCCTTCAAGGTGACGGCGAGGTGCTGACCCGGTCGCGCTTCGAGGAGCCACGGGCAGCGCTCCGATCCGAGGCCTGTCTTGAGCGTCACGTGACTGGCCAAGTACCCGGAAGTGTTTCTGATCGGAATGACGCCATCGCAGGTCGACGATGAACTGGCTTCATCTGCACCAGAAACTGAAGCAATCGAGAGCAGTCATTCATCACAACATAGTATCTCGGCGCATATGCATAGTTTGATAATACTTATCTCAGGAAGTATATATGTCACTATTCCAGGCCAAGCCATTCGATTCTATCCAGTCCGATTGCTCAGTTAATTCCAATAAATTCCAGTCCAGTGGATGACAGTCTGTTCTGCTCTGCTATGATCTAAGTTATAATAGTCGTTTAGATAAGATACAATATGGCGACGTAATCTAATCTAATATAAACTAATATAATCTAATCTATGTAGTGTGTAGGAATATTGCGCAGTGCGCACAATGCTGTTTCCGATCGGCCATCGTGCACGACTAGTTCTGTTCGTCAAATGAAAATCACATTTCTGCACAAGTCCTCGAAACACCCACTTATATTCCTTGTCGATTTCTCGCGTTCCATAATCAAGGGGCAACGACACAAAAGCGGTTCGAATCCAAGTGCTTCTCGAAAAGTGTATATTTCATCAGTAGTTATTATTTATGGGTCAAATTGCTGTCGCTGGCTTTTTACATTACACATGGCAGATTCCAGTCAGTGGTGAGCTTCTTCAAATAATCTGCTTACTTTGCCTCATGTAATGTAATTTGAGATGGTATGACGCCTTTTCAGGACCTTTGAGATGGTGCTGTCTCATTATGTTATATATCTCTTAAGTAGATTCTTATTAAGGCATCACATGCGTACTTCAAAAACAACTAATGCACTTATTTACTCTTTATGGCACCTATTTCGTTGCATCGATCATGACAGTCAAGCACGCACTGATACAGCGAATGCTCTGCTGTCCGTGTATGAGAAATGGCGTCTCAATCAACCTCACGCCTTACTTTCTTCCAAATACCCTTGTCCGTATTGAGGGTCATTCTGCAATTCGTAGGCCTGTACGCTAGAGAAGGCAAGGTGCGTTAATGCGTCAAAAAGGTCTGCAGCTGGAAGCTACTCAGATATGAGTACAATGACCAAATGAGGCACAAATCAACTGCATTATTCATAAAGTGTCTTGCGGTCTATTATCTGCAACATTTGAGCAGAAATGAATAACAATCCGTTGTCCCTATCTGCCGTCCTTGCCTTCCAAGCCTCGGCAAAAGCACAACGCCGCCTAAAAGAGATGTTCAGTGTCTGGGGGACAGTGACCGTGCCTGATTCGTATAGTGGCGCCATACAAAGCGCTTGCTGATCACCAGACCCAGGGTAATTTGGATAAAAAATTATCACTTTTATTGCTGAGTTTTCTGATAAAAGCAAGCAATAAGTTACAGTTACATGCTCAAAATTTGTAACTCCTTTAATATCTGCTAAGAGCCTAAGAAAAGCGGATTGTAATGATAAGTGTAACTGCAAATTTATATAGCACCACTTCATTAGACACTCAGCACAGGCGCTCAAGAAACTCATCAGAGGAGCTCGCTGGTTCACACCTGCACCACGTTTTATACTTATTATGAGGTAACTGTACCTTTGACACATTTGTAAGCAACGTCCAAGTACGGGACAAGGTCTTTTCTGCATGGCTGCACTCGAAACATTTGCGGGTCAGAGATCGCCACGGTACACTGCCTTCGACCGGAACAGCGTCCCTCGAGCTGCAGCTGAACGTCCACGGAGCATCCAGTGTAGTAGTCAACCGGGATACAGCGTCCGACCTTCATTCGACCGTAGCGAGCAGAAGTGATAAGGATGAACTCGTCATGAGGACAAGACACGTTGAATGTCTCCCACTGGCAGAACTCTTCGTGGAAATCTACAGTGAGAGGCAACACCATAACCTTTAGTCGGTAAGTCAGTTTAAAAATGAATAAGTAAGCAAGTACGTAAGTAAGGAAGTAGGAAAAGTAAGTAAACAAGCAAAATAAGCAAGCAGCTTTTATCTAAAAGCAGTGTGCTTTTAGTCATACTCTAATGTGCTCAGTTTCTACTTTTAAGCTCTTAAGCTAGGTCTGGACATTCGCAGTCCTGGACAAATGCCCCGTAATGAAAGGACAAATGAACTGGACTGAAAATGCACTTTGTGGCCACCTACTCCTACGAAAGGCAATTTAGAGAAGAACGAACACTTACCGAGATCGAGACGGAGACCTATGTTGCTAGACTGCATGGAAGATTCGCATAAGAACCATATTACGTCAAATTCCTTATCGACGCTCTCTACTGAATACCTGCTCCTCCCTTGTAAAATCCGATGTGATGTTGTACATCTTCCTTAAGCCTCTAGGGACCATCAAAATCAACCCAAGCATCGGGAACCCAAACAGAACCTAGACTGATAAACCATTTACTAATCCAATCCATCTCTGGTCAGTCGGTGTCTTCCTTCAAGCGTATAATTACACAGATGATCCTTGTGTCCGAAAGTCAAAATAATTGTGAACAGTTTTATGTTCTTAATTAAAAAATAAATTATATCCATTTTAACTGTTTGGCTCTTTAATGTAGGATGAGGATAGGATCTATCCAGCAAATCTAAATGAACAGCGTGACAAGAGATACAGTTCATAATATTTGTATTGACATAGATGAGAATTAAATTTAACAATTTTTTTGCATTATTTGTTGTGTTAGATGAAAGTTACATTGCTCAATATAATGATACAACGTCCTTGTCATGAATCGCCAAATTAGATTGTAGTTTACAGATAATTCGTCACGAACAGATGTCCATAACTCTTCCCTCTGTGCAGCCATATTTTTTCCACTTCGCCTTATTAGATAACATTTTGACACAGCTTTTGTCATAATGATCCGCCATACTGCGAGTCAGTTCATTCCACCATATTTCAGTCTCCGTGCATTTTGCCACTGGTTTCGTATGCATCTGTCTCCACTTTCTGCTGTCCATACCAACCGACCGTTTAATGGATGCAACTCCTATTCAATTATTCCGCCAAAGTTGAGTTAATCCGGCGACATATAAGGTGTTTCCTGTCACATTTTGCAGCCGCTATAGGTCCTAGCGGCGGCTCAAATGTCGCAAGCGATCGTGATCTTGGCTTGCCCGGCTGACCTTCGTATGGGGCGCCGTACGTTGAATGCGCAACTGTAGTCTTCGACACAGGTCACACGCGCTCCGCGTCTTCCGAAATTTACGACCGGGGCATACACTTGAATGCTCGCAAAATCTGATGGATTGGAGTAAACCGAAGAAAGGTTCGCTCGAAACCAGGCCAAGGCCTACCACGATCAGTCAGTCGTCAGAAGAACCAGGGGGCGTTGCGCAGAAACGGCGAAAGATGGACAATTTTTAACTTGTATGGTAGGTTGCCGTTCGCAGCGATAAGAATGTTCCGTTTAGCGCTGATATGCATGCGTCGTCTGGTGTGGCTGTGTTTGTCTGTGTATTTGTACGTGAAAACGTCTGTGTACTTGTGCGTGTGTTCCGGTCCCAGAGGAGCTTAGCTGACTATAAAGAATGTGGGAAGAGCGAACGACAAGTCCTAGCAGAGCTGGCTGGCAATTGCATTGACAATAAGCAACGATACGGCGCTGTAGGACGATGCATATAATATCAGACAGTGGAAGGAATTGCAATATCAACATCGTATACTGTCGCAATTATTGCCAATGACCGTCGGCATTAGGCCCATATGCATGCATGCGGACTTACACGCATACGCGCAACACGCGACATGCGTATATATTTGATACGCCCAACACATACAGAGCTACGTCAATATAAAAACGTACTGTATATGAGCAGAGAACCTGCTGTGCCGCTGACAATTCTGCTTCATTTTCTCGGCATTTGCCTCTGCTCTTCAGCCTTTCCCACTGAAGCTAATACCCGATGCCCGGTCTGTTTATGGCTCAGCATAACGGGCGATACAGTCCCGGCAAATATGTTTGATAAAATCCAGGCCACGAAGGTAATCAGTCAGTCGAGAAATCGTGTATTTCTACCCCTGTTTGGAATCCATCGCTATGGTTCGCCTAGGCTGGCCAATCGATCTTCATTTCCGCTCTTGTTAGGACGTGTGTCATGACTTGGAGTGCCCTGGGGCGGTCTTACAGTGCAATGTGTCGGATCGTATGAAATTTCCTTCTCTGGAAAGGCATCCAACTCTCGAATGCTAGATTACTGCGTTGGTGATGTGCATGATCTCGTTCAGACTATTATTGGAGGGCATCTAGCTGCTTCGTCAGGGCTCTTGCGAGCATGTAGGTCAAGGTCCCATCAGGGATGACAGGCAATGGCTTCCTCTGCTGTCGCCTTGTAATATACTCAATGCATGTAGTCACGTCTCATGGAAGCTCTAAACTCATTCGACAGGAGTTGTTAGACAACTAGATACATAGCCATTGATTGGCACTAACTAGGCTACTTTAAAACTTGTTTAACTACAACTTTTAAACTATTATGTGATAGTCTTTCTGGTAGTTAGTAAGTAGTTTTAGAAAAAGTAGATAACTACTTTTAAACTACATTTGCTCATACCGTAAGATGAAAAGTGAGTTGTTGGATAGCATGTGTCACTGATTAGATTAATAATCAGTTGCATCATCCCACTCCTTAAGGGCCAAATTGGAGTAACTTCTATAGCGCTAGTACAATCAAGGAACAGTTCAGCCAGTCGAAGATGAGACGAGCCATATCTGATAGAAGCAGCGAATCTATACACTGCAGGCGGAAGAGCATACGTCTTAACTGGGGAACATTGTGTCATTTAGTAGCAGCAGCCGACCGAAAAGACAAATGATGGAGAGTACAGGAACGGCAAGGGTCCTGTCTCAGTAAACAGTGCCAGCCTGTCAGCATTCTATCCGAGCGCTTGACGACAAATACACGCAGACGCAAGTGCCCTGCAGGTCAGTAATGCTAAAACCGAAGTAATGCTGTGCTATTAGTATTAATATTTGAAACACAGAGTATGCAACAACATACACAAAGCTCTTCTGTGATATACTAAAAGGCGCTTTATTACGTGTCTAGACACATCTACACATACTGAGATATCTATTCATGTTGCAGTATATCTGTATATGTTTTGGAGTCCTATATATGTAAATATATGTGACTATATGCACACAAATATATTGTTATGCTTGGTCCTAGTTTTAAATGTGTTCGCCAGGAAGCCAGAGCAGCTGATGGGGTAATTTATCTTTATGCCGATCGTTCACGCGGTGAGAAAGTCTTCTTGTCCTTTGAAGTTCATGTGGAGTGGACAAACTTTTATGTGCCACAGGACAATCCGTCCTACGTCGCTTCAGTTCAGCTCAGTTGCAAATCGCTCGTTCTTTTTGAACAAGACTGTTGTCGAAAGAAGCTGTCGTCGTTGGGCTAACCTTATGAGTTCAGTCTGTTGCTGTCCTGTCTGTGATCTTGTCCCTGTCTCTGTCAGTGTGTCTCTCCTTCTGTCTCGTTCTCTGCCTCTCTCAGTCTCTGTCTCTGTGTGTTTTGCTACCTCTCCACCTCTGTCTCTCCCCTCTCTCCTCTTGTCTCTCTGTGTCAGTCTATATGTCGATGAGTTATCACTGTCTTTTCCTCTGCATATAATCAGTTTTATATAGAATATATGCTATTGCAATCCCTGTCCACGTCTAGAAATAGAGTTGTCTTCCAGTATTTTCTTTCCTGTTATCGAACAGTAAACGATATATGCGATATATATATATATATATCTTATGTTTCGGTTGCCGTTGCCTTGTGCTGCTTGATGCCTTTATATCTAAATGCATAAGTATACGCATAAATAAGACGAGAAGTCTTTAGGCAAATTGCTTGTCTTATGCAGATGAGATTTGCTTTCGTTTCTGCTCTTAGAGACTGTGTCGCCACCGTTTGGCCTTTTGTCAGCCGTTCTAAGATGAGTTTAAGGATTGCATATCATAGATGGTGGGGTATTATGCTTTCCTTGAAAGATCCTTCTTTCAGGTCGTCTAGTGTATATTCGCTGCGGTGTACCTAGATCAACTGCTATAAATATTAGGACGCTTCAATCGCGAGACGATGTTTTTGGTCCGCTGTGTAGCCGACATCGTCCTCGCTTGAAAGGAATATTCATCACTTGTACAATTCTTTTTGCTGATTGAAAAGTAGTGCGTTGCGCGTTTGCCTGTCGCTCAATTGCGGTAAGTCGTGTGAAAAGGATAATTCGTTGTTCAGTTGAAAGATACGGTTGCACAACTGTTATTGAATTTCTGCTGTCTTGCCTGCACTTCATCAGCTAAAATATGTAAATTATGTGCATTTGAAGGCTGCTCTTGATTGAGTCGTGTTTGTAGCGGTCTCGTTCTTTTACCTAACTCTCTTAATCTCAGTGGATTTCTTACTTACTCAAACTAGAGGCCTAATTGCACTCTATAAGTACTTGGTCCCGCGAAGTGCCACAAACATTGATATTATGTTGCAACACACTTTACTCAAGCACTTAATCTTATCATCAGATTATAAATAGTATATGGCTCGTTATATGTCAATTTCAAAATGTTTTATTAAGGAACAATTCATAGTGATTCGTCCAAACAGTTCATTTACATTCGTGCAATAAACTAATTTAACTACCTTACTTAATGGCCAGCAAATTAACTATACTTAAGATGTAGTAAAATTTAACTTCCCTTCCCCAAGATGAGATTCTCCATATTCAGTCTTTCACAAGTTTTCCAGCCGATGAATGGATTCGTTTCCATCTTTCACTCGGCAGCGCAATTTCTCTCACAGTCCTTTGAAGTAATGAAGGCAAATTGGCGAACCTTCAATACAACGTTGGATTATCACTTGGTAGACAAGTAGTTACTCGGTTCTTTCGATGAATGTTCGATCGAAAGTTTCTCAGTTCGACGACCCAACTCGGTGATGTGTTAGTCCACAGTTTCACGAACAAAAAGACTGGTTCGGATACGACGACCTAAGCTCCTTCAGTTCGCTACGACTCGCGACGAATCTCCATCGTTCGATTTCAGCATCAATCGACAACTTTCGATCAGTAAATCTTTTACACTGTTCTTTGCAGCTAAGACTTTCCTTCAACTCGTCTTACACGGCGACTTAGTACAATCAAATCGACCGAATAGACATCAAACTTTGAGAATCATCGCGTCAGCTACCTTTCGTAAGACTCCAGTAATTTCCTCCATTTCACGCTTAAATCCTTTGCGCAAAGTTCGCCTGCCGAATGATGTCAGAATTTTCAAATTCGCAGTCATGCTCGGCTTTGCAGTTTCAACGGTTAAAACGATCGTCTGACAGACTATGGCTGCCTTTCAAGTTCGCTTTTCACTGTGAACGGTTTAACAGCGGGTTTCATTGGACATACTTAGTCAATGCACAACCAATCCCCAGTAAAAACTACTTAATATCCATAAATTACAAAATTCCGAATATGCAGATAGATATCAAGACTTTATAAAAATATTGATTATTTCATAGACTGATTATAGATACTGGACTGGATTGCAAGATACAATGGCAGGTTATATAGCGCCGTAGTATAGACCTATGTAGACCTAATTGTAAATTACCCACTGAACATGAAATCAAAAGATAGCGGTGGTTTCAAAGTGATTCAGAAGCTGTACAACATACGTCTGCACTTTCTTTAATAGCTAATTTCTCCTACATCCTCTTACTATAGTCCAAGCCATTCCATGTCTACAACTCTTGCATGGAAACGTCATTGCCTTGAGAATCTAAACAATATGCATCAATGACATCAGGTCATAATGGTTCAAACAACCTTCCGAATGGTATTGCTTCCTCTCCAGTTATAATCTGATGAGCTTCAATCAAGTCCCCTATGCTAATTCGCTTTCCACTTATTGATGTTACATCAAAGCGTTTAACAACAAATGGGTCAATTGCAAAAGGAAAGTTCATTAAGTGCATAGTCATCGATGGTTAAGAGCAAGTGACTATAATAGCTGAAATGAAGTAGTAGATTTAATTTCAGGTTCAGCCTAAGTGCTGCGTTACTGAAATAATGAGATACAACCGATATACACTGCAGCTTATAAATGCATTAGCAAATACACTAGCAGTTCGCCTGATGTCTTTAGGGGAAGAAGCAGCTAAACCAGTGTTCTGACCCTAACGTGACTTGGCTGTTGTTACAAGAAAACATTTTACAAAGACAGTCTAAAGTCGTACACCGATGCAAACTGGAACCAGCAGAAACTGACTCTGCGTTACATCGTTTTGTCACGTAGGCGTCAGTCTCCGGAGGTTTTCGAAATGCTTCAACACTCTGCAGAGAATAGTATTTACGTGACAGAATTATTCTAACAGGAAAGAAGGAGAGACAATAAGACAGGGTTGAGAGACATGAGTGACTGTTCTACTTTGCAGACAGTTTATCTTCGCCAAGATGCGGTGTGCGGTTGGCAACAGTGGGGCAAAAACACCCATGGGTAGAAGTTAATTGTATGGGGAAATGTATCTTCTCTTGGGAACAGTCTGAACCAGAGCCTCCGAGTAGGTGTATTTGGAGGGGTCGCTACATAAATGTCCTGAATGAATGAATGACTGAATGAGTGAAGGAATGAAAGAACGAATGAGTGAATGAATAAATGAATGAATGAACAGGAAGTTCCGCCTTTCCCCTTTACAAAACTCACACTGCTGTTTAATTCCAATTTCCACGCATGCGATAATGTTATTACCATGTACTTGCATCAATGCATAAGCACACAGGCTCATAACATGTACACGGTATGCAGTATATTCGTACGACACATACAAATATTTCTGTTAACACAAAACACTTGAGTTGCTAAAGTCAAATGTTTGATTTAGCTTGATGAAATGCTATGTAGGAAACATGTTTTTAAACATTTTATCAAGATGCTAACTAATCGATTTGATGAAAAGGACTTCATGCATATATGCATGTGTTAAGATACTAATATAGCGCCTTTTCGTCACAAACACACTGCACACACTGATCTAACAAATACGTTTCTAAGGTAGGAAGAAAATGTAGCGTTTGCAAGTCCTCGTGGAATTCTTATGTGGAGAGGCAAAGTGCCTTTGTCTGTCTGTATCTGTCTCCCTCTGTCTGCATCGGTTATACGAGCCTTAAGGATAAGACGGAATTTCAAGGGTTCCTCGGCTGAAGCGTAGACCATACAGTTGCAATGCAACAACTACAAAGCCTTCCTCAACGGACTGCATGCATGCATCAATACATCAAAGCAACTGGACATTCACTCGAGGTACAAGGATTTCAACTCTCGCCACAGTTGCAAAGCGCCTTGCCGTTTATCAGTGTCAGCAGTCAACAGCCAACCGTAGATGGAACTCCTTTGGCCGCGTTTTACGTGTGTGCGAGAGGCGCCACTGGAGACTTTTCCCAGCTATTCGAGCACCAATCGCCCATTATGGAATTTGTTAGTCCTAATAAACTCTGTCATTATTTAGATGGCATGAGCCTCTTCTAAAGAACTATAAAGGCGCCACATAATTAATATAACTTTTTAACACTTATGCAAACATTTGGCTAATTCTTCCGTTATCGCAGAAGATATAGTAAACTGATTCGCATTATTTCATTTTTATTATACGAGATAATTAATTTAATGCCACTTTTAACAGAACATAGCATAGAACACAGACGAGCCGAGATCGAATTATTATTGTTTATTATTTCAGCATTTATTAAGCGCCAAAGCATTAGTCGATAGCGCTGAGCACTTGTGAGTGAAGAACTTACTCAGTGTCCTTACACGGTAAAGTCTCAGAGGAAACTCTAACCCGTACCCTCCACGTTACAAGCCGAATGCTCTAACCAACCGTGCCCCACACAACTAAGCAGTTTTAAATATAAGCAGAACGATTATCAAGCAGATTAGTTATCCTCTTTTTAACTCCCAGCCCATCCTGCCTAACAATACCATAGGCTTTCGTGACCAGACCGATTCCTCGCTCTGAATTTCACTGGATATTGAACAATGGCAAAGTTTTTATCACATAAAAATAGCATTGATCTGCTGAGTGTAAATTTTAGTTCAAAATAAATGAAAGATTCCGGTGGCAATGTCACAGGCGAAGATGGACTCTGGACTTCTGCTTATTAGTAATTACGCAAATGCCATGAGTTGTATTAATGAGGTACACACGAACACGAATTAGATTAGATTTAGATTATGTTAGGTTAGACTATATTAGATTTTATTTGATATGATTCGTTTAGACCCTGGACTACACTAGACTAGTCTAATTTCAACTAGACTTGATTTGATTAGAACGCCCACATATTACGTTGAAAAGCCTCGTGGCTTATTACAACACTTTTAGGAATAATATTACAGAGCAGAGTCTGCAAATATGCCAGATGATTTTCATGGATGAAGCTTTCATTAATAGTAGACGCCAGAACACTAATATAATTTATATGGCATAGTGAACAAGCATTTATATTCCGTAAAGGCCATGGAAATGCCAGGGCGAACGACTGATATTAAAAGCGTTGGATTTTTTTTAAATGGCCAAATTTCTGGAATGACATCTGAGTAAACAACGTCATTACGTGAGGCCATTTTAGTGGGAGCTGATCGGCCCTAAGACCGCCAGGGCTCCTGAGACAGCGTTTCTGCTCCGACAGATCCCCGAGGAGCCTCATTCGCACACGCATCAGCTTGCACTGAACGTGAAAGATGATTTTATGACCTATCATATTTACCCAGCTCATTAGTTTGCGCTAAATTTAATCTCCTATCTAAGCAATCATACTATTATTGTTTGGTTGGTTGGTTGATGGTGTCCCGGCTGCGATGATGCTCTTATTATTAAGCGTAGGCCTATTGTTGTTATTATTATTATTAATAGGAATATCATTTGAAATGTTATCATTAATATTTATATTCATGTTGATATCGGTTATTTAAGATGTTATAGTATTAAAAATAACATTAACAGTTAACCGTAACATTTGCTTTAACAATAACAAGAGCACATTTGAAAAACTTACGGTTATTTTATTATTATTGTTGTTGTTGTAGTTGATGTTGGTGTTTTATTATTATTTTTTACCTGTTATTACCTGTCATTACTGAAGGATTACTGCTATTTGGATTCTGTGTTTTTGTTGTTTCCGATCCAGCTGAACCCACTGAATTTGTTATCGTTGTTGTTGCTATTATTTTTGTTTCGCTGCTGTTGGATTGTAACTGAATGGGTCTATAAACAGGCCTATCATTCTTTCTAAGGCACTTTGTTCTTTTAGCGAAGACAGCTAGTTTTCTTACTGTTAATTCTAATGGTAATTGTTAATGTCGTTTTTAATACTATAACGTTCTTCATAGCCGATATCGAACTGAGTATAAATAACTGAGTTCACAGTATCAAAAGTCTGTTCAAAATTTCTTTCCATAACTTCTTCTCATTCTTGCTCGAGGAACATTTAGGCATGCAGACCACCCAGCTGGTTTCTTAATCGCTCTGAAACTAATAGATCCTTCGCTGTCATGGGCCATCCATTGACAGGCAATTTTTGTTCAGGAAGTTACAAGAATCGGGTTCTGACCACACGAACTGAACCGAACAAAACTTATTAATCACCAACAGTTTAAAGACAATGCAAACAATCACATAAGCCTAACACTGGGTGTTGCAGTGAAAACTCATAAAGGACCGAATTGCTACAGTTGTGTGTTACCATATTAAGAAAATCAAACTTCATTTGTTTACCTTTTTCCAACGAAACGAACATACTCAAGGAGCATATTACGGCCGAGATGTGAACGAAATTCTTTTCAAATGCGTGGAACATGATGGATCCTTAGCTCCATTCACGTACTGGGCATGCTTTGTATGGTTTATCTGATGTAGGATTACGTTCTTCGATTCGTATTAGCGCATAAGAGCATGTTCAGAAGAACTATCGAGGTTTCCATGTTAAGTTAAGCGTCCACAACATGGTTTCAGTAGCATCAGCAACAGAGTTTCAATAACACACAATAGGATTTAAGCAGAATCCGAAACACTGTTGTGGTACCATTTATAACCGGGATCCGTGCTATCTTAAGTTTCAGACACAGCAAATTCCGCCACAACCCGAATCCATTACAGCTAAAGAACGCCAGCTTCTGAGACGTGACAAACTGCGTACTCGAAGATCTCTTAGTCGCGATGATTCGCTGTAAGATAGGATCCTTAACCTGCTCCCTCCACATCCTTCTCCGCGTCCTTCTCGTTCTCTTCCACCTCATGCGTCTATGTCGAGTAACGGCGTGCAACTGCTGTGGCGTTCATACCACTTGTTCGATTCATTGACGTCCCTGCGACGCGGATGCCCGCGAGCAGACGGACCGACGAACGGACTGGCACGGACTGCGTGTAGGCCTCCTGACGGTGAGGCCGACCGGTGAGGCCGACCGGTGAGGCCCGACGTTCAACGTCCTCACTAGTCGAGTCGCGCGTCCCCGAAGCCATTGTTACTAATAGGTTTAAATATACATAGACCCGGCGCCTCGGCTGCACACCGACCAAATTGACGCCGCTTTACCGGCGTTCGTCCGGCCGGTGTGGTGCCAAATAAGACCCGGTCGAAAATAGTTCCAAAGGTATTGTGGTTTCTTCACGTGATCAAGACGCAGAAAGTTGCTTTTAAAATACAACTGTTCTGTGGATGTCGTTTGCTGCCGCTTCATTCGTCAAAATCGTGTATTGTTCAAATTATGACTGCATGAGAAACGACTAATCTAATCTAATGACTTCTATAGCGTCGTTATCATACTATCAACGCTATCATCGATTGATGCACGCTTCAAGTGAAATCGTAATCAAAATCAGAATCCGTTGGAAAAGCGTGTTCGAATTTCTTTAGGTGAGAGAAACCAGAAGGTAGACTGCTGTGGATAAGCAAGTTGAAACATAAGTCTTAAATTAAGACCTGAATGATATAAGGAACTGAAAGAACAAATAGAACTTGATCGGGAATTCCAAAAGGGTGAACCAGCAACTGAGAACGCTATTTAGGCGACTGCTTATTTTCCACTTACTAGTCTACATTATTGTTTCCTATCAAATTTGTCTACAAAGGAACAGGGTACCTTATCATTTGCCTCACTAATGCGTGACAAAAGGCGGCAGACTCGGAACCATATGCGCCGACGCCCATGCAGGAACGGATTCGGCACCACACCGCCTGGATCATGGTCAGCCGCAGTTGCAGATATATGCCCGAAGTGGTGGCAGTGGACAGGTAGATCGATGCAGCGCAGAGTCGTCGCCGGGGCTGACTGTTCACTGCGTAACAAAGGGCTAAGTTTGAATGGAGCTTCGGAACATCTGCCGTGAATGGGATGAGCGGAGAACATCTGAATGGCTCCGTGGCCTATCCATCCATCCATCCATCCATCCATCCATCCATCCATCCATCCATCCATCCATCCATCCATCCATCCATCCATCCATCCATCCATCCATCCATCCATCCATCCATCCATCCATCCATCCATCCATCCATCCATCCATCCATCCATCCATCCATCCATCCATCCATCCATCCATCCATCCATCCATCCATCCATCCATCCATCCATCCATCCCTCCATCCCTCCATCCATCCATCCATCCATCCATCCATCCATCCATCCATCCATCCATCCATCCATCCATCCCTCCATCCATCCATCCATCCATCCATCCATCCATCCATCCATCCACCCATCCATCCATCCATCCATCCATCCATCCATCCATCCATCCATCCCTCCATCCCTCCATCCATCCATCCATCCATCCATCCATCCATCCATCCATCCATCCATCCATCCATCCATCCATCCATCCATCCATCCATCCATCCATCCATCCATCCATCCATCCATCCATCCATCCATCCATCCATCCATCCATCCATCCATCCATCAACCACGAGGATGCCTATGATTAGCGATGATTTCTGGCGTAAATAAGTTGATTCCGGTGATTGATGGGTCGTCACCGATGCTGCTGCTTCAGCAACCGATGCCAGTGAAACTTTGGAACCGTCCGTCAGTTCTTCGCAGACCGCGTGGGCACCTAACGAAGAAGAGAAAAGGAATTGTACGAGGAAGGGGAAGAAGATGCTAAAGAGGAAGACCCAAAACAGAGAGCAGGAAGGCTACGAGGAGGAGGAGGAGGAGAAGAAGGAGGAGGATGAGCAGGAAGAAGAAGCAGAAGAACAGTACGAGTATGATGCTGATGATGAAGAGGAAATGGGCAGCATTCGAGGAGAAGGAGGAGGAGGAGAAGGAAGATGATGAGGAGAAGGAATATAAGAAACATTTCAAATACAATTGGAATATGATGAAGCGAAGGGGAAGGGTACCAGGAAGAGAATGAACAGGAAGAGGATGATTAATTCGTGGAGGAAGAGGAGGAAGAGGAGGTGGACGAAGAAGAAGAGCAGACAATGAAGACCAAGCATCGTCTGGTAAACGCCAGAGAAGGCGCGCGAAAGGCAGTGAGGCATACGCTCGCATGTAGAGTCTCAGGGAATGCCCGTTCTGTGTGCACAATACCACACACACACACACACACACACACATATATATATATACATACATATGCATATGTACAGGTGCGTATATACATATGCATATGTAAACGGTCCTTAACAGCCGTATCATATGGAAATTGCAGCGAAGTGGATTGGATAGGGAGAAGATAATGTCGGCATAATAAGTCAAAGATCAGACAAGAGAATCACATGCGATGTAGCAGGTGACATCAGCTCCACTGCATAGGACTACACAGGCCTATACATAGAAATGTTTTAGATAACTGATGAGCGTATACATATCTGCTGGTCTACAATGTATGTATGTATGTACATGTAACTATGTATTTATGCATATATGAATGTATGTATGTTTGTATATATGCATATATTTATGTATGTATATATGTATGCAATGTAAGTATTGATGCATGTATGTATGTATGTATGTATGTAAGTACGTAAGTACGTATATGTATGATGACATTTAATATGGCGTCTTTAAGTACCTCACAAAAGTGCTGCCTATATATATGTTAGTTTAAATGGTGTTAAAGTCATTAAAACGAAGGTTCATTGGAAACCTGAAGGTTCTCAGATAATTAGAAAAGTGAAATCGTCATCAAAATCAGAATCCATTGGAGAAGCCGGGTCGAATTCCTTTAGGTGAGAGAAATCAGAAGGTAGTTACTGTGGTGGGTAAGCAAGTTGAAACAAATGAGTCTTAAGTTAAAACCTGACACCAGAGAACTGACAGAACAAATTGAACTTGGCCGAGAATTCCACAACTAATTAACTGAGCTAACTGTTGGCTAACTGACGAATGTTTTATTTCAAGTGACTTTTAACACCATTTCGGGTCTGATTAGTTTCTCTCTTGAAGCGCTATATAAATGCCAAATCACAATTACAATTTATATATTATTGACCAGTTTATAGTAATTAATCTTAACTGAGTATCTAATAAGCTGAGTTTAAGTCATAGCATCGGTATACTGAAGCTTAAGCAGATTGAAGCTTAAGCATATTGAAGCTTAAGCATAATGAAGCTTAAGCATATTGAAGCGTAAGCATATTGAAGCTTAAGCATATTGAAGCGTAAGCATATTGAAGCTTAAGCATATTGAAGCTTAAGCATATTGAAGCTTAAGCATATTGAAGCTTAAGCATATTGAAGCTTAAGCATAGATCTGCTATTTCATCTCACGTACGTGTTAAGGTCGACCATTTATTCAATTTACCTTTTATGCAGTATTCGGCTGCGATCAAGGCCATTAACATAACAGTATACTTTGTGTGCAATTGGCAACAGTTCCGTCTTATTCAAGAAGCCACGGCAACCAAGAGGTACATAACTTCCCCCGAAGGTTGCCATTTCCGCGAAACGTTGCCAGCAGGCTCTCTATGCTTTAGCTAATAAAACCAAATGAACAGTTTTATGTAGAAGTTTCTTCGCAAAGGCGTGCTTTCAAACAAAAGTTCACATAGTATTGAAGATGGTAAGTTACGCCGTTGGGTCCATTCCAAACAATTCCTATAGAAACACCCAGGAACTGGTCAATGATAACAAGATTTTGGTCAGATGAGCTGCTGGCTTTCACATACAAGCGGAGCATAAGAATCTCAAGATGACAATTTTATCGCAGATAAAACAGATCGTTCTCATGAGGACAGTTTGTATACCAATTGGAAGAGACTTCCACAGCTGAAACAAATTGTCCACTAGAGACCCGGTCGCCTCGTCATTAGTTCGGCGAGTGCAGTGGCCTCTTGTGCCACAGAGTTTGCACTATCGGTGCAATGACCGAAACCGTCCGCTAACGAGCGAGTTCTTGAGCCAGGGCGTATTTACTGGTCTCTTATTTCTTTCAGTGGAGTTCGTTTGATGTATATACCTGCGGCGTTGGGACTGCAAAACAAAGCGACGCTTATTCCTCGTTCCGTGCACATATGGACAGGAATAATGGGCGCCAAAGCCGGTATAATACTCCGGATCGACTGACCGAATTGTGGCAACACACCAGCCTCGGCATTAGCAGCCGACTGATGCTGATCCTACGGCAGAAGGTTGAACGCAATCGATGACTACGCGGGTCTGAGTGAGGTATGTGCCGTGTCAACAAAAGCTTTTAGGACGCACGGAGACAGAGAGGGAGACAGAGACATAGATAGACAGAGAGAGGCAGAGAGAGAAAGAGGGACAGACAGAGGCAGAGAGAAAGAGAGAGAGAGACAGAGAGAGACAGAGAGAGGCAGTTTTGAGAGACAACAAGCCGCTTTAACTGTTGCCCTAATCAATATCTGACTCGTTCATCATTATACCTGATAAAGTCATTAGCTAAATTGTCCAGTCTTTAACGCCGAAAACAAAACGGTGGATTTTGACTGATAAAAACTCCATAGAACAGGCACAACTATCTCGTGTATATAACGAAACAATGGGATCTTGTACTCATGTATAATGACAACATAACCACATTATGTAGCGCAGCTAAGAACTTGAGAATCTGTTGGTAGGCTTCCATGCCAGTTAATTGGATAACGATGAATGATAATATAATAATATCCGAAAAAATTCAACTGGGTTTGCTATTCTGGTCCGATGTTTGATGCAAATGCATAGGATTTATGTACTTCGCTTTAGCTAATGACACAAAATCATTTCCCTTCCAGCGCGATAGCGTACTTGTCACAGCACGTAGCCCAACAAAACAGTTCTCACTCGTCTCCGGCAATTGTGGCCTGGTTTCCTTTCAACGCCTAACCGACTGCGTGCATGGCATAAAGAACACCGGAATTTGAACTCGGAATTCTGACCGACTGACTTACTGACTGACTGACTGACTGACTGACTAATTGACTGATTGTATGACTGACAATTAGTCTGAAAAATTTACTGATTGTTAGACTGACCAATTTACTGATTGTTTGACTGACTAATTGACTGTTTGGCTTATTTACTTATTTACTCTCTAATTGATCTGAGTTAATCACTTACTAAATCACTAACTGATACGAGTGACCGACTAATTTACTGATTACTGTCTGAATGATTGATAAGCTGGCATTAGACAGACAGACAGACAGACTGACTGACTGACTGACTGACTGACTAATTGATTGACTGACTTCGCTCACTCATTCATTAACTCACTCACTCACTCCCCAATCACTCACTCATTCAAACTGCACCCTGCAGTCTATGTTCTCAAGGGATAATTAATAAACAGTAGCAATTTATCCTAATACTGTACGTCGTCCAAGCGAGAGGTTAATTCTCTTCTTCAGTAAATACAGTATATACTGCAACCAATCAACTGTTTAACCAAGCTCTGCAAAGCTCCTGCGGTTAAATATTACTAGCCCAGAATACAAATATCAATTGGCTTGTCCCCGATGCTATTATTTTACTACGGTTTACCTTGGTTCTGCATGGTTGCTCCGCTCTGGTTCATTTATCGTCAACATTGGTTCTTGAAGCCATTTGTTTTTGTCAACATATTCATTCACTGCGTAGTTACTCACCACTGCGTAATAAATCCTCGTTTGGACACAGTAAGGATCGATGGACTTCTTACCTGATACAACAGGTAACTGCTGCGTCTGCAACCGCTGAAATTGAGCATGTTTCTTTTTAAACAAATGCGTGGATGTTTATTTTATGGAAATGGTGTGATCCTGTACGCAAAACAGCACCACCTGTCAAGTGCAATCATGCATGTCCAACTGGTTGCAGTCACTCATAAAATCTCTTCAACCCCTCAATAGGTAGACCTATCTTTCCGGATATCTTGGTTAATTTGCCTCCACATCTGAACATTACATCTGATCACAGCGGACTCTTGTGATTATAGGAAGCTCGGATGCATTGACAGTCTGGTAAGAAAGCACACTTTTCAGTCTATCGTCGTTTGTTGGTCGACATCCTATGTAGGATGTGCCAAGCAGTGACCTATTCAATAATTTCACAGCCCTGTGATCTTGCATTCACTCGAGCCTGCATAAGAACTTTGGTCAGGTACTTTGTACATAATCCCATTTTTCACCAAGCAGCATCCATGTCTACTGAAAACCAGCTGAGTGCCTGAACAATGAACGCAGGTTCTCCTGCGATGCACTGGCTTTTAAGTCTAAATATTTGGAAAGGGTTCAATGCCAATTTATGGCCACATCAAAACTGCGAAAAGGTTCCGAAAAAAGTTGTGATTGGTTCAAACGCCGAAAGTTGTTTCTAAAAATAAAACTGTTCTGTCGATATCATTTTCTGCCGCCTTGTTAGTCAAAATCATGTTTTTTTCCTAATATGCAGACACCTTGTACGACTTCTAGTATTTCTTACCAAATTTTTGTATCAATGCAACTTTATGAATCACCTCACCAAGAGTCATGTTTGGGAAGGTTGTGATTTATAGGCAGCCGCAGCTTCTCTGATTCCTTCTTAAATAAATTTTAAATTGTTAAGGAATCACTTGTGATAAATCATGGCTTTGGCCGCCATTAATGGAACCCAATACGAAGCAGTAATTATGATGCACAGCCTAATAATTAAGTGGCCCACTATATATATTTAATACATATGTGTGTACTACTAGTGCATATATATCTGTATCTGCGCAATTATTGACACAATATAATTCATTCATAAAACTCGTGAGTATTTGAGTACACGGTAAAGTACTCGACAGGGTATACGATTCCAAAAGTACTCGATAACAGCAGCCCTACTTGTCATTGTAACATACATGGATCTCTGTTTCACTATATCTCACTGTCTTAGTTTTCGTCTCTATCTCTGTCTCTGTCTTTGTCTTTGTCTCTCTCTCTCTGTCTCTGTCTGTCTCTGTCTCTCTTTCTGTTAATTTGTCTATCCGCAACTGTTTTTATTTCTCTTAGCAGTTTGGCAAGTTACCTTAATTTTATCACCGTTAAGTTACCTTATTCCGTCGCGGGTAAGTCACCATAATTTCATCATTTATAGTTTTCTTATTTCATTACTCCTAAGTTTCCATAAACTCCTCCTTGATAAGTGACTTTTTCAATGATCACTTATTAAGCTACTATAAACTACTAGACAGACCACAATCCAAGGTCATTCCAGTTGAAATCCAAGGTCACTCCGGTTGAAATCCAAGGTGACTTGGTTGAAATATTAGATCACTTTGGCTGAAATCCAAGGTCACCCCGGTTAAAATCCAAGGTCACGCCGGTTGAAATCCAAGGTTACTCCGGTTGAAACACAACATCATTCCAGTTGAAATCCATTACAGAAAGTAACCAATAATTTTTATGCTATAAAGGATAACAGTTGCTACTGAACCCAAGCATAGACTGCGTCTAATTCGACCTCCATGACTTGATCGCCGGTCCGTTGGCTATCGTTCTACCCGTGCTCCGTTTTCATCATTCTTACTTTGCATATATTATAGACAACTTGGACTCTGGTCTCCCGTCCTACAATGGTGCTGCCCCCAACGGACTCATTCACCCTCATCATAAAAGCCTGAGACGCTCGCAGAGGCACCGATACCTCAAATATATGTATATCCGCAGATATCTCTCTCTCTTTTTACCCTAGCCCTAATGATTTAAGTGCGGCACTAAATAAATTAGCGACCTTTGAATGTGTTTTCATGAACAGCCTCTCCACAGCCTCTATTCTATTTCGACACCTTTATACAATTTCTTTTCGAGCGAGATACTGATTGCAAACGATGCTCTAAAGGCTATCCAGGGCCACTCATACATAAATCGCATGCCAACTACGCATTGAAGCTCAGTAATATGATGGTTGCCTGCAATCAGAACATTAGTACTGTTACTATAAAATGCCACACTAACTATCTGGTTGTAGGCGCCAGGGCAGCTGTTTTTCATTACTTTGTATGTCTCAGTAGCTTCTTTACAGCAATTCATATCATGTTTTTTTGTGCGTGTAATAATATATAGGTTCATTTTATCAGCGTTTATATTTATATGCAGATCTAGACAGAAATTTTCAGTGTCTTTTAACGGTCCCTGTTCTTGCTCTTTCTTTAGCGACACTTTATTTCAAACCAAAAGCTGAACTTTCTAACCTTTTTTCCAATTTCTGACCTCCGTCGATTTCATTGACACTTCAACCTGCGTATGTGGCTTCACATTCACTGGGTATTTTCATTTTTGCCTCCTCGGATTCGAACCTCAGCCCTCATACACCCAACAAGACGACTCTTACAGTGTGAATTTCACTCACTTTCGGTGAATTAGCCATTCTACCTAATGCAGCTTGTGTATGACACCAATATATTTCAATTGCTTATATTACTTTACATTAGGCCTACATGACATATATATATATATTATATATATATATATATTATATATATATTATATATTTATATTATATATATTATATATATTATACATATATATTATATATATATATTATATAAATATATATATAATAGCAATGGCTATTTAGAGTGATACAACTTAGGGATTAAATGTATATAATGGCCTTAGACGTAGAGTTATCTGTAAGACGAGTATTTATGTGGTGTAATTTATATAACTGAAAATTTATATAGCATTGCATGTGAAGCTACAATTGACGATGATGAATCTCTTGGTAGATGAAAGCTATGTAAAGAACAATTAGAACTATATTACTTTTGTCCTTTTTTATGAATGTTGCTTTATTCGGCTGTACCGGATGTATGGGATGTACCGTGTTCATCCTATTAATAAAATTAGAAATTGAAATGACAAGTAGAAATAGAAATGACAATTAGAAATTGGAATGACCTTTTAAGAATGTCCTTTTAGGTGTCAAGTCTGTCAGTCAGTCCTTGTTTGTTTTGGAAAAAAATCTTTATAAAAATGTAACTAGTTAGGCCCTATAAGCTGGAAGAAGGAGGTGCATGAGAGCCTCGATGTCTCGAGGGAACAATAGATACCAAGTGAAGAGTTTATCGAGTTTAACTTTTGGTTTGTTGAAGTCTTTCATATTCTTTTCGCTCGACTTTCTTATGAAGCCTTTCCTTCGCTTTGTTCTTCTACTAATTGATGGCTAGTTTTCTGATTTCTGTGTCTTTATGGCCTTGGTGCACTCCTTTTCCTAGAGCATTTTCGACACTTTCTCAGCGAATATCAGCATAAATCTCCCTCGTCTTTTGACTTCTCAAGACCTCTGACTTCTCTCATTCGCTACTTCTTCACTCTCAACACGCCTCCTGGCATCGCTCGGCGTCTTGCTCTTGAGCTACCGGACCAAAAGGATGGAGCTTTAATTAAGCCGAGCTCCTGGAATCACTAAACAACGTAGCCCGCGGCAAATCGCATCGCAAGGGCTTTGATTATATGAGATAATAATAAGCCCAGTCGTGTTTTCTTCTCTATAGATCAAGCTATATTCCACACGAAAGGCACCTTCAAGTAATCTTATTCTAATAATCATCTTTGCTAAGATGCCCGGCAGCGCAAGCAGCCTGTCCGTCTGTCGTCGTCCGCTCTCTATCGTGGACTATATATCCGCATGTCGCTAGAGACGCCACTCGGTGTGACGACACATTACGAGCCACGTCGCTAAATCAACTCGAATTGCACTGAAAGATTCGCTTCTTAATAATCCCATTACGAAACGGCTAAAAGCTATTTTAAAGTCTTACAAAGTTGCCAAGTTTATTTGTCGGCCCATTGACTGGGCATACTTTTATAATTTCATAAAATTAGAACATTGGAGAAATTATCTCTAACTAGGTATTATTATTAATTGAAATTATTCTCTAATTTTAAATGTAGAAATTGTAACTTAACGACTTTACTCGAATACGAAACTACCATAATAACGCCTTTCCACAGTTTATGCAACATATTTAAGATTTAGAGAAGATTCTCATCTTGGTCGTAAGTCAGGGTTAAAGATAAACCGACAGAATGGATCATTAATTTAGCTAAGGTTCTTGAGTCTGAAGAAAGCAGCCCACTGGCTCAAAGCAATCTCTCACACTTTATAAAATACCCAGTAAAGAAAATCATTTATTCTAGTTTCAAAATAGCAAAAATAGTCAAAAACTGCATTTTATGAATTTATTATTTTCTACCTATTAATAAGCTGGTTTACCTCTCTTTTGAGCAAGACAGATTTGTTATACATTTGCTTGTGTACTTATGACTATGGTATAGTTTTAGTGGCTAACGTTAACAAATTAAATATATGCTTCGCAAGTTATAGACCTTTAACCTTTATTCGTGTTATGTTTATCAGCTTATGGTGGTGTGCCTACGTTAGACAGGACTGAGCAAATGAAAAATTTGTATGACCAGCTAACCTCGACCCATTAATGGCACCATGCAGTGAAGTATTGTATCTCATTGGTAGCGCGGCTATGTATACGTGCTAATCTGAACAGATTTCAGGCAGTCATAGATAAAATTGGAAAGTGGATGCAGTACATGGTACATTATTATTTTCCCGTAACCTTTATGATATTTGCGTTTATCTCATGGTATTTCCATATCATCTGTGAATAATGTCAGATCAGCATGATGAAAGAGTGACGACTATAATATAGAGCCCTTAGGGAGTTTCATTTTGCTGAGCAAGTTATTCTGATAACTCCGCCTCGACTTTCACTTGGAAAGCCCTGTTAGAAAGAAAATTTTGTACGCAATTACAGGCTTTTACTACGATACCTTGCAGTTTCCGTAAGAGTGTAAGGGCATGAAGCATGTCATATGCTTTCTCAAAATTGATGAATATCCCCAAAACACTTTCTTTATTCTTAAATTATTTAAGAGTAGTATCCGGTGAACGTAAAATGTGTTCCGAGGTACCTTTATATTTCTAACCCCTGTTTGATTGGTAGTTAATGAATTATATTTTCAAGAAACCATTGGAGACTGCTATTAATCATACTTTCCATAATTTTGCACAAGGTATGTGTCAAAGAAATTGGGCAGTCAGTACAGGCAAAGATGAATGTTTACTTCGACTTTAATGAGGAAAGAGTGATCGATGGTACGGTGCCAGTCAATGGGTAAGTCCCCCTGCAAGTGTTACTAAATAAAGCCAACAATACCATAAGGACGCTTTTATGCAGATTTTTAAGAATTTGTACGGAGTTTTCTCCTCATCCAGTGATGATATGTCACGAGGCGGATGGCCTGCTTTAATTCAGATAAATGGAATGGCTCTTTAATGCTTTCGACTTCAATATCGACCATAAAATTAACCGGGTTAGGATTAGTTACACGACTATTATTATTTAAATATAGCCTTTTAAGGAATTTTTCTCAGATTTGCATTACTACTCGTATTAGAATATATTTCGCCAACAAATTAGCTTTTACTAAATTCATTATAGCTTCTAAGCCATTTGACGTCAGAGTTGAGATGGAGCTATTTGCCCACAGACCTTCATCCCGATATACGCACGAGGGGGCCCTTCCAACTGTGACCTCACGAGTGATTTGTACAACCTCAATATTGCATCGTTATCTCTGCTGTTGTTGTCCTCTTGATCATACCTAAGGTAAGTTAGCCTTTTTGCCGCTTCAGCCCATAAAGGTTTGCATTCTTAAGCATAATCACTCCCAAGTCCCTTACTTTCTCACCCGCTTTCAATATCATACCCCATATTATATGAAACTTCTTTGTTTCTCCTTCCCACATGCATCACCGAGCACTTTTCGCCGGGAGGCTGACTCGCAATGGACTGGTGTATTAAAGCCTTGCATCTGCTCATTCGTGCATCTGTACGAGTATAATATTGACTTGTTGATCCACTGTAAATGAACTGTTTGTCCGTTCATCTGTTATTATCGAGCAGTCTGGTTGTTTGGATTCTTATTAATACGAGATACATCAACGCAGCTTCTGCTCTCCGCGCCCAGGGACTGAAGCCCACGCTGTCACGTGAAATTGCCAATTCCTTGCCGTATGTGGCAACGCATACGTTTATCCAGTTGATGGATTGTTGGGGTGGCCGACGCCAACCAAAGCATGCACCCTGTGACGAATTGCTGTCAACGTCTGACAGATGACAGCCAACCAAAGCAGGAGGACAAGAGGAAGAACTAGACTGATGCTGTTGGATTGGATGATGACGGACGGATTACAGCAGGCTGAAGGAAGAAGCTGAGCACCGAGAGGAGTGGCGTCATCGGACGTTTGAACCTGCCTGAGGGCAGAGCACCAGAAGAAGAGAAGATATTAAAGATTATTTACTTATAGGCCTATGTCTAATAAATAGCAACCTATCATGTTATGGTATATTATAGTAAACATATATACATATATACACACATATAGGCTGCTATAAATCAGGCATATGATTATTGGCTATACAGATTCAAACACAGCCCATAGGGTTCAATGTAGGTTCTGTTTACAAGTTGTCCTTGTGTGTTTGCACAATGCACGAGACCATATAATCTAAAATCCGATGATTACCTTTAATCAGCCACTTTGATCACCTGCCACAACGTTACCTATTCTTTACTATATTCAAGGTAAATGTAAATGCACGAGGTTTTACATAGCGACCGTATGGCCTCGACTCTGTTCATTCAGCAATGAATTTATCGGATGAGATCCCTTACCACCGCTGCCCGTCTGAATGTATACGTCATTGGTTCTTTTATAGTTGTTTTTGACATTTCGAGGGATTGTAAGACTTGTAAGTCGTAACAGTGCTTATTTTGAATGATTAGTTATGTTTATAAGATTATCTTCTCGTTATGTTTAGCCTTTACTAGAACAGCCAAAACTGCAGTCATAACAGCATCGATTGATTATAGGAAACATTAAATTTGCTAGAATGAACATAGATATTATTATCTTGTCTTTATATGGCGCCGCTATGAAATGACAAGGCATCAGTCGATGGCATCAAGCCATTCTACGTTAAGGATTTGCTCAAGGTCTCTGTATGATGACTGGCGTCTTGTACATTATGGTAATGGTGCTATGGAAATCTTCCATGCACACATACATACATATATATAAATATATATACATATATTTATATATAATGTTATATTATTTATGTAATATAATATTATATATATACATGCATTATCATCTCACGACAGGCATGAACGCAGTAACTTATGAAGCTCTTCTCTGCAACAAAGCATCTCGATGCGACCTACAGTCAGACATTCGTTTGACTGTTGAAGACTAAGGTGCATGGTCAGGCACAAATCGTAATCAAGTACTTACAACAGCGAACTGTTTATCTGTATGCCAGTGACTGTGCTTAATTAGGATGTTGCTCTCACTATGAATGACAGCGTACTGAGTCTGTGAAACTTTTGCTAGCATCATGTAAATTTAAACCAATTAATTGAACTGAACTGCTCAACTAAATACGAGACCTTCCACCTTCTTTAGCGACAGCATCTGATCTCTGCACTTACATTCTAGTTGGGCTACTACATGATCAACGCAGCTGCTTGATTAGAAAAGGCTAATGTTGCTCGAAGAACTACTACAACCATTATGAGGTAAGGAATACCAGCAAACTCGGTCAAAGGAATTGAAAACAGCGCAATACAACTGAAACGTGGATTGAATCTTTTGACGATTTCGTTTTACCAGCTATGGTATATAACAGTGAGCATAACAGGCTAAAATACAGTCATAACACTATCGACTGTTTATTAAAAAACGTTAATTTTGCTAGAACGCATATATATATATATATATATATATATATATATATAGATTAGTATCAGTTATTTATTTATTTTATTTATATTTATTTTGTTCATTTGTTTATTTATGTTTATTTATTTATTACACAGACGAGGTCACTAAATCTTAATCTGAGGCGCAAAACATGAGTTTTCTCCTTGACCCTTTTCCCTTTCGAATTATACACCAAATTCTTCAATGACAACTGAATTTACTAGGCGGCGCTAACTTAAGAACTTTTTTACCCAGCCCTTCTTTGTGGCAGTAGATCAAGTATTACGGTTATTGTAATTCCGTTGGTGACTGCGGCTCGATCAAAGATCAGCGTCGAGGACGACCCACCTCTCAGGTCTAATAATCGACTTCATAAATAATTTCCCGCAAATTAAATTAAGTCGCGATGACCGGTCAGCCATGGGTCCAGCGATGACCACGTCCAGACGACACCACGAAAGGTTATTATGACCTCGAGGGCAGCCCAAATGAAAAAGCACCCTGGGTTCCCGTGCCGCACAGAAGGTAATTATCTAGACAGCGTTATTTATATCGGCCATCGGCCCTCTACTGTCATTGACTGCGGAATTGCTTGGCAGATTCCCAAGTTATATATACACATACATATATACTATACATAGAGTCTGTACATACATTCTATACATATACGTACAAATTGCGGTACAAAAATGTGGGCATTGCATGTGGATCGGATGCAGGAGTGCTAAGGTGCAGATGACATAATTATTTTAATGGACGGAATTTGTTGTCTAATTTCCGAAGACGATTGGCATGATCTGACCAGTTCAGGCCAGATCCACTGTTCGCAAAATGATTATCATTAGTATTATTGAATCACTATATTACTATTTTATTATATTATGCAGGCTTGTGTGCAACTTTCTCCATTTCTGTAATTAATCGTATATATAAGCCTATATGTGTATGCTCCTATAATACACACACACACATATGTATATATATATTTCTTTATTTATTTATTTTTATACATATGCATGACAGCGAAGACGTAAAATCCAGCCAACAACAGGCCCATAGGGCGCCCCAGAATATGAAAGGCATTGTGACATCCAATTATCTATTCTTTTACAGCATGCTATATGAAATATGAGAAAATGTTCAGAACTTATGTTGCAGTAGAGCGATCCGCAGGTTTTCCAAAGTGTTATTACTTTCTAACTGACGTGCCCATATAGAGTTAACGCATATAAGTTTCACAAGGGCACTGGGTCCCTTGTAATTTTGTTCAAGGCCACCACTTTGTGCTTATATGCGTAGCCCATGTGGATATCCACTGGGCTTAATATTGGTTCCTTGTGGGAATTTTAGCCATATGGGCTCCCCATAGGGGTTTCAGATGGTGCCCTGGGACAAAATTACATGGGGCTCTGTAGGGCTCCCAACACTGTGACAGTAGCCGTGTGGCCTACTCTGCGGCTCTTACTACTTGTGAACAGTCAACCAGTCCCACTGATGTGGCTTTCTTGTCAGGGATGATCAATGGGAAGAATATGGGTTCGTTGTGGGCAGTCCAGGTGGGAAGTCCATGTGGGCAGTCCATGCAGCCAACCCTGTGGCGCCCAGCAGTGAGAGAATCTGCCGGCACACCTAGAACTATGATACATTGGACAGACTGCAGAAATAGAATGTTTACATAATTAATCGGTCCTACAGTTAATGAGCTCTTTCTGTAACAATGAAAATATTTAATGTTTACGCAACGCCAACAATCATAAATAATAATTGTACACAAAGGCAGTTCATCTATACGTCTTGCTAAGTGAAGCCCATATATATATATATTCTAACTAGCCTTACCTAAATCAGCATCATAATACTGACTGGATTTTATGTCTATACTAAATACCTCCTACGTAGGCATCTGTGGTTCACTTTGATCGAACTCATACCTCTGGAGTTCGTTGTGGTAGAAGGACTAGACAGTTTTTAGCTGTTGTCGTTCTAAGCCAAGGATTTTCTCTGTCTCTTGACTGCGGTAGAACCAACCAGTTGAAGTTGACTCGGAGGTACGTACGACTGGAGATTCCAATCGTCCCTCTATAGTCAACTTCAACCGGTCTTTACCAAAAGTTCTTCTCCACGTCTTTGTGTATTCGTCGCCAGATAACCGGACTCAGACGACGATCAAAGTCCTTCACATAACTCGTTGACCAAATTTCGACGAATTCGTCTCTGAATCGTAGAATATAACCCTCATGGCTCCATATCTTGCAGTAACACTAGATTAACGGTGACGATTCAAAGGGTCGCATGTTCAGCCGCCTCGGATAAATTAATGCTGCTCGCGGGAGCAGGGAAGATTCCAGAGGGATTAAGATCGAGTACAGAGTTAAGGAGAGATCTAACAGAACATAGCAGTGAACGCCAGCTAAGAAGAACTCTCTATATCGTAACGCTAACTTTATTTCCGCTAGTTATAATAAAATATCGCTTCGTACTGAGCGAACCCATCACATCTCGTTCCTGCTGGAGCAGAGGGCAAGCGACGGCGTGACACTTAATCTAATCTATTCTAAAAACTTCTGTAGTGCCATTATCATGATTCCGAAGGCAGCATTGATGGTCGTTTCAAGTGAAATCGTAATCAAAGTCACACCAAGTCCGCAAGATCTAGAATACTTGTTTGGTGAGTTTGATCAGCAGCTGTGTCGGAGGTAAAGCAAGGCGCAGAAATGTGAGGACTTTTGGTGAAAGTTTTGGTCATCAATGTCTTGCTGTCTTCAGAGCTTGCCCTCAAACTGTAAACAAGAACGCTGCTATTAATTTGGCGACCTTAATTATTGTTTTATTTTAAAGAGTAAGTCAAGGCGTCTCTGAGCGTGAGGATGCCCTTTCGCAACCCGATCAGAATCTCGGGCTAGCACGGTCCGTACACGGGGACCTTAAGTGGCATGACGCCCATTCAAACTGGCAGCGGTGGTGAAGGATCTCACCCGATAAATTCATTGCAAAATGAACAGGGTCGAGACCACGCGGTAGCTATAGGTCTAGAAAGTAGTGTGCATTTACATATATTTAAATGTTGGCTTTTCATGATTTCGGTAGATGATGCTCAAAATCGTGATGTATCTGCTGATTCGTTATATCGGTGCCTGAAGAGAAAGACCCACAAGCCAACGCTGCATACCTGAATTCGCAATTAATATTGGCACTTAACTCCTCAGAGTTTTGTTAAAGTGCCGGATGAGACTTAGAATGTTTAGAAAACAATAAACCTATAGAAGAGCGCAACCTTTGACTCCCAGACGTTGAAGAAAGCACACTATTCTGGGATATCTATTCTTCGCTGGTGTCCGTATTTGTAAATGTGCCTTAGACAGCAAATGCTTTGAAGCGCTGGATGGCCATAGGGAGAACGGTACTCAGCAGTAGGCTCTACCGTCTGCGCTGGCAGGATGGCTTCTTATTTGGTCATCTGTTTTTGGCTGCTTCACCCGTTAACAATCATATCAGTCTGAAGAGTCGAATTAAGTAGGTAGCCCTTTACCAGTGCAAGACAAACGCTCACATTTTATAAAATAGACAGTTGCTGCGGTTAAAGCTACTGTCAATGGTTCAGAGGGGCCCAAAACTCAGCTACTAGGAACTACTTTGAGCTTTACTGATGCTCACTTGACGACGATAGGCCTAAACTGTTAAAAGAATTGTGATCATCTGCAGCCGATTGTTGCTCGTAAACATGACATATTCGAAGTAGTGTCCGTATTTCTATTTACAACAGTTTAATCGTGCTTTTTTAAAACTAGTTCAAACTGAAACAGTGTGAATTTACGTTTATTAGGCCATATAATCACCTCTGACGTATAGATTCCATAATTATTATGGCGGAACAGTAGAAATTTAAGAACATTCACCAGGTGAGATCCTACCATTCGGTATCAAGAGAATGTTCAATCGCCATAAAATAAGAGCCCATTCAAAAGGGGCGCTCTTGTGCGCCATCTGGGGAATGTAAACAGAGCTCGTGGGCGAAGATTGGCGAATCGAGGTAACGATGACATTTCGTCTATAGGGCCTTCCTATTTAGATGGCCGCGCTATAGGACGGAACGTGTGCGTCTATGCTCATGCGTTGGACTCGTGTATCGGGATAATAAAACCGGCTAAAGCGAGGACATTGTGTGTATTACAAGGATTCAGCGGTTTTGTCGACTGGAGTTTAGAATCTTGTTGTTCGGGGGTTACTCGGCTTTGTAAGACGGCTTTGTAAGACGACTTTCGCGGACGTGCCTTGTTTGGCCTTTTGTTCGCAAGTGGATAGCTAAGCTTTCTGTCGTTGGCTGCGGTAGAAGTTTCAAATATCCAGATCGACCCTCGACATCGCTGAATTAAGTGTGAGTCAAGGTAAGAAAATTAGTTCAGTGTGCTAACAGCAAGTAATTGTTAGTGGTCGATGTTGTAATTACTTACATCTTGAAGTTTATGGCATGGTGTGATTTATTGTGAGTTGACGAAGATGTGGCGTTAACAGAATGGAACTGTGCGGATGGTAGGCTGCATTGAGAAAACAACAGGCTATTTTAGCGGTAGAATGTAGGTGATTTCTTTCTGTTCATTCATTCATTCATTTCATTTCATTTTTATTGCTGTACAAAAAGACAACAGCATATAACATATTACATTTAAAAAGAAAATTCATGTGGGATACAACAGGCAATCCCAGAAAGAACTATGTTCCGCATATTAGGCACCTATGTCACATGGAATGCTATTTGAAATGACAAATAATCAAATTAACAGGCCTAAAGTCTGTTTGGTCTGTTTAAGGGCTTTTGATCCATGGCTAAAGCCTATATCTCTAAAAACTCTGTGGATGGCTTTGAATAAATTACTACACAGAGAGAAGTTAAATTTATCTTTTGGCATGTTCTGTGCTACCCAAGAGCTAGCCAGTAAATTTTTGACCTTTTTTGCTGATAAGATTTCTGGTATAAGGCTGACATTTAATGGTTGTTCGGTAAGTGATAAATTTCTTCTTCCTAGTTCTTCTTCTCCAATCTTGGATTACTTTCTGCCAACAACTCTTGCTGAGGTTCGCAGACTCATATCTTCTTCAGACAAAACCTCTGTCCTAGACACCATTCCCACTTCTTACATAAAAGAATGTTTTGATGTCCTGGGTCCAGCCATTACATCAATTATCAATTTCTCATTGCTTGAGGGATCCTTCCCATCTGCTTTTGCTCATGTCATAGTTCATCATCTGCTGAAGGAACCTTCTCTCGACCCGGGTAACCTGTCTAATTACAGACCCATCTCAACTTTGAATTTTATATCTAAAATTCTTGAACGGGTAGTTTTGAATCGTATGCAAGCTCACCTTTCTTCCAACCCACTAATTTCTCCATTTCATTCTGCCTACCGTAAATTTCATTCAACAGAATCTGCCCTGCTTGCTGTTCATAACTGCATCATGTGTTCCATGGATAAGGGTAAGGTGACAGCACTTGTTCTCCTTGATTTATCTGCTGCATTTGATACTATTGACCACTCTTTCCTTTTGCATGGTCCTCAGCACTGGTTTGGAGTTTCTCGTCCTGCCCTACACTGGTTTGCTACTTACCTCAGCCCTCGCACTCAATCCGTATATTTAAATAGACATAATTCATCTAGTGCCTCATTGACTTGTGGGTACTTGGTCCTCTTGTTTACATTATACACCACACCTCTTGGTACTCTGCTAGACAATCAGTCACTGGGATATCATTTCTATGCTGATGATACCCAAATCTACATCTCATTTGACAGTTTGACTTGTCACTCGTCTGTGCAGCTGTTGTCTGATGCCTTTCAAAAGCTGCAGTCTTGGATGGCGGCTAATAAACTCCTCCTTAACCCCTTGGCTAATAAACTCCTCCTTAACCCCTCGAAGACTGAATTTCTACTAATTGGCTATCCTCAGCAACTTAAGAAATTTGAATGGCTTAAATCCGTAAAACTGGGTGATTCACTCTTGAGATGGCTGATACTGCTCGTGACTTGGGTGTTGTTTTTGATTCTGCCATGTCTCTCACAAACTATGTAAATGGTATTTGTAAGTCATCATACATGTATATTCGTGACATATGCAGAATTAGGCATTATGTCCCCATGTCTTCCAGAATATCCTTAGCCAACGCATTGGTCTCCAGTCGCCTTGACTATTGTAACTCCATTCTTGTTGGTATCATTAAGTCAAACATGCAGAAACTCAAAAGAGTTCAGAACTCCTTGGCTAGAGCCATAACAAATACTTCTAAATATGAGCATATAACCCCTGTGCTTAAATCTTTACATTGGCTTCCTGTTCAGCAAAGAATTTGTTTCAAATTAGGACTTACAGTTTATAAAACATTGAACTATGGCCAACCACAATACTTGAAATCAGTCCTTATTCCCCAGACTTACCATTATTCTGCAAGGTCATCTGATTGTCTTTCTCTGGTCATACCTTGGGGTAGAACTGTTCTGGGTAAACCAGCATTTTCGGTTGCTGGACCAAAATTCTGGAATTCCTTCCCTATGTCTGTTCGTTCTGCTCAGTCGCTTCTGTCATTCCTTCTCAACTTAAAACTTACCTGTTTCAAATTGCTTATCCACCACCATAGGCTCCCTCTCTGTCGTGCGGACTGACCTTCTGGATATCGATCCGATCGTGGCTTGGTTTTAGCATGCCATCGGTTGATGCCTTGTGCATTAGACACCGGCACATTAGAAGGTGCTAATTATTATTATTATTATTATTATTATTATTATTATTATTATATTAAGATGTGGGCCCTTTGGTTAAAGCTGTACCTTTAAAAGTTATGGTCCTTTATTGAACATGCTGTTAAATTTAGGACGATTGTGGTAAAAAAGTATCCAGTATCCTACAAGTGAGACATAGGGGAGGTGCTCATTTCCTTTACTCTAGGCCCTTGAGCCTGCAATGGACGAATTCCAAGATTGGACACGGGGCCAGTGCATCGCAATACTTGCCATTTACTTCCCAGATTACGCCAGTACCAAGTTCTACTGCTTGGTGCAAGAGCCACAGCGTGAGCAAACAACTTGCCAAGGATTGTGGTCCTTTAGTTAATTCAGTGTGTTTATGATCTTGGTCTATGGATGTTGTGGTATGATTTTAAATTTGTGATTATTGCCTTAATGATTTAAACGTAAATGTCTATGTTTTTCTGTAGTAGATGTGTGGCCTCGACATTGTGCATTTTTAAAATGAATTTATCGGGTGAGATCCCTCACCACCACTGCCTGTTTGCATGGGCGCCACGCCATTTAAGGTCCTCGTGTATGGACCATTCTAGATGGAAATTTAAATCTGAAATTTAGTCATGATCATTATGCGAAAGGGGATCCTTACGTATAGAGATGCTTTGACACTGTAATTAAACAGACAAGCAGTTTCACAGTGTATTGGTTTCAAATACGGTTATTCTAGCTGTTATTTAGACTATCTTTTGTGTCAACTTTATATGCTTTAACTCATTTTTCTTAAACTGCTACACTCAGAATAGTACAGAGATATTATGTTGCATGAACTGAGAATACAAGACTCATGTGATAAATTGTCACATGCTGAGTGTCCCGTTACTGGTTTGTGTTACGTTGACTGTATGGTAGCATTTGTCTTGTTTTAACCAATTTGTGTTTTAGAAACTTTATGAACAGTTTAAATAAAATTAAGCACTTTGCTAAGAAATATTGAAATTATAGGCAATGAATCTGTACGATGTTAAATGTGAAAACTAAAGTAGATTGCAAAAACTGAAGCAGAATGAGAATGAAATTTTTTTCCAAAAATTGTATTAAAAAAAGTAAATCATGTGCCCCTGAGAAACTTTCATGAGCATAATAAATAGTCTGGTTAAAACTTGTAATTTCTGCAAAGTGATTAGTCAATGTCTGGTGATGGTGTAGTGTGGCCAAAAGGATTTCACTTGTCTGATATCATGCTAGTATTGTTGCCTACATTCAGACACATGTTTTCTACTAAAAACACATTATTGTTTATCACTTGGCTGTCTGCAAATATCTCTGGTGACAGAGTATAGTACCTCTTTATAACTCACTTCATTGCTGTGAGTAATTATGTAAGTAAGTAAGAAACTAGACACTATAGTGCTTTTTAAGTACCAAAATCATAAACCGTTGGAGAGCCGGGTCGAATTCCAATGGGTCAGAGAAACCAGAAGCCAGGCTGCTGTGGGTAAGGTAAGCAAGTTGGAAGAGATGTCTTAAGTCTAGAGCTGAAGGACATAAAAGAATTGGCAGAGCGAACGAAACTGGGCAGTGAATTCCATAACTTTGGACCCACTACGGAGAAGGCCCAAGAGCCTGACGTTGGTGGGGTATAGGGCACAACAAGAGTGATTGAGTGCAATGTCTACTAGTGTTAGGGGCGAGCACGGAATGCAGATAGGTCGGCAGATTTAAGTGTGAACTACCTTGTGAACTACAAGAAAAGATTTTGATCTTCCTCCTCTAAGAGCTCAAGAAACATTCTCAACCATCGACTGATGCCTTGGTATTATGATCACGGCATTATAGAAGTCTTTAGATTAGATTAATATTAGATTAGAAGAGTTTGAATTTCCAGAGGAAGACTGTTCCAGACATCTTCTGACGTCTCTGTTAGGCAGCCGATTTAATGCTGTCTGAGTTAGTGGTACACATGTTCCAGTGTATTTCTGAGATCATTCTAGCTACACCAGGGTGTTTCTGCTACTAGTGTAATTGATTATGAGCCTGAGGTATATATAAGTAGTTTGGCCCTGTGATAATAATCTCTGATACCTATTCACGCGTTATAGTCATTAATTCAATACTACATTCAGTAATGACTGCACTGAAAGCCATGTGTGTGGGTGGAAGATATCTGATGAGTTCTGCTAACAATCTGCAATTGATCTGTTTTCCTTTTCATTTAACCCTTGAGCTGCAAGCGGCCTGTGCTGAGGAATATGATTGGGTTCTGAAGGGATTACAGCCCCTCCAGTTGAGGCCTGTGTCTCCACTGCAGACGTGTGTATGTACTTTTCATTCATGGCCCCCTTATCAGATTTCATTCATCAGTGGATTGCCCATTATTTATTATGTTACCTTTCCCAGTATAGGTTTGTTTGTGATCTCATTCAACAAGTCTAAAGTCTACAGCGCAAATGTGCAGGTTAAGCTGTTGCTCATGTTTTGAAAACCTTCTGGCTGAAAATCTCCAGTATGCAGAATCTGTAGTGAATCATTGCATCTGTGTGAGTTTACATGCACGGACTTACCTAAATATTTACATACATACATAGTACATATATACAGACATCCCAAAATGTATGTATATATACAATATCTTTCTAAAATAAGCAAACTGTCTCTTTTTGATGACAGCACATTGTCAACTAAAACACCATGAGGTGTGCAAATGGTACCACGAGAAAGGAGGACATCAAGTGGTTGAAGGCTTATGAAATGTGGGTTTGGTGGAGGATGGAAAAAGTTAGTTGGATGGAGCACATGACAAACGAGGAGGTGTTGAAAAGAGTTGGGGAAGAAAGATCTATGATAGCTACAATAAGGGGTGACAGAGAAAATGGATTGGTCATATATACTGAGAGGGGACTCACTCTTTAGGACTGTCATTGAGGGCAGAATGGATGGGAGGAGGACAAGAGGAAGACCCAGACAGATGCTGCTGGACTGGATGATGACGGATGGCTACAGTAGCCTAAAAAAAGCTCAGCAACCAGAGGAGTGGATTTTGAAGCTGATCTAGGGCTGAGAACCCAAAGGAGAAGTATATCCGAAATCTTATTTAACCAGTAACTCAATTAAAGGTCAGCGTTTACGTGCTTAAGCACACACTGGCATATAGAAGTAGATGTTAGTGTGACTTAAATGAATCTGACTCTAAGATGTCAGAGGAAGACGAGAGTGAATGTGTAGAAGAATGAGTTGTGAACTGTGGTGATCATTTAGATTGGTCCTTTAAGGAACCCTGCATAAGTCTTTGTCATTGTCTCAGCTCACTTGAACCTATCCAGATATTATCAATGTTCAGTTGGCAACCATTTGACCAGGATATGTAGGATGTGGTTAGCATGGTGCATTGAGCTTACTTACTTTGTGCCCTGGTGAACTGAAGACTAGTGATTGGAAATAATGCTTAAATGCTGGTCAATTTATGTCTTGAATCAGAAAATGCCCATCAAGAGGGAACATTTGAGGTTAGCTCGTCTTTGCAAGTGCAAAGACCAGTTGTCTGGGAGCCACCATGGCAGCTTTTACAATGTTTTATGGCTTTTTGATGCAAAACATGGCCCATCAATTTTGGCCATTATGTTATTCATCTTAAATGCTTGCTGTCTGAGTATAAGAGTGAAATGAATCTTCATATTCAGACTGGAAATACGACTGTCAGTTGGCAGGAAATTGTGCAGTTCGATTGCCATATCCTCACACATATAATCTGCACAGAGATGTAACCCACATATGCTTGTAACCTGAGGAAATTATGAAAATATGTAAAAAAGTTTGGTACAGCCTGCACACATGTATACTCTGCAGGCCCACAGTGACCATCGAGGAAAGGTCCGTAAGTGCTAATTCAGGTCTTAAAATGTCTGAACTGGTACCCATGATTTTTTATTACTAAATTCTCACTAAATTGAATAGAAATGTAGATTTGTCAACCTGTTGTTTAGTTAATTAGTAGAAAAGCAGTTCATAAATGGCTGTCCTGAGGCAGACATGGTTATGAAATGCTACCAACTTCACTTTTCTTAGCCTCAGCATATATCAGTCCAGCATGCTAACCACTAGAATGTTGGGCAACCCCTTGGTAAAATAGCGGTTTGAAATGTTATGGGAGTCTTGAGTCGTTTAATTATACGCTCTGCTTGCTTCAGGTGACAAAGGGAACCTCTAAAAAGGAAATTGCATTAGGTACATTCACAGGCACTTTTGTTTTTATAGTGCATATCTAATCGTGGCATGAATTATTTTGACTTCATTCCCATTAAATTGGATGGAAATGTAGATTTCTCAATAATTTTCTCAGTAACAGCAATGTTTTAAATGCTGCAGGAGTGATGTTTGCTTAAGCCTGTACACTATTGCTTTGGACAACTAAAAGAACATGTCGGGGAATAAAACATAAGGAGTAATCAGATGCATATGTATCTTTAGCCCGTACTCACTTTTGTAACTTGTAGACAGTGATGCTGCAGTGTCTTTGTGAGGTTCTTAAAATGCGCTATATAAGATTTTGGATACATACATGCGCACATCCTGCAATCGTAAGAACTATATTGAGGAATATCCTAACTGAAAGCTCATCAGCTTATTCACAAGCTAGACCAGGCCATAATGGACAGCACAAGAGTGCCAGTTCTGAGCATGACTAAAGGATGGCAAAGCTTTATATCTTTCCAAGCCCAAATGTGTGAAGGTGTTAAACTGACTTGCCCGCACCAATGCTGTGATAGTCGGGAGAGCAAAAAAGACTGATGTAGCAAAGCTGAAAGTAGGCCAGACATAAAATGGTTCTGTTGACAGGCAGATACTGGAATGGACCTAGCATTGCATAGTGCTGTAGCCTCTGTGAGAACATAATTATCTTAATTTTCCTAATTTAATTGTTCTCCCCGGTCGTCACTAGAATTAACTTTATGATGCCTACTATTATGGTAGTTCCAGGCAGCCATGTTAAATGGGCTCGTAATGACTTTATAGTTCAAAAGTGCATTCTGTATTGTGTCTTTGGTTGCTGTATTTAGATATTTTGGTTGGTTTTAATAATGTACAGTACCACCTTGAAGTCAAATCTAATAACAGTGGAACATGCAACAAATTATTAATTTGAAAAGTGTAAAGAACAATATAATCTTATGCAGTCACTTCTAATTTAGCCACCTATCACAGAATTACTTTTTTGGTGTTCTGCAAATTACGGTACAGTGGAGTCAGGAAAATACATTAAGCTCTTGGCACCTACTTGTGTAAAAAAATTGGTTTAACCCTCACAGCAGGATAGCCTGAAGGCGGAGTGTAAATCTGATATAATCTGTGGGACATATGTGGGAGGAAATACGGTATATTATTTGCAGGCATCTGATTGCAAATTCTTTGGTCTTCAATATTGAAACCTAAGACCTTACGAATATGTGAACCTTTGGATTTAATTTTAATGATAATTTCTAAGAAGAATTAGAAAATCAGATGACATTGAAACCGATCCTTGCCAAAATGCAGTAATTTTCAGTTGACAAATCAATCTCTAATTGAAACTTGACGTGACTTCGTGCCTTTAAATTGAAAGCTTAATTGAATTCTCATGCCTTTTAGAAAACTTGGCCTCAATCCCTACCTATGACTGAGATGTTTGCAAGGGTGATAAGAATGTTGACCAGAGATGATGATGTCAACAACAAGAATGATGATGCAGTTTCTGAAAGATACCCTGTGGCTGCAGAATGTGGATGGTGCTTTTGATGGATGGTGCTTTTGATGTGTAGCCTACGTAAGCTATCCATCAGACAGTCTGCAGGATGAAGAGTTCCATAAAGTTTCTGCTTGTGCTTCATCTTATGCTTCCTGTTTTGATGGTCCTGAGGCAGACATAAGATTCCTTGACAGCCAGATATGTTATTAGGCTATGCTGCATAAGAGGGGTGGAGGAAGAATCCTATATGCGTGTGTACTTCACGCTAACGTTTGTTTTAATTCTTCCTTGTAGTCAGTTTGAAATTGGCTGTCCAAACTAGAAGCTTAGCAGATCTTCTGATTTCAGCTAGCAACTAAGAAGATCATAGGTAAGAAGAAAGGGAGGTATGTAGAGAATCGAGTTGGGTAGAAGGAGCTGGAAAAGGAGGTGATTGGGATGGTGAAAAGAAGGTATATTTGTGAAGTACAAAGGGCGTGGAGGACCAAAGAATAATGAGGAATGAAAGATTGGATGAAAAGGAGTGACGTAGAGCAAGAGCTTAATAGGAAAACAAAAAGAAGAACAGATGGTGGCCTTGGTGGGCTAGGTATGAAATGATAATAGACCAATCATGTTGTTGTGATGCACTGCTGTAGAACCCGTTTATTAGCCTGTTGTTTCTGACTTGTGGGTGGAGATGTATGACTCATCTGAATTACCTTATGGCACTCTGGCCAATGGTATTTTAAAAAAGTTATGTGGACTTTTTAAAGAAAAGATTTGTTCGTGTTTTCATAGTTGTATGTTACACTGGTCTATAGCTTACCTTGACCACCACCTTCCCTGTTCAAGTAGCTCCTCCATCCTTCAACAGACCTGTACACACTCTGTTATGACCCCCTCGTTCCTGGGGATTTTGGTGCCAGTGATCATCTCCCCAGCTCCTGCAGAGCCAGCTGCTGCTGTCTGTGCGTCCTGGCTAGCCACCTCGAGGCACATGATGTAGTATTGGCTGGCTTAACAGTACTCTAATGGGTCTTCAGGTCCTAGTATTTCGTAGCTATCCAATTTCGCTGACTGTCTACGGAGGTGCGTGTGTAGATCCTTAATGGTGCTAGATGCATCTGCTCTGGGTAAGATTGAGTTTCTTGGTATCAAATGAGTGTGATGGGCCTGAAGCCAATGAGCCACGTCTGTCAGGTGTAGGTTTGGCCTGACACAGCTGTTGTTGGAGGGTGAGGGCTTGTGGCCAACCAGTCAGTTGTGGCCACAATGGGTCAGTGGCAAGGAGGACTGAATAGCTAGGGGTCCTTGGTCTCGGTCGGTGGTGGTTAGGTAGATAGGTCTGAATGATTGATGATCGTGAATGGACCGGCACTATTTATGTGATGCTGCTAAGGCTGCTGCTGGTGGACCCAGAGATATCAGCCATCAGTAATAATTGTTGTAGCGCCAAGTTTATGAGTTTGACAGTGTACTTGATGTATTTGGTTGTCTTTCTGATGTATCAGTTATTCGTTATTTCTGTCAATATTGCCAGCCACCTGTTTCTTGCATTTTCTCACTTACCTAAAGGCAGCAGTTAGGATCTTGTTGGCTGGTGTTGTGTTGTTTGCTTGTGTAGGCACCTTTCATCTCAACAAGTTTTAATCTAGATACCCAAGTATGGCCTTTATCATCATCATCACAACCACCACCACCATCATAAGTATCATCATTATAGCCATGATTATAATTATTGTTGTCGTCTTCATCATTTCAGTCATCTGTCAGCGTCGTCTAGTTGCCAGCCATTTGCCTAGTTTCAGAGCCTCACTGACAGCATTTCTTTCGTCTGCTTGATGACACACTGTGGCTGAGTGATGATACTTAGGTTGTATGTCTAAATATTGAACTTCTCTTATCTTCTCTGTAGACAGCCATTTTTGTCTAGGCCGAAGTGTCTGTCATTCTGGAGTGGTAACTAAACTGTGGTGAATGGGCGCTGGTGTTGCCCATTCAGTTACTCTGACCGACACCACTCACTACTGAGCCTCATTAAGTGATATTTGGGGCTATGACCATTGACGTGTAATGTCCATTCTTAGTACCTAAAATGACAGTGACTCAGAGGTTTATGAGTGGCATCTCCTGCGCAAATGGCAGTTAATGTAGACAGTAAATTGCGGACTATACTGAGAAGAGAAGTATCTTTGCTATCTCTGCATCTGTGTGTCTGTTTCTAAATGGTCTTGCATTCCTCTGTGTCAGTTTCAATGGATGTTGGCTGTGCTCTCTATGTATGTTTTTCACTTGTTCTCTGGAATAATTGTTCTGTTTTCCTGTAGTCTGCCACTATATATCAGCCTGTTTGGCACGTGCTGTGCCCTTACAGGTCACACATAAAGTTCGAATGTCTTGGAGTGTAGAGTCCTGCTTTTTATCAATAAAGCTTACCTATCACAGCTTCAGTGAAATATTCCACACGTATTCTAGTGAGATGGTCATTGTCTGAAATAATTTTTATGATATGTTGTGTATCGATTGTTTTCACTTACGGTGTTCAAAATAATGTCTGGTAACCGCTGGCTGACTAATCTGGAGACAGAGCCAGAAACTGTATGGATAGTTGTGGCATGCAGCTAGGCAGTCAACCATTACAATGATCAGGCACAAGTGTCTGTCTGTTTAGAATTTAGTATTCTGACATAACTAGTGTTCGTTGTTACTTGACATTACATTTAAGTCTGCTGTTACATAAACCCTACCAGTTTCACTTATTCCAAGATATACTTGTATGTTGGATTGCTTTAAACCACGGGTTTATGTATGTGTGCATGTGTGTATCTTGACGTCTGTGTAGCTTTGTGTACCCTGTACATGCTATCTACTTGGTTTAATTAGGAAAAATATCTGAAGTATGAAAAATATCTTCAGGATCACTTAAGAGATTTTGCATTATTTGTTCCGAACCATCTAGTGAACCGAACCATCTAGTGAACCGAACCACCTAGTGAACCGAACCATCTAGTGAACCGAACCATCTAGTGAACCGAACCATCTAGTGAACCGAACCATCTAGTGAACCGTAGATATTTGTAATTAGTGTTTGCAGAGTGAGAAGTCAAATGATTGCTTCAGGTACCCAAGACCTTTTACTAAACTGAACTCAAATTATATTAGCAATAGTTGTTTTCATCGAGGCTGTCAAACTCAAATGTGATGAAATGGCTTTTAATTGTGCTGTTTCCTGGGATGATTAATGACAATCAGTAATTATCTTCTGTTAGTTAGCTTTGTTTCCCACAATGTCAAAAATATGATTGAAGCTAAACGCTGAAATATCTGTCTGACATCAACTGCAGGCGTTTCGAGGTGTGGTTTTTTCATCAGTGCTGTTAGAAAAAGTTAAACGATGCAACCAAGTGACTATGTTTCCTGTGAAGAAGTGCTTAGTAGCTTTTCCAGTCTTCAGTGATTCACCTGGAGAATAGCAGCTTACGTAGAAATCCACTGAAATAGGACAAGGAGCAGGTTTGTTGTAATGGTGTTAATCTTTCATCGGGTTGATAACATTTGAAGTTGTCCTGAAGTTTTATTTTGATGTTTGTTTACTAGCATTTTACTGCTAGTTAATTGTTTTGTTGAATTCTCAGAAGATTTAATTTAGATAACATAACTTCTGGTGATTTGCTTTTATCCTCCTTTTTCTGAGATGCTAGATTGCTTAGAACATTTGTGGAGCATATAGACCATTTATTTGTTTCAAGCATTTATATAGGACCCCTTGAAGACATCTAAGCAAAAGTGCCTTCGTCCTAACTCCAACCAAATGGAACAGTCTTCCAAGTGTTGACCTTTCATTGATGTTTTCATCTGTCTCTGTTTTACCCCATCCAATGTGGTAAAGACCCTTGCCACTTTTACAAGTCATGTGAAATGCAGAGAGTGGAGATTGGCCCTAGAAAGGGTCTTTCATCTCAAGTGAGGTAAGGAATTGATCATTACACAGGTGAGCCCTGGTTAACAGTATTCCTGAGAAGGTGGTTCTTGGGTTTAAGGGTCTTTTGGATTTCAATGCAATCCAAGAACAGAACAACCTTTCAAGTGGGTTTACTTGGGTGGTTCAAAAGAGTCCAGAAGTTGTTCTTTTTGTTCTTGACAAACGTTAACTGGTTTCTTTCTTCCTCTTTACAGAACTGACTTGTTTCTTCTGTTCAACCCAAACTTTGGTCATTTGGAAATAAGAGAAGATAATTCATTTGGTCATTTGAATAAGAGAAGAAAATTCATTTGGTCATTTTTAAATAAGGGAAGCTTATTCAGCTGGTCATTTTGAAATAAGGGAAGCTTATTCGTCTGGTCATTTTGAAATAAGGGATAACTTATTCACTGGCTCTATATAAAATTAAGTCTGAAGGAGCCAGGCTGGTTGGTCTGTTTTGGTGCCAGATCAGAATCTGTTGGTCGATGCAGTCAGTCCATTTTCTTGTGGATTAGCAACATATGCATTAGTAAGTGGTTGACAGTGCTTGAAAATATCTGCTGGAGTTCTTTGGCCCAGATGGTCGGTGTTTGTTTTTCTTATGTATATTACTAATATATTTATATGATGTCCGTTCACTGCTTGAAACGTTGAATTGATGGTGAGCCATGTGTTGTCTGATGAATTGACGGTGGAGCCATTGCAGCTTAGATACCCTTGTACTTTGCAGTTTAGGGGCAGAGGTTCCACATTTACATTTGTCACATTAAATAATCATAGCAGTGTTACTGGACAACTCTGAATAACTATGCCACGCATTATATGCGGCAACTGCCTCTCTTCTAGGTTTTGTCTGAGTTAATATTGGATGGTAATGGGCTGAACAGCAAATCAGATAGAAGAGTAACTGCCTGTTCAAGTGAAAATTGGTGAATTAACGGCTTAATTGTATTATTATGGATCTGTCTGCTCTGTGTATCTCTAACTCTGTCTCAAAGGTATGGCTGTCAGTGTGCAGTCAGTGATTATTGTTGTGTGGCAGGGTATTTGGATTGATGGTTTCATTTTTGGCTTTGCTACTTTGGTCAGGCTGCACTGCTTAGGACTGCCTCAGTGTCTGGTGATAGCTTTATGTGCTGCTGTCTTACTGCCTTTGTCTGTCTTTGCTTCTGTAGATCTCTTTTTTATATTTAAATGTTTCTTTGTGTCTGTATCTGTGTCTTTCTGTATCTCTGCTGTACTATCTGCACCTCTTTCCTGTACAATGTGTACAATATCTTTTACAAATGCCTGTGTGTAAAGTAATTGCATTTCTTATCTCTTTGTTTGTGCTGATGTGTGTATTTTGTGTGTCGTTTTTCTTTGTCTGCGTGTTGTCTGTCCTGTGGCCGTTCATAATGTAATGTAATGTAACAAGCACTTATATAGCGCTCTTCAAGTACCTCATCCTAACCACATGGCCCATGCAGACTTGTTTCAGTAAGGTTTCAGTCAGTTTGTGACAAGTGGTATAGGGCAACTGGTTTCCATCATGCAGGTTCTTTGTGGGGTGAAGAAATGACAAGATTTTACCATACATTACTTTACACTTTCTTTGATCTGTTTCTTTGTTGGAGTGCTTGCTTTTCAGTCTTTATCAGCTGTTGACTGACCTTGGCCGCGTGTTTTGGGATTTTCTTCCAGGAACTGGATCCTGGACGTGCTTGGTGCACTGTTTTCTTTACGAAGCTGAGAACTTAGTGCAGCCGGCTTTGTATTTAGTTCATTGTTGTCTCCTGTTGGGCTGCTTGGCTTCCACTGGTACAGGCAGCATCTGTTTAGCTGCTTAGCTTGGTTTGTTTATCTGCTTGCAGACTCTGCCTCTGTGAATGTTTATGTCTCTGCTACCATTTTCCCCAGACTACCTTCTCTGAGGTTCCAGTGTCCTACTGTTGAAAGTGTTGTTGCTGATATGTTTTGCTTAGTGTCATTTTCATCTGTCAGAGGAAGTCAGGAGTTTTTCTTTTGATAGCATTCTAAGGGGCTGAATAGTGTTTATCTGAAATTTCTGAAGGACTGACTTGTGTTTGTGTGGAAGTTTCTTCAAAGGTATCTGAACAAAAATGTCATAATGCATTTGGTTCTGCAGCAAATTCAAGTCTTCTGATCAAATTAATTGGACTGAAAAAGACTCATCAGAAGTGTGTCAAGTCTAATGCATTTTTAGGGTTCAGTCTGAATGTAGCAATGTGTTCTTTGCTGATTGTATTTCCATAGAAATGACAGTTTTGATCTCTCTTTGCTTCTCGTTCCTTCAGATCTTGCATGCAATGACTGAGCTCCAGTTAATAGGTGTTCGTTTGGCCAAACCAGCAGTCTTTACTCAATGACTTTACCGAGTTTTTGTCACATCCAAGGGCTATATTATTTTTTTGTTTTGAAGTTTGTGTAGATTACTGCAATTTTCCATAGCCAACTTATTGCTGTTATGTACTAAATCAAACTTGTCTCATATAGCCTTTATGAGTAGTTCTCATAAAATTGTATAAATGCAAAAGTTATTGTTTTAATAAGAAAACAATAACTGATTCAGATCTCATTTTGATTCCCCAATTTGAGTGGGGAATGTTGTTTCCAAATTACTTTGATGCAACTTGTTTTATACTGTGTTAATGATGTTTTGTTGGTGCACATCCTATGATAATTAATTTGATGGGTCCTTTCTTTCTCAAGTTGCAGTTATCTGTGGCTAAAGCCTGTATCAGCAGCTGACTTAGTGATCATGATGACATTTATGATTCTAGATCATGCCTGATCATTCAAGATCTGCTTTGTCTGAGTTTGGAAGGTGATAAAAGACATGATGTCACCATTCCTGCCAGCTTTAGTTAATTCATAGGTTCTGGATTTTGTCAAACTTTAGCCCAAGCCCATGTGTTGTTCCTGTAACTGGCTTCGTTAAGTAATTATACTGTTAGTATTCTTTTGTCATAGTTAAAGCTAGAAATTTTAGCAATTATTTTAAACAGGGTAGCTGATTGCCTCATTGGTTGTGTGGTTAGAATGCCAAGTGTGTCATGTGAGTGAATACGTAATGTGAAATGGCAATTCATATTGTGTAACCTATACGAAAGCCTCAAAAGATGTATGAATCTCAGAAACAAGTTCTGTTTTGCTAAATGCATCTAATAAATCTAATCTAATTTAACGACTTCTATAACATTGTTATATAACACTATTACTGCGTTGCACTTGGCATCACTTGGTTGTTGCTTCAGTTGAAACCGTTGTCAAAAATCATAATTCGTTGGAGAAGCCCAGATTAACAGTTAACTTGCTTTCTCTGACTTGCCTTCACTTGTTAGTGTGTTGAGTATTTTGAGGTGTTAGAAACGTATGACCTTATTATGGAGCTGCGTGAAGCTGAAGATGGAAGGCATGGTAATTGAAACTTGTCTGAAGGCTGGATCCTGTGAGAGTCATGTGACTTTGATCTTTTCTTTCTAAACCTATTCTTCCCACCAGGATCAAGCCTTCTGTCTGTCTAGCATTTTGCTGTTGTTTTAAAATCCTGGCTCTAGTGGAATTTAACTTAATTTTCTATAGTGATTTTTTTCTGTGTTGGTAACTATTGGCTTTTCATTGAACCAGAGTTTTAATATAACTTGAAATGTACCACATCAGGTTAGCAGTCTGTTAATTACCCTTTGGCCTGTATTGGTAAGTGAACCATGACATTAGTAAACGACCCTACCCTTCCAATCTAAAATCAGATTTTGTTCCTTGTATTGAGAGACGGTGCATTGTTAATCTACCCTAACCCTCCTTCATCTGAGATCTGATGTGAATGCCTCTTTTAACTTAGTCCTCTGTGTTTAGTGTTTGTCTTGTTCCTGGGTGGTAAAGTCAGCGGCAGATCTCCTGTCAGTGTCTCAGGCTTCATCGTCAGAATAGGCATTTGGCTGCAATCCGTACATAGTACATTCCTGAGTGTATTGTCTGGGGTCAGCCTGGCCAAAATGCTCGAGAGCAGTTTGTCTTGCATTGAAGCGCTCCAGCTGAGGCCAAGAGCTGGACAGTGTAGCATCCTACGACAGACAGCCGGACAGTGGCCAGAATGGTTGTACTTTATAACCAGACAGTATATGTCTACAAGTATAATGGCCACGTGCAGCATGATGGTTTATCTGTAACGCATTTGATCAATGATCATGCGGGATGCGGTCACGGGTTTGACTCCGTGTAACAACTATGGGCGAGTTTTTTGTGAACACATTGCCTCTGTCACCAAGCAGTATAATGTGTTACCGGCGTAAGCTGGGAAGTAAACCACAAGTCCTGTGATATCACTGGCCCCATGTCCAGGACCTTGGGATTCGTCCATTGTCGGCTCAAGGCCCTAGAAAAGGAAATGAGCACCTACCCTATGTCTCACTTGTGGAATATGGACATACTTTACTTTATAATGGCCACACTGTCATGAGTCTGCTGTTACAGACTTTATGTTTAAGAATGATTCTCTCAAGTTTAAAGGCACAAGAGACTGGAAACATCTTGAGCCGTGACCTTTTAATGCTGATAGTTTAATGCACTTCAACACAGCAGACACTGATAGAATGACTGACTGACCCCTCAAGAATGAATGTTTGACCCCTGCCCTAGGAGGGATTAATTCCAGCCAGAAGGAGGGAGTCAGTGATAGAATGACTATACAATGAAATATTAAGTTATTTTTATTGTGTACTTTTAATGTATTTTTAATATGTACAACTGACTGTGAATTAAATTTGAAATCAGTATGCAAGCCAACATGATATGGAAGTTTTTACACTCTGTGTTGTGGAGTTTTAGCACATTTCACCAGATGCCACTTGAGTGAGATCGTGAGTAAACTCTAAATTTAAAGAAATCAATGAGAGTTCTGTTCTGCTGTTACCTCCAACCTCCTCACATTCATGCATGCATGAGTATTTACATACACAGACTCCTCAGTGATAAAACAAGTACATTGGCTGTAGATGGTAAGCTCAGACTGTGAGAGAGAGGGCTTGTCACCCTGTTCATGTGTCAAGGCTGTGAAATGAAGCTACTAAGATTTAATGTTCCCAATGACTGCCTTTCAGGGTTGACTTAAGGGACTGGATTTCTTCTACTTCTTTTGAAGGTGTGTCAGTTGTTTCCGTTTGTGGTGATCAAAGGACATGTGGTTTTGGGCTGATGAATTTATTTCCATTTTACATGATGCCCTACCATGGACCAGTAACCTTTGTCACCTTTGCTGCTGACTTGAAAGCTGCAAACCAACGTTGTTTAAAAGAATTTGCTTGGGTTATGTCAAGCTAAATGATGTCTCTTTAGCTCAGAGCTTTGAAACAGTAACTGCTTAGCTCCTCATTCAGTATCAATTAAACCCTTTTGCCTCTGCATTGGTTTGGCTCCTTTTTACTCCATTAATTAAGCTGACATGTTGAAGTGAAATGCCCATAAAATGTATTTATGCGGCTACCTGCATCTAAACCACAGTCATTCATTCAATCTCACAGACCTCCTTGTAGCCTAACAGTCTTTTGCTGTGGAGTGTAAAACACACTTTTTATAAAGCTTTGATGTTTCTTAAGCATTGCAGGCTGAGCTCTGCTGTTTGTTGGTGTAAAGAAGGGTATTTACTATGATTTACTGGCTTAGTATTTCAGTGCAGTTGTCCTGTGTATAAAACAATTATTGTTGAGCGATGTTGGCTAAGCATTGTCGTGTAGGTTTTAATGCTTTTCTCACCAGTCTATTGTGAAATATATGCATCCGGTATTTTCAGATAATTGCTAAATTGTGTGAGTGTATTTGGCTCCTGTTGGCTTGAAGTGTATCATATGAAATTAACTTGTAATATACAAGTGTAAGAGATGTTCTGATTAGGCTCAACTTTTTGTGCCAGCTCAGATGCCATGGGTTGGATGTTAGGCCTGGCTAGCTTCAGAATGCCTGTCCCCATACGGGACTAATTTATTAGCGAGCCTCATCTGGGTATCTGTCCATGCTAACTTGGGCAAAGGCCAGTACATCTGTTTTGCCTGAATGTTCCGTATGATTCATAAATGATTAATCATAGTTTGTTTTTTACGTTTTAGGTCTGTCGATTGGCTTCAGAGAATCAGTTAAGGACCGATTGAGCACATCTCGATGTGATTCATCTGCTCGTTTGAGAGATACTATTTGAAGGTGTTGCTTTTTCTGGCGGTTCTTGCCAATGAAACATGTTTCTGCTGGGTTTTTATTTTCTTGTGATTCTGCTTTCAAACCGCCTCGTGGTTTGGGCTGATGAAAGAGGAGATATGGATGGTAAGTAGACGAAGTTTACTTAATATCTGTAATTAAATGGTTTCATTAAAATGTTGTTTTGTGTAAAATACTGTGGTATGTTTTCTTAAATGTAATTAATTGGGTAAGTAAGTGTAATGAAGAAGGGTAGGTTTTTCTTTGATTCACAGGTTGAGTGATAATACTGGGTCTGTCTTGGGTTCATATCCCAGGGCTTCATGCAGAAATGTCAATTCTTTGTTTCCCTTTTCATTCTTCACCTCATGTTGTGATTATTATGTTTTGTTTATTTTGGTATTTGCTTTTTATTTTATTTTTAGCATTATGTTGTGTTTGGGTTAGCTTGCTTGAATGCCAGTCCAGAGGATGAGGCTTTTAGTGTCTCTTTCTCTGTTAATTGCACAAAGCATTATAATTAAATTAAATAAAGTAAAATAAATAAAATAAAGGATAGTAATCTTATGCACAAAGCAGAATTATTAAAGAACGCTAGAAACTTGTTATCACACTGTCTTTTGGAGGCATATCAAGAACCGCCTTATGATGAAGTCATGTTATTACGAGTTTATTTCCTGTAGGTAAATTAATTTTAGGAGCCATGTCCCAACCGTATAGTATCAGAATTCATATTATAATGAGTGCATCATTAAAAGTCTGTTGTGTGGTTTCATTTTTGTGATGACTAATTGTTAAGTGTCTCGTCACGTAAACAGTTTCCAGTATATTGCTGTTTTTACTCCACTTGAACCTTTTCTGGAATTTGCTTGAAAAATAATTGGTTTGCTTGGAGGGAGAAACAAGAGGGATGCACTTGAAGATGGCTGACAGAGCGTCTAACTCTGTCCACACCATATTTCACAGTCCTGTCTCTGCCAGCCTTATAGATCCTCTTGGTTGTCCTAGGAAGCTCCATCTTATGCAAATATTGGCTTTGTCTGAGCACTCGTCTGTTGGTCATCATCGTCTTAGTCATCTGTTTGTCCTGCCCAAGAGGTCCACTCTTCAGCTGGCTGTCAGCAAAAATCCTTTCACTAGAACAAGAATTAGACATGTCACCAGATGCGGAGTAGGTACAGAAGTAAGTAAGTATGAATTTCACCAAATTATATGTACATTAAGCAAGTAAGCAAGTAGGTAAATAAGTATTGCTTTCACCATTTGCGAATTAAAAAAGTATATGAGATGAGGTGTGAAGTGGGTGAATGAGTAAGTAGTGTTGTACAAAATTGAAATAAGCAAGTAATGCATTGTATTTAAATGACACAAGAAAAGTTATGCATTTCACCAGATTAAGTGCTTGCTTAAGTAAGTACTGTTGTCAGCAGATGAAAAGTGAAAACTAAGTATACTAAGTCATTATTTGCAAGTATGTATGCATGTATCAAGACTTGTAATATAGCATCTGTTAAGTACCTAACAGAAGTGCTGTCTATACTAGCATAAGTGGTGTTAAAGTTCATTAAGAATACAAAATTCATCTGTAAGCATATAATGCTTGAATAACTGGAAAAGTCACCACTGGCAGGCTTTTGCACACATATAGAGCCCAGCCAACAGCATCTCATTCAGAGATGGCAGTTTGCATGGACATCTATTAACTGCTAATACGGCATTATAGATATCACTGAACCACATCCTCAAGATTTGAAATTTCCAAAGGAAAATGGAAATGCAGTAGCTTACTGGGTCTCAGGTGCTAATTGGTTACCATTTTAATAAGGTATATAAGTGTATATATGAAATTTTTCTTACTCACTTATATACCTTTTCAGTTAAATCTATGCTAAGACAATGCCCTTGAAACTCAATGCCAAACTATATTTAAAGTGATAATATGTTTATTTGTAATGTACGTTTTGGAGCAGGAAACTGGAGTAAATGAGTGAATTTACACAAATAACTGAATTAATAGAGAAATTCATTGGAGTTTATTTGATGATTTCCTTGTAATACAGCAGTAAACCACTTACTGAAATTAACCATTTTTATAAATAAGCAAAAAATCAACAAAAGGCAACAGTAGAATGGCACATTCTCCTGATAAGTTACAGAAAATGAAACAGCCATTCTTTGACGAAACACTGAAACGATCGATCATCTTTGCAGCAGACTGCAGTGTTTTTTGAAGAAACATTGAAACAGCATAGCATTCCAGGCGTAGTACATTTAGGAATGTCATTCCCCATCAGCCATAAAGACGTAAATGAATTTGGGTTAATGGCTGTGGTATGAATTTGGTTTTCTAATCGTGACATTTTCTAATGATACTTTGCAATTTAGCCTTAAGTGTGAACTTCCTGTTAGTGGTATGCAGCAGGCAGTTCAAACTGGCTTCAGACACTTACTTGTTTATCCAGTCTTCCAGACCAGTCAGCGGGATGCTACATCAACATATGGCTTTTGCCTGAATTATAACGATATATTCTGGTTTTCCTACCCAGGGGGCTTTCTTGTCTGATTTCCACCTGAAGCTCAATTATTTTCAGTTATTTGCTTGCTGCCGGCTTGACAGATATGCAATATCTGTGCAAGCCAACAATGCATATACAGACTTTATATAGGCTGCATAATGTACATGTGTTTGTATAATGTAATAACACATTACATTACACCTTTTATGGTAAAGAATTACACATTTATGGATGCAGAAGGGCAACAATTTTTAGGATGTATTGTCATTTTTGTGTAAAAATAGCTGTGTAGCAAAATGTTTGATGATGTTGTGATGTGTAACGTGTTTGTATAAGCAACTTCATTATACATCACATTTCTTTTTAGTCAAGAATTAACAAGGATGTATTGTATGTAAAATGCTACATATTGAAATGTTTGAGGATGTCAAGTATATTAATACTTGGCGTAGAAGCTAGATAGACAACTTCAAGTGTTTTTGACATTCTGAACATTTCGTTTGGTGGATGAAACCCAAGACTTTAGGGTGTTTAAAAGTCTGGGTTTGCACCTGAAGATTTGTTATGGTTGAAGGGTTGTGGACTGGCTATTAGAATTATTTCTGTGACCACAGTGAAGCCACTGAACCGTGATGGAATCATAGCCAGATGTTTGTGCCCATCTGGCCATCTGACTAGTGCTAAGTATGGCTTGGCATTGGCATGCTTAATTAGCAGCACTACCAAGGCTTGTCTTGACACTCATCACTGAATGCACCAAACATTTGTCAGCCAATCCACTGCTTGGGAGTCAGGCATTTACCCAGAAGTGATGGATGGTTAGATGGAAGGCCACAGATGCTAGTCTGTGAAAGGAAGATGCTGCTTGGTTCTCAGGAGCCTTTTTGCTAGCACCTGAGACCATGTGTCAGAAGCTACATTTGTGTAGCAGTAAAACTGCTAAAGTAACATAATATATTTTGTTTAACTTTTAAAGCAGCTTACTGACAGATTCCAACCAGGTTATGCTGCTGGAGCTTGAACCCAGATGTCCGCTGTTGGTAAAAGCGAAGATAAAAGCGACAAACTTGTTTGCTGTATAGAAAATCTTCAGAAGCATTGTCCCAGAGTTGAAGGAATCTTCGAAGTGCAGAAATCACAACCGCAATCCAGCAGCACGACACCCTTTTTATGAGATGCAGACTTTACATTTAGGAGTTTTACCCAATCTGTTTATGCCATCTTTCTATCATTCCGTCACCTCTTGGTCTCCTGGCTCAGGTGATACAAAAGGTCACTTGAAGGGTGGAAGGAGTGCATAGTAATTTGTGAACCAGTTAAACTGAGCTTGATTAAAACCGTTTGCTCAACAAGAAGACTTGCAGTTATATCTGAACGCTTGTATAGCACTTTTTAAGAACCACTAAAGGCACAGTGCCTATAGTTAGGAAGTAAGAATGATGTGCAGACAATTTTTTTATAAATGGGCTTAGCTGAGGATTTTGACTGTATTTAATCAGAATGGTTTTGAGTATTTTTTAAAATGACATTGACCTATGTGAGCTTCTGAAGTAAGTATATAAGTAGGCAAGAGATCTGAAAACCTGGGCAACAACCAGTTGCATGAGGCAGTATGCCACCCACCGGGTCACCGAACTGGTCACTGTTTGTCAAAAGAAGCTCAGTAAAGACTTTGAGATAGATTAGGAATCAGTGCATTCCGATGACTGAGCATAAAAGAAGATCTAATACAAGTAATAATGAGAAGGAAATTACGCTTGTTTGGACATATATGCAGGATGGATGACAGTAGAAAAATAAAAAGCGTGATGATGGGAATTATGGACGGAAATGGGAGACGAGGAAGACCTAACAGGGAGTGGACAGATGATATAAGGGATTGGTGTAAGCAAGACTTGCACGCCTTGATAAGAACAGCACAAGATCGGGAACTGTGGAGACAAGCGACAATGCATGCAGTGGACACCTACACCTACGGGCTCTCGGCCCATGGACCATGATGATGATGATGCATTCCGATGTGATCCACACAGACCAACGTTCAGGGAGGTTCCTCCAGCTGAAGGTCCCTTTGATCTGACCTGTGCATTCCAGCGTCCATGCAACTTAAATCATAGGAAAGTTCCAAAGAAGCAGCTGTATGTGTGTAGTGCCAGCAGAAGGCAAACAGTGGAAAGTTCTAAAACATTCTACTACTGTTCAGCATTTGTTCAAACTAAGCTGATGTTTTGACAAGGCTATTCTGGTTCTTCCGGCCTACCTATATACCACCTGGAGTATAAGAAAGACTTCAGGGGCTGGTCTAGAATTTTCCCATGGCTGTTGCAGCCATTACTTCACGTAGGCACGGCCAAGACATTTAGACATTCGGACTTGGCTCTGAGATCGTATGCACCATTTTGTAACAGCACGCTTGAGAAGTTATTAAAAAGGTGCCACATAAATATCCAGAATTATGTAGTACACAACATTTCATCTGTGGTGTTTAGACCTCGGTGACCAGCTGTTGCTTTCAAAGGAGAAGCCATTGAGTGAGGCACTTGCTGAACAGACCGGTCTGAATGGATCTTCAGACGCTAGTGAAAACAGTTTACAACTCGTCCAGCTGTTATGTTACCGTGAAGAAAAGATGGGTTAAATCTGTTCTGTTGAGGAAAGATGATGATATGTTTGAGTCAGTTTTCAGTCACTGCTTTATTTTAGTCATCTTAAGTCTGTTCTTATTTTAGCTGCTTTTGTAATTTGTAACTCTGTAGTCTGATCCAGTCTTGGAACTTCCAAAATGCCACTGTGGTTGTGCTAAGTGAAATTGATACGTTGGTCACAGACTAGTATCGATCGAGTCAGAATCTAGCAGAGCAGTCGGCAATGGGTAACGTTAGTTAATTTTCCCATGAGGGACATGAGGTTGTGTGTTCTCTCGTTTTAATGGTGTGCACTGGTTTCCTTATGGTGCTTTGTAAATACACCGCATAAAGTGTACTGCCATTATAGAAGTTACTACACACTTCGAGCCATTGAGGTTCAGAAATGAGTTAAGGGAACAATACCCTATAAGCTCCTTCTTTTCAGAAGCTAGCAGGACCTGTTTTATGGGTTAACAATAAAAGAATTCCCTGTCTACCAATGTTTCATGGGAATAGAACCATTTATTTGATCCTGACTCTGCCTTAGGTCTTCTTGTTTATGCATACTCAAAGCAGCTACACAGAAGTCTATGCTTTTATTTTGTGTATTTCTGTAGCCCTGTGGGCTGCCCCTGATTATAAACACATTGTCATAGCCAAGAGATTTTACTGTGAGGCTTTTGTGTATTGGCCCTTATTTACAAGTCGCACTGGCATGTAAGCCGATGGTTTCTGCCAGGTGAAGCCGCCCTTTAAGTTTTTTTTTGGCTGGCAATACAATTCAGGTCTGCTGTGAATAAACTGCTGCATACAGTATCGGAATGAATCTCGGACCTCTTGCCAGCCTTCTGTGTTCTAGAGCCCCACCTGGCATGCCCTGAGATTATGCCCCACCCGGCTGGTTGCTTTTGCCAGGTTCACATGGTGCAGTTTGTCAACTGCAGCTGCATGCTATTCATCCTTCCATAAGAAATGTTCTTGCTTGCTTGGCTGTCTGAATCTATTGAATAATGATTTGATGCTGATGTTGGGCTGAACTGGTTGAGGCAGGCAGCACTACTAGAACAAAGGGCCGTTTGTCTTCGTTTTCACGCTAGGTTTTATGCCACTCTAAGCTCAGCAAAGTTTCATTTGTCACCAGTTTATTGATGCCTGTTTCTTGACTGATGCCTTGTACAAAGAAAGGATTGTTTATTAAGGGAATATAAATATAAGGAGCAATTTATTATGCACATCATAAAATTAATTTCTTAAAATTATATGATAGGTCTTTAGACTAAAGGATCAATGAGCTTATTGTATGGCAAATATGACGGCTGGTTGTCACTGACTGGGACCTTGAGATTCAGTCTGGAGAAGTGCTGGTGAAGGCATCTGCACTATCAATTGGAAGCAGTATTGCCAGGGAGTCCAGCATTGTTACTCCTCCTACTCCTCCTTATCATCATCATCATCATCATCGTTGTGGTCGTCGTCTGTTCCAGCATTTGACTTTGATAGATGCAGATGAATGGTCTACATTCTTTTCTGTGACTTATGAAGTCCAGTACTTTTCTGATGTTTAATCCAAGTGTTGATACATCTTTGTGTATTTTGTATATCCAGCATTGCCATGGTCTTCCTTTGTTTCTATAGTTCCTTCCTTTTGTGAGATCTTGTCGGCTGACGTTCTTTCCACATGGCCACACCATCACACTTTTTACTGCACTACTTCATCCAGCAGAATTGTTTTCATACCCATGGATTGTCTTATTTCTTCATTCTATTTACTACTGACTGGAAGGGAAACACTTCAAGTTTTATTACTTGCAAGAGACCCAGTGATTTATTACATATTTCATGCTATGCTCCTTTAGTAGAGCTCTTACTTATTTGGGATGATATTAACCATGAGGTCCAAAAAGGTAGTCATAATCCAGTTTGTAGTCTTCACAGCGCTAAACTGATCAACAAACAAAGAAAACCCTACCAACTCTGCCAGTAACAGAGAAACATTCAGCCCAAGTTGTACAGTTTACTAATTGAGCCAGTTTAGTACCAGTTGTGCTTAATAAATAAAGGATCCTCAGCATTCCTCCCATACTGATGAGTAGCCCAAATTCCATCATCCTTAGTCCTCAAATAAAACACAATTAGGCAGTCATAAAACTGAAGATGTAGTGTGTGTCAAGTTTGCTTCTGTAAAAGTGAAAACACACGGCTGCTGGTGATTTCCCATACTGAACCATTTCAGGGTGAAGATGTTGACTGCTGAAATTGTTCAGGATGTCTGTTAACCTGACCCAATCCATTGCTGCTCGGAATGGATGGAGCTGAGTGTGCGCTGCTTTTGTTTTATAGGCATCTAGTAAGTAAAACACTAGATGTTGAAAATGGTAAAGCTAAAAGATAAATGTAAATGTTAATCTCCAAAATTTCTCAGTGCCACACAAAAGCTGTGTCAGGGAGACAAGCCTATTCACAGGCGCTGTATCAAATCAGGTGTGCAAGAGCTGGGTTGTTTGGTCAGTTTCCATGCCAGGGCAGAATCCAGAGGGTGTCAAGCCAGGAAGACAGCATGGTGCTGCAATGGAAATCTGAAAGTTGTTGGTGATCGTGAACCTGAGGTGGTGCAGACGCAGAAGCGGGATAGGATAAGGTAAAGTAATTGCTCATGGTTATACCCCTATGTCATCAGCTGTCCTGACAGTGCATGATCCTGATACTGACTGAGGTTCTGGGGTCGAGGGCTTCTTTCGCCTGATTGGCAAAGAAATGGAAAACAACAGGACAGCTGCACGTCTCAGTGATGTTTAGCGTGGCCAATAGTTTCTCACTTCATGTTTAAGAGACCTGGTATACATTTGTCGTTGCTATGTGAAAAAGGTTGGAAAAGATTAAGGCTGAGATGTTCTGGTCATAATGTGAAATAAAAGTAGGATAATGTATACTCAGAGTGAAAATGACGCATGCTGTGTTGAATTGTGTATGAAGGATGTAACCAAAGAAGGACTAAGTGGCAATTGTTGTCTCTTGATACATCAGGAAATATGACCTCAGGCCCATTATCATAACCAAGTTAGAAAGTTGAGGAAATGATTTGCAGTTAAGGAAGCCAACCGTGTGATGTAGTTAACCTCAAAGATTGCCAGCCCCACTGAACCTGAGAGATTACCAAGTGTAGTGAAGCAAAATATTACTTAGCGTAGTAACCTTTTACTTTGAAGTAAAAGTTTGCCAACCCTGGTGAACCTAAAGTTTGCCAACTCTAGGAAAGCTGAAAGAAGGCATTATGTCTGGCTTTTCATTTTGTTTTTTGCTGTATACAAGCTACACTGTTTGCAGAAGGTTTAGCAGTATTAGTATGTAGGCTGAATTATGCCTACTGTTTATTATGTTTGAAATATGATAACAGAAATTTTTGCTCATTTCTCAGATGAAGAGACATTTTGTGAATTACTGCTCCATTTCGTTTGATTGATGATATGATTACAAGTCATTTAAGGCATCATCAGTAATCTGCCAGGAGAGTTGAACGGCATGGTGACAGATATAATACTATGGTGTGGTCTTTCATTATATTTGACTAAGAGGACAAACATTGATTACTTCAGAAAGTAAAAGCTGGTTTAATACCAATCTTCAAGATTTTGCCCAAATTGGCTTGTTTTCCTCATTTTTCCACCTCACGCCCTATCTCTTCAGTACATGACTGTCTGCTGGGGTAACTCAACCAGGTTTTATGATATTACAGTCTTAATACCTGTAGTAAAGTATAGTAACAGTAAAGCCTAAAATTATTAGGAGTCTCAGAGACATATTTTTTGTGATAATAAAGCCCGTTAACTGTAACCTAACACATTAAATGTACCCTTTTATGGTAATTTGACTAAGTGTCTGGATCTAAGCTAAAGTGAATTTTCTGTATTATCAGATGACTGGCAAAAACCATGCTTGATGTTATTAGGCATTGCTTTTTAATCTAATTTCTCTGCCTTATCTGACATACAGAGGAGAATATGATCTTATTTTGGCTTTGCAGAAGGATAGACACTAATTAAGAAAGGGTTACATGCATGTAACACAGACTGCATATAAGAAAATGCAGCAACTTTAACTTTAGCTTTTAACTTAGTCCTAGGCAGCCATGAACATGAGGTTTTTTAGCAACTTAATTAGACTCAGCCTCCACTGGCCAGTTTTCAGCCTATCTGTCTGATCTTCCAGCTGGAAGTGTATTGTTGATGTACTCATTTTATAGCTAAGTTCTGTGGTGGACCTAAGTTTAGCAAAACAATTGTTTAGCAAAACAAACATAAAATGTCTCTGCCCTGATGAGGTTGTAAACACCAACCAGATTATAGAACATTATTAGGCTGACAATGTGTAATGCTAACTTTACATTTATATTTCTTTATTATTCTGTTAGCTGCTGTCTGGTGAATGAAGAATGCAGAATGATTACGATTGAAAGCGTGTTTGGTTTCTTACTTGTTCGCAGATTACAGTCCACGCACAGGGTACGCATGTGAGGGCAGCACTCTGAAGATTGAATGTGCACTGGGGCTGTCGATACGCATCCTCCGGGCCAACTATGGTCGATTCAGCATGGCCATCTGCAATGATGGCCGCCAGACTGAAGGATGGAACCTCGAGTGCATGTCGTCCCGGTCACTGCGTATCGTATCTGAAATGTGAGTTACCAGTTCGCTTCCACTTTGTGTGATGAGCTAGATGAAGCTGCAAAAACTTTTGTTTCAGTATTGATCTCTTACTTGCCTTTGATAGAGTGGAAACTCATTATAACACCCTTCATTACGACATGAATTCTGATATAGCACAGTTGGGGACATGAAACCCAGGTTAATTCAGATATACAGAATGAACTCTATGACATCGTTCTTGAGCGGTTCTTGATATGGCATCCAAAGACAGTGTAATAACAAGTTACTGGTATATTTGCAAATCAAGAATTGTTTTTTACAGATTAACAAAGGACTGTGTGTCTAGTGATTTAAATTTACTGGTAAAATATTTTTGCTGTAAAAATCTGGATTTTTACAAGTTAGAATAGTACGAAATGGTAATAAATGATTTAAATGACGTAATCCCTTGGTTACATCCCACGCAAAAGTCTAAAGAAAGCTGTGCATTTCCCAGCACTTTATACCAGGCCTGCTGAACTGTGAACCATTGTAAGTACTCTCAGTTACTTCCAAACATCTTTGCTGAATATACATGGAGATTTACACTTCAGAGTACACAGCAGTGATAAAAAGCTGTTTGGAAATCCATTTAAAACTGATCTTCAAAAACATTTCCACTGGAACTTATTGAGAATCAGAATAACAGTGACATAAAGAAAGCCTCCCAAACACATGTTCTTTTAACATTTTGCTGCAGTTACATTTTCCCAGAGATGTTTCCAATTCTTTCAAATGACACACTTAGGCCTAGGTTCAATGCGCTGTTTGGCAATATATCATTAAATAGTAGGTAGCTTTTCTCTGGAATGAAAAATATTAAGACAGATTCAGTCTCACTGGCAACACATAGACATTTAACTAAAAGGCTGTCTAACTGAATAGCTACTTCAGCTGATGAAGCAGAAGGAGATTAATTTTGTAAGCAAACTCAAATCCAATTATCTCATTACCACCTTCAGTATCGTGTGGAGATTTGAATATGTAAGCCTATTTGTTTATCCTTGTGTAGGAAAATTATTATTATTATTTTTTTATTATATTAGTTTTGTATGTGCACATTAATTTTTTATTAGGAACTTAATAATCATGAAATGGTGTCTTCAGCCCCGTTGAGTCCTTTGAAAACGATAATGTGGCCCTTCATAGGAAAACAGATTGGACACCCTGGACTAAAACATGGTTGTACCAAGAAGAAAAACAATTTTCAGAAGTTGAGAGTAGAAAGAATGACATGGTCCTAAACATGAAAGCTATCCTCAAAAAGAGAGTAGTTGGAATCAGGTGTAGATCAGACACTGAGATTGTTAATTTCAGACAGAGTGGCTGATAGGATGAAGCTAAAGACAGGTGGAGGAGGTTACTGACAGCAACACTAATCAGTTTGATTATAATTAGTGTCAAAAAAGACCAACTTAATGTGAACAAATTAATTTAGCCAATTCTAAAACTTGTTTCACTCCTGTTTTTACTCTGATAATAGGAAAGACTTCTTTAAAAATACAGTGAACAAGAGAACTGTGGCTGATACAGAACAAGATAAACTTATTGCAAACAGGAAATTATAAAGAGACTGTAGAAGTTTTCTTTGATTATGTATTGCGCTCTTTTCATCGTTTGCCCAGATTATGATGTGCTTTATTTATTTTGACCAATATTATTTTCACTTTTATTAATGTGTGCTTTTTGTTTTTGCCATTTTAATTTTGCCCTTTTGATTGCACCTTTTCTTAATGTTGCCCTTTTGATACAATCAGTACCCACGCATACAACTTATTCTACTAGGTTTGCATCTTTGGGGTGTGGCCTGGCTAGTGGATCCATGGTCTGCTCATGGCAATGGTTGATTTGAGTGCTATAACCTGTATGGAGCCATACTTATTGTGAGATCTGTCTTCAATATTTATGAGTCTCATTTGGGAAACTGTGTGAAGCTGGTTATATAGGTCATGCAGAAATGGCTATTATCAACAAAAAAGCTGGATATTATTGCACTTTGGGTTGTTTGCTTCTTGTTATGTTCCATGAGAGATAGAGTGTGGACTGAAACGTGATTTAGATGTTGTAACACACAGGATTAGGCATAGACAGATGTCTCTGAAGTAGAATAATTGTAGGTTGTACTGTGGTTAGTCACAGGTTCAACTCTTTCTCTCTGTATAGCTGTCTACTGGTTTTTCAGTCTGCTAGAACTTTTATCCTATCTTATCTGTTCTGTTTGTTTACTGTGTGTCTTGGTTTTTCTCTATCTGCATTTGTCTGTCTGTCTGGCTGTCTGTCTGGCTGCATGTCTTTCAGGCTGTCTCACAGTTATCTCTCTGTCTATCACATTTTTGTTTGTCTGTTTTTCCTGTTTTGTCTGTCTCAGTTTGTGTCTTTTGAGCAAGAATACTCCTTTTCTTTGCAAACTTTCTACATGCAGTGTGCATATAGTGGAGACAGAGTGAACTTTGGCTGATGTATGAACCCCCATGTTAGCAGGTGAAAGTGATGGGCAGCAGGTGAAGAAGATCACTGGGCATTGGACCCTAATGCCCTACCAAGAAATTCTCTGCACTTTGACCTACCAGGTTTACTGCATTCCCTCTACCCACTTGTCAAACTAAGGGGGTTTATTGTGGGTTCTTAGAGTTCAACTATAGATTTACCAAAACAGGTGGTTAACCAGCTGTTAGCACACCCATGAATACACAGGTGTAAATAACAGCATCAATAGAGTGTATCATACTTGATCAACTGTGTAGTTCTGAAGGGCCTAGACTCTGAGGTGCTTCTTTGTCTTCAGGGTTTGATGTGTGCCATGGGTAATTATGGATGTGTGTCTGAAATTCTACAGATATACGGGATGTACTGGTATAAAGTTCTAGAACTGTTCTTGGTGAACCAGCTTTTCAGTTGCTGGAGCTAAATTTTGATCCCTGCCCTGCTTTTCTTCATTCTGCTCAGTCTGTTATTATTCATCATTTCAGTGTCAACTAAAAGTTACCTTTTTCAGCTGGATTATCCACCATAAGCTGCCTTTCTGTCTCAGTGGACTGACTCTCTGATACTGGCCTGACTACAGCTTGGTTTTGGTGAACTGTTCATTGATTCCTTGTGCATTAGATTCAGGTTGTATAGATAGAAGTTGTTGTTTATTATGAAAAGAGTCAGCAGTTTGAATTGTCTGCTGAAGTCAAAAGAAGTTGTGTACATTCCTTATCACTTGAATGTGTATGTAGATTTTACTGTCTTGTTGTATCTTTGAGGTTGTTTTTCTGTTGCTTCTGACATATCCAGCCGGTCTGTGATTAATGTCTTTGGCTCATAGTGTTAGATATATTCATGTATATATTACTTATTATATATATTATATATATATGTGATAAATATATGTGCGCATATGTTCTATATGTCTACTCTTGTAGCAAATATAATAGATAAAATATGATTCAAAGGGTCATCTGGTCCATGATCTATGAAGCTGAGATGTTTACAAAGGCTTTATGTATCTTTTCGCCTGTTGGTAGCTGTGGCGCTAGATGTGCTTCATTCTTTGAGTTTTTTAAATTCCTCGTTTATAGTTTCAGTACTGCCTAAAAAGTAGTGTAGAGCAAGCATTGGTCTGCATTTGTAGACTTAGGCTTAAAACCTATTGGTGAGTTCTGGCTTATTGGCTAAGTTTAGACTTCACTGCAACAATTTTTGGAGATAACTTGGCCATCTTCACTAGAGTAAACAAAAGTTACAGCAAAGTTGTAGAGAACCAGATCTACATCAGTGTAGTGTTTTGCTACATTTGTGTAGCAATAATGTCTAATAAATGTAGTGCTACATCTATGTCGATGTAGTAGTAATGTCTACGTTTATGTGATATGGCTTACACAATTATGTGGTTGTTAGATATTACAGCATATACATAGTAATATCATTTATATCATTTCACTAATAAACAGGTCACTCATTAAAGTGTAGTAAATTAGGCACTTTAATTGCACTGCAGTGTTACCACATATGGTTCGGTTTAAACAACCAAACCATAATGACATACAATTTGAATTGGGTTATAGTCAATCAGAAGTAGTAGTTCCAATGTTTAAGGAAAGATTATGGCATCAAAGGCCGTTGCCGTCGCCCACCTCCTTTATCCAGGCTTGGGGCTGGCAGTACCCCCAAACAAGGCAGTAGTGGAGTTTCTATCAAAAACAAGAAATGCAGATACTTAAAATTTAACATAAGACAGTTTAAAGAAACAAAGTAGTGAAAACAATGTCAACCAAGTAAAAAGTGAGAAATGCTTTAAAATTTAGTCTAGACCAGTTTAAGTAAATTAAATATTGACAAAGAATTTCAACCAGGTAAACAATCAAAAATAAGAAATGTACATAACTTAAAAGTTAGCTGAAGACAGTTTAAAGAAAAAATTACCAAAGAAATTTCGTTTAGCTGTTTTTTGAAGTGGTAAAGGCACGCTGCAGCAGTAATTGGTAACAAAAAATGCAAGCTGCTCTGATGCAAGCACCAAAATAGCCAATATTAACAACCCGTATTGATTAATTAATTACACTACGATATGATATCTGGTGCGCAAAGAAAATTGCCGTGGTTTGCAGTGATCACAAAACATCAGAAGAACCGTGATTTGAGCTTCTATATAAACACATAAAACAAACGCAATTCTTTGAAATATTTAACGTTGAAGATAAAAATATACGCAAAAGTTTTCTACAAAACAGGATGCACCTTCAGTCACTGCAGCAGTAATATTAAGCTTTATATAAAAAGAATGATCAATTTGAAAGAGTTGGCTGATGGATTCCTTCTTTCCACATTGTTGCAATCGCACAGTTCACAACGAAGATTGCCTTTACTCTGCAAATAAAAGAACAAAAAAGAACAAATGCTGCAGTTTTTAAAGAATACACAGTACAGTGGTGAACACAGTCTGCACCATTCTACTCAACCTTAAAAGACATATTTACTGCATCCTGCATATCTTGCAATCTTGGATGTCATCAGAAACTCCTGTATTGCATACTGGAAGTACAGGATGAGAACAACCAGATCACCCTGTGCTGCACAGTGAAGAGACCTTCGGCCAGGTTCTGATAAAACTGAAATGCGTAGCTCTCTAAGATAAGCTGGAGCAGAAGTGGCCAGGCAGTTCTGCATCAGCATGATGTAAACCCTCCCATGACGTCACCATTGACACTAACTCACTGTTAACACTGGAACATGTGCAAGCTAAAATAACGACATGTGAAAATATGAAGGATATCGTCACATGGCTTGAGCAAGAGATATGTATCATTAAATATCAGAGAAACCGATACACAACTAACCTAGCTATTGCTTGCACAAATGAATCCATGTATGGTATTGTCATGAATGCTTCAGTGTGGTCCATAATGAATCACAGAATATGTCCTGAAAAATAACAGAAGAAATTTTAAGTGGCATGTACACGTATATGTAGACACTGACAATTGTAAATTAAACTTCATTCTTCCAACATGTATAGAGTAAAGTAAAGTAAGTAAAGGTTTGCTTTTTATGGTGGGACATTGGCAGATGCCTATTTCCTTTTCTTAGGCCCTAGAGTTAGCAATGGAAGAATCCCAAGGTCCTGACACTTGGACCATTGCATTGTAGGACTTCTCATTTGCATTAACATTTTGCAGTTCATTAGGATGCAGAATTGTAAGCTTCTGAAATGCTAACTAGGAAACACCGTACTCAAGCATTGAAGTCACAAAATTCACTTACTTTCAAACACCAATGACTTTCAGCAATTTTATACTTAAATTTAAAAATGCCAGGCAATTTCAGGCAACATATCTATAGACCGAAAATGACTAATTACGGCAGATACGCAATTTCAGTATTGCATCCTGATGTTCTACAGATTAAGAATGAGTGTGCATTAGACCACTTCTGGCTGAGTTCCAACTGACTCCCAAAGCAAAGTCAAATCTCTTTTGCAGTCTGATAATAATTGAAGTAAGCAATTTGTTGAGAATTTCCTTCAGCTCTAGCAAAGATTCCGAAATATCTGTAGCCTGTTTTGCTTGCAACAATTCTGAACCGTTTTATGAAAACATTATAAACCTACAATTGTGCTGCATTAAAGATCCACAATCGTTGTTGCTTATTTTTGCTACGCTTAAAGTTGCGCAAATATGTTCACAGTTTGCTACAAAAACATCTACATAAGCGTAGAAAAATCAGCTTGACAACAGAGGTAGACAAAGTAATCTACACTTTTTCTTGCAGAGTAAGGGCAAATGCTGAAATATTACCAGCAAACATTCTTCTCTGTGTTATAGTCAGTTTAAAAGTCACAACAGCTGCTGCGTGAACATCATTAGATATACTTATTACCTTAATTAACAGAATCGTAGATCAATGTGTGCCTCCAGGGAACTGTTCTAAGCAGTTGGATTCAGTATAAATTTAAAAAAATTAAGTTTAGTAATAGTTAAAAATAAATCAACTGGAGTCAAACAGTCAAAATGATATGCTAAAAATAGTCACATGTATTCATTAATAGTCATTTGTTTAGAATGATGATGTAGCTAGGAGGTATTTTTAAACATAGCAGTCCAATCTAACTGGTTGTAGCATTGGTGTGCCATTGATTGATTCATGGTGTGCATTTGATTGATTGATGGAGTCTAGTGCAATATTTTAGTGATGCTGTAGAAGTCCTAAGATTAGGTGATTAGATTAGAAGACATGGAAGAATGCAGTTTTGCCATACAAATTTAATAATATAAAATTAAAATTTTGGATTTATGAAGACTAATATATTATCGTACAATGTTATGTGGGAAACTTGTCTGCAAGAGTTTATAGTTTTTTGTATTCAGTAATTTTAGAAATCTCAATCTGTTAGTTAAATTTACAACATTTCTAATTATACTTTTCAGTTATGTTAATTATTGGGAGGGGGTAAAATTAGTGCATTTTATTGTTATTGTTGTTTTTTGTTGTATTTCTCTTTCTGGTCATCTGTTTCTTGAATTAAATGCATATTGTTTTTATATATTTGAATATGATCTTTGCTTTATTACTGTTTGAATTTAATGAAAATCTGTTATTCTGGGGCTTTTGTGTGTTTTTCCTTGAATCATTTCCATTCGTATTGTAGATCTGTGGGTTTGTTTGTTATTTCTTTCTTATTTGTGCTTCATTTCAGACTTTTCTCGAAATCTGGCTTTGTTCTGAATTACTTTCAGTTGTTTTCTGTTCTGTTGCCTTTGTTATTATGAATTCAGACGTTTCTTTGATTTTGATTCCTATCTCATTGGTGGATGGCTTATACCTTTTGAACTGTAGAAATTTCTGGGACATAAATCAGCCTGATATTCCAAGAAATAATTGAAAACATCAGCTAGATCTTGTTTCAAGCTTGGCACTAACAAATTACCTTAAAGTGCAGATAAATTGTGATCAGAACCAGTCAGAGCATAGCTGTTCCTTGCATTTAGGTTGTGCCTTTGTGTCTCAGCAGACTCTATGATAGTTATCAAGACACTGGTTAAAAATCTAGCAACAAAATATTTTCAGTCTACGTATGATGTCTGCTGTTAAATGTGTGCATTAACTGCTCTGGGTTTGGCAAATATTTCAAAGTTCCAGCATTTAACAAATTGCACCAATCTTGCTGATGAATTTTTTACCAAAACATTTTGTGTAAATTGTATTCAGTTTAAAGTTGCTTGTGGTTAGTAAGACAGATTCTCCATCTTATTTTGAGGCTGTGACGTGCAAGAAAAGAAAGGTTTAATTTTTCAGATATTTCAAACTGTGCCCCACATTATACAGCTTTTCTTGAATTTTAAGAGGTTGTGTATTAACTTATTTTAAGAATTTTCAGAATTTCTGTTCTTTTTATGATCTTTTTCCTGCTTGAATATTTATAGTTATTTCTTCATCACAATTTCTCGGTATTAGGTGCGATCAACGGCCCATCTGTATTGTGACAGCATCGAATATTCTTTTTGGGGACACATGCTCAACTACTTTCAAATATCTTGAGATTGAATATGACTGTGACAGAGGTAAGAACCCTCTCTGACCCTGTTTGGACTGAGAGAGAGACATTTTGGGCATTTTGTGAAACCTGCACGGATTGCGGCATGCCATACTTCATCTAGCCTGAATTTTGTTGTGCTGCATGTGATAACATTATAGTTCTGTAAATTTTTGCATGAAACTGATTCTTGCATGACAGTTTCAGTTTAGTTGAGCTCTTCTTTAAGTGTTTGTTAAACGTTGTTTTTTTTATTTTGCAATTAGGTTTTCTGAAATCTGTAAGTTCTAGTTAAGTCTGCCAGTTGTAGTTCCGTGTTGAAGTTCTTGAAGTTGCTTCTTTCAACCAGAATCAGAAAAGAGGAAAAATGGGTGTAAAATCATAGCAAAAAGTTGTTAGAGGTGACAAAAGGGATTCATTGATAAACCTGCTTGCATAAGAACTTCTGGAAGTATCTCTTATGAACAAAAGATTGGAGAAGGTCTTGTTATCAAGAACTTCTTTCATGAAGTCAAAAAATTCATTGTATTAACTTGTTTCTCTGCATTTCAGTTCTGAGAATATTTTCATTGACATGACTGGCAGAGACATATTTCATATGCTATGACTGTAATTCTGTCCATAAACAACAAGTCTATAAAATTCGTGTTCAGGCTACAAGCAAACAAGGATCATGTAATATATTTAGAGCAGTACTTCAGAGAGGTTATTAAAGGTGCTGTTTCTTCAGAAGCATCCATACATTTGTTTCTGTGCCAGCAATTCACAAGACTGTATGACTGTGTACACATAAAAAACTTTGATCATAATAGCAGTAGTAACAGTGTGCTACAGAGCTATTAGGGTTTTTATTGTGCAAGAAAATATTGAAACAGAAATGCAATCAGTCACTGGGCTGAAACCTATGAAACAAACCATTCAGTGGAATGCATATATTTAGAGTATTTGACTTGAATTTAATTAAAACTCAGCTTTTAATCAGATGCACCCAGATGTTTTGTTGAACTCTGAAGTAAAAAGCTGCATAAGGGGTTTTGTAAACCGTTGGAACATTTCAAATGCATGATGGATTACAACCAAAAAATCAGATGGTTTTCTCAGCAAGGTACTGTTTTTGAAGCTTGTCAGTCCAACAATTTTTATATCCTTTAGTGAATTTTTTAAAGTCTGCTTTAAAATAATGAACTGCAATAACCACGCTAATCTGGTAAATGTTAGAATGTAAAGAATGTTCGTCATCGTATAAACACGAGAAGAAATTCTCTTTGACTGCTTCATTTCCTAATCAGAAGTTTCTGGTATTCTGTGGTCTGTGCCAGTAAACTGACCACAGATAAGAGTGTATGTATCTCCTCTGATAATGCTTCAGTTTCTCTAAGAAGTGAAAAGCTAAGTATAGTACTGTTGTGTCTTGTGATGTCTGTAGTTTATTGGTCCAAAATAAACTGTCCCTTGGTGATGCAGTATAAAATTCAAGGACAGCAGCAGTGATTACAGTAGTAATAGTGTGGATAGTAATTTGTTTGTTATGTATTTATATTAATTTATTTGCTATATATGTACAACTATTGCTAGTAGTAATAATGTGATGATGAGTGAGAGTAAAAACAATAAAAGTGAACATAATGTTTGTGCAATTGCTAGTGCAGTGTCCCACGACACTGAACTAGCAGCTCCCTTTAAGAGCGTGGCTTACACATGACATCAGTTCTGCATGATGTGATTGATGATATATAACATTTTTACCCTTAAAAAAAGTCCTAAAGATTTCTGGCTGGGGCCAGAACAAGGACTAAAAATTTCTGGCATGCAAAGATTTCAGAGATTCGTTTATTAAGAGATTCATTTCTGAAGTGTAGTTTAACTGGCACAATGCTATTGTCATTAGATATATTCTGGGATGACAGTTTTGCCACATCTGCTGTCAGCACCATCATGATCATCGTCATCATCATCAGGATCATCATCTTCATCAGACTCATGAATAGTAGGAACATGGAATGCTAAGGTGTTTTTCATTAGTAGGCCAATTAATTAAAGATTACCAGTAATGGGCCACATAAGAAATTTATTTTATTGTTTTATTATTATAGGTTCTTATTGCAATGATGTGATGTTGATTATGGTTTTTTTAGACATACAGTTTACATTTTCGGACATAGGCACCTCCTTACATTGTATAGCCTTTTTAACACTAATGCTTGTAAAAAATGTCGTTATGATGCTGATTAAAGAGGTTATTGGCTTACCTAGCAAAGCATGCACGTTATAATATGTTTATTGGTATTCCATGCATGTGTTTTGTTATGTTGCTTGTGTTTTTCTCACCTGCGGTCATCACGGGACATCAACAGGTGTGATAAGCGCCAAGAACCTTGCTTTATTCAAGTAACAAACCGGAGGTTCGGAGATCCTTGTACACTGACCCCAAAGTACCTGGAGGTCCAGTTCCGCTGTGAATCAGGTAACCAGTGCTGAAGTTGGAACTTAAATAATTTTAAATATTTGTGAGTTGTTTTGGGTTGGGCTGTTGCTGAAATGGTTCTGAAGTGGAAGTTTTTGTAAATATTTAGCAAAAGAGTACACTCTGATAAATGCAGAAAGGAAGAAATCCAGCAGAAAGATAAAAAGTATCAGGCGAATAGATGTGGAGTAAAATATACACATAGACTGGGTCTGGTTCCAAATTGGCTCAAGAAGGTGAAGAAGGATAAATGGATTGGCTGGACATCTGCTTTAATCTGGTTGTTGATTCCAGCTTAAATGGGATAGTGAGTGAGACACTTTTGAAAGTGAAGTTTAGAATAACTGAAGGTGGCTTCCTTAAGCTTTGCTTCTTTAACGCTATGAATGTATGGAATGATGGAATCTGTTTCACTTTAAGTTGGCAGTTTGAAGTACGTCAAATTTGTATATGTAGTGAGTTGAAATAACCATAAAAATTGTTTTTTGTTTATATAGGTTGCTCTTCCTTCTCCCAGGTTCCCTCCCTAATGGCTTCCAGTTTCATCTGTTCCTCTTAAGTTTATTATTTCTGTTGTTCTTTGTTTGACTTCAGTGTCTGTTTCTGTCTCTCGCTTTTTGTCTGCCTGTGTCTGGCACCTGCGGATATTCTCTATCTCTCTGATGCTCTGTTTTCATGTTCCTCTCTGTCTCTGTGTTTCTGTCTGTATCTTTTTCTGTCTGCTTTGCTGTGCATATATATCTTGCTCTAGGAGGTTCACTGTCCTGTTGAATCTCCTCTCTGCCTGCAAGATGTGCAAAGTAATTGAGTAGGAGTGCAGGGTCTTTAGCCCTGTTTCTTTTCATATGGTTCTATCAATTCCTCCTTGATTGGTGTGCTTATCCTCCTATCCTGTATATTTGTATAGCCTGTCATGCCTGAGGTTCCCTGAACCCAGTGTGTCATCTTGTGGTCATTATCTAATCTCAGAGTAATCTGGTCAGCCAAATGTAGAGAGATCCTATCACCCAAATGTTGACTGATACCTTTTTAATCAAACTGCATTATAACTTTGCTTGCCCCACAATCAAAATTCTTCCACAACATTGAATTGAAGCAAGTCTGGAAGAATGTTTTTTGGGAATCTCGGAACTCAGTATTGACTGCTGGCAGATGCTTTGCCAAAATATTTAGTTCTGTGAAAGTTTTCCGAAAGCTAGTATAAGCTGGGTAGACATTATAATAAAGACACAGAAGATTTGGACTCTAAACGTGAGAACAACAATGAATTTGATAAATCACCAGAAGAATGGAGCTCATTTATTTTCATATGTACTATGCACCTACTGTATTCAGACTGTTTTTGGAAGTCTGCTTTAGCTGTTGGCTAGACTTGAGTTCCAAATGTTTCTGCTTGAAGCATAAAAGACAAGAGTTCTGCTGTGTTAATGTAGATTTGTTGAGTTTTAATCATGTCACGAAAAAATTGACAGTAATGTGAGACTGATGACAGATGGTGGATCGGTCTCTTCTGTGCTTCTCCTGTCCATTAGGGCTGTTTCGTTGTGGTGGAAGATTGGAATTAACAAGTGTGGAAAAGCATGATCAATGAGGAGAATGAGATGCTGATTTTGTTCGCATGAAACACAGATGAGCAGAGACTGACTGGTGGGTGAGCTGAGTTCTCTTGGACATGGGATTGTTTCTTCTGTTTTAGACAAGGCAACTGAAAATATACCTCAGTTGCTGCCAGGCCCAATTAAGCTAGCGGTGGAAGACGTTTTGTGATAATTGTCAGAGTTGATGCCAAATTCAGATCACAAGAACAGAAGATGTGAGCTATATATATACAACGTGGTGAAGTTGAATAAATTTTGCTCACCTTGCAAACTTTATTCCATAGGTTATAAAATGGTTTGGTTGAAATGTAAAGCATCTGTGTGCAGTAAAAGTGAAGTATACCATATCCTTACAAGTGAGACGTAGGGAGGTGCTCATGTCCTTTGTGTTCATTGTATATTTAATATAGAAAGAAACACTGGCATGGACACTTAAGAGAATATCACTCTTGCAGTATAGCCTCCAGGCTGTATAATGTCCAGGCTGTATAAAGCATAAAAGCATGAAAACAGATGAGCCAACCTTGTGCTTTTATTCAAGATGAGAAATATTTCGCTTTCACTGCATCCTGTGACGGTTTTGGATGTAATAGAAGAATGCATCCCGACACCTAGACTGATTAACTGTGATCTGATTACAGGAGACTTTAGTAACTGATGATTGGTAGTATGATGCCTTATGGGAATATTGTGCAATATGGTTATGTTACTGCAAAATGACAGTACGTGCTGCACTGGTATATTTCAAAGATACAGAGGATGAATACTGACGTGCATAGGAAAGAGAAAACTCTTTAAGAAGATGCTGAAAGCATTTTTATAGCTATGGTCAGAATAGATGGCTGATGATTCTGTTTTAGCAAAATATCAACAGTAAGTGATGATCATGGGGATCTAGTTTGACGTCATGATCATTATAAGACTGCAGTTTTTAGTCTCTAGTCCATGATGTTAAGAGTTCTTGAAAATCTGCCGGGCAGTGTTGCTTCTGCAGACAACTAGCCTGAGACGTGAAGATGGAGACCAGGCTGGAGAGAATGGGATGCTTGTTTGTGTGAAAAAAGAGCTCAGCAGAATTGTTAATGACTCTTTTATGCTAAGTTAATGATGATTTATAGAAACATTACTGAAGATGTATCTCTTGTGGAGATCTACTCCAAAGTGCTATTTACAGTGTATTAAGTGTTATTAGAAATCAGTAGCCAAGCTCAAACCTTGTGAGGAGGTATTGGTAGGAGCTAAGCTTTCAGGCGTCCCTGATACGTAAGAGTGCTGGAATACCTGATCCTTGAATGCATAATTTGCCCTATTTCCAAGCTGTGTATTTGCCCTTGGAACATGAGATAAACCAGGCAGACTGTGGAATGAATGATTGGCTTGGGATGAAATTAAGCCAGGTTTGCACCAAGCCACCAAGATCTGTACATTTAGATCTAGATGGTCAGCCTCACCAGTCACCCCCTGCCAGGGGTTTTGCCTACTCAGATTGTTTGATCAGGTGGGCAGAATGATTGACATGCCAGCTGCATACACCAAATTCTTCAGCTGCCAAGATTCAGTTCTCAGAATGAAAGTCCGGTTTCTAGCCTCAGTAATAACACACCACATAGGTATATACAACATCAGCCATCTTACCAATGCGTCTGTGGTGCACAGTGGGGCTGCAATTTGTCTGTGAGCAACCAGACTGGCTCTCAAATACTCAGCTAGGACCAGTGTCTCAAGGGCATGGCTGTATTTTTAAGCCATAACAGCCATTGAATTTTGTGAGTTGTGCATGGGTATATAGGTAATGTCTGATTGCTTGTATTAACATTTTTTACCAATGAGCCTTCCTTGAAGGGGAGTTTAATTATGCATGCTTACTTAAATCTAGTGCATTCCTAATCAGCAGAGAAGGCAGGCTGTCTGAATAATTTCATCTGGAGCAAAGACAAGGAAGGATTGCTTTCAATTCCTCTTAAGCAGTCGCTGGGATTATCCTTGGTGAATGTTTGGAAAGCCTCGGATAGGATTCTGTTAACTGAGCTCAGTAGATTAGATTAGACTTGGGATTGTCTTGAAAGAATTCAGAATTATTAGTACAGTAACATTTTTTTTGAACCAGCTACACCTCTTTGTTTATCAGCATTTTTAGAATGCTTTGAAAAAATCAGTATGCAAACGTAAAACAACATGAAGCCACTGGATTTGCATGAAATGTAGGAAGTTGTGCTCATTTAAACGCTACCTAATTTAAATATTAGCATGTCAGGATTGTTTGGTGTCTTAGTTTTTGTTTGCACTACTAATGCTAACTTGCACTTTGTTTTATTACTTCCCCAGTTGACTGTGTACCGTTACTCTGCTTTGTTATTTGAGGTGTAAATAGTGCGTAAAAGTATTGAATTAATGTTGTAACAATCCTCTAGTTCTGCGCAGTGGCAGTCACTCTCGGGAACCAAAGAAAGACAAGTTTAAATTCCTTTAGCAGGGCTAGTTACCGGTATGCTTGTTAAGTGGATGTGGGCAAGCTGTGCACCTAGAGGGAACTGGAGATGGTGTCTCACTGACTAATCAACCTGGAATCATAATTGCATTGTGGAACCACTGTAATCAATGCTGAGTAAATTTAAGACTTGAAATGGTTACCAGTGGATGGTGAGTTTAAGACTAATGGGTGGATCAGTGATTCTGCTGATGGACTGATGACCTGTGTGACCTGATGTGATGAGAAGCCATCTGGATATAATGTGTTGATGTGTTAATGTTTTGTCTTTAAATCATGTTGAATTAATTAATTTTTAATGTCATTTGTTACCTAATAGTAAATTATCACCATCTGTTGTAGTATTATTATTAAATGCATGTGATATTGTAACAGACAAGACATCTGTTGTGGACACTCCCCAGACATTAGTGTCTAATGAGACTCATTCGTTATCGCCACTGCGTACACGCAGCTCCACACAGACAAAGACTTTGGATACCTCAACCACTTCCGCATTTCGTACCGTAGCTCCGTATTCCAGGCAGTCTTCATCGTCACTGCCTTCATTACCATCTGTTTCCACTCAAGCTGTGCTCTCTTGTGAACCAACCTTCTTTCGAAACATACACTGGCGAAAGGCAAAGCCGGGTGAAGTGGTCACCACCGACTGCCCAAACAATCCAGCAGGTAATTTTATTAATTTAAATCAAGTAGATAATGAATTTAAATGGAATTTTGATTCTCTGCTCCTGGGCTGAAGTTTTGTTCCTGTGGTTTTGCTTGATTTGCCGAAATTCTGTTGTGTAGCTTTAAATGTTTCTTTTATTTTCCGAATCATGGTTTGCTCTTTGACTGTTTCTGGGCATATATTTGCAATCATTTGTTTGTGTGAAATCGTTAAAGGGCTTTGTGATCCTGGTTAGTACTTGTTTTTTCTGAGGTGTATCAAGACCACTATTTATGCATTATTTTATGCACTAAAGCTTGGAAGTTAAATACACAAGAGTTAGGCCAACAAGATTTGCTTAGTACTCGAATTGCAGATTATATACAATGCGTCTTGTGAAGGGAAAGAACCAGAAAATTCGAAAAGTTGATATACTTGTAAATGTGGAAGCCAGGTGAAAGTTTGAAGCATTACCATGAGCATGTTGAGGTTGTGGCTGAGTGGAAGAGGTGCCGTCACCTCAAAGGTGTACATTCTCATCTAGCTTCCAGTCAACAAACCTCATATGTCAACTTTGAAAAAACACAAGAATTTCTTCATAGCAATCCCACTTGGTAAACAACCTGGGTTTTAGTTAGGATGAGGACCGTGGTTATGAAATGAGAAGAGAACTTTGAGGAGGGAAGCTGGTAAACTCTGATAAATCTTAAAGATGGGTTTTTTACTGTCGTGTGGGAATATCTTTGGATGGTATTAGCGTGAGAGACCAACGTTTGCCTCCTCAACTGGAGATAATGTCTTGCAGATGCAGCTCCACTGAAGGCACTGAAATGTGATCAGATACATTTTAGTTCTAAAGGGCATATCTTAAAATAATAAATAAAAGGAATCGAGATCTTAAAATAATAAGCAAATGGCATTAAGTGTAATAATAAATAAGTCAGTGTAAGACAAGATACTAAAATATATAATAAAGTCAGTAAATAATTAATAAGTAAATTCACCATTGTTTGTAATGTCAGCCATTTGGCAGGGTGAGGGCAATTGGTGCCAGTTAAAAAACCTACATTCCTTTTAAAAGTCATTTGTCTACTCCAGTGCTTTCTCTGTCTGTATTCCAAGTCTTTATATCGCTTCAGTCTCATTATCTCTTCCTTTTTAGTTGCCTATCCATCCCAGTAGGAATTCAGTCTTTGCAATGTTGATGTTTTGGGATTATTTAGACTTTTATTACAAGTGCTGACTGATGACTATGTTGTTTTATTATTGAGCAGCTGAATTCTGTTAACCTAGTGAATATATTTTTATGACCTTTTGCGTGATAAGTAGTGTACAGTCAGCTGATGCCTTATGCATTAACCACAGGTACCACAGTTCCTACTGGATTCCATTATCGGTAGATTATGCCATAGCCCAGCTTACGTGATTTTGTGGGTGTAACTTGTGCCCTGGGGTATAAATATTTTATGTGGGTCAGAAGTGTCTTGTGGAGCAGAGGTCAAAGGTGATCATCTTGGTCTGTAGTGCCTCCATGACTGCCTATATATATTGCTAGTCCTCTGTCTAGCTGACCTGTCCTGACCTACAGACCCAGTGATGATAAGAGCTGTAAGAGTGATGATAAGATATGCTGGCCCACTGGGTGGACATGATCCATGCTGGTCCAGGTTCTCTGAGGCCTAAAAGGCAACCAAATGTTTTTCCATAGGGTGTTTCGAGAAGTTTCTCTACCGGTTGTTTAGCTCCTGTGCTTCCAATGAAACCTATGTGTTTAAGTATCGCTGTTGTTTCTAAACGTAAACACATACTTATGTTTTGTAAATAGTCAGTTTCAAACTAAACAATCAAAAAACATTGTGATATACTGGTAATTTAATCAGTAACCAGTGTATTCATAGTTTTCTTAATAACCAGTATATTTAATTAATTTACTTATGTGTCATGGTATATCTCAGTATTTTTGTAAATCTTTAACTCTGGGTAGTGGATATATTTTTCTTAAAATTACTGTAATGTATTATGTAAGTGTAGTATATTATTTAGAAAGTCAGTCGCCTGGTAGTGGATATGTTTTCCTTAAAATTACTGTAATGTATTGTGTAAGTGTATAATATATTACTTAGAAAGTCAGTCGCCTAAACCAACTCCAAAAGGCGGACATGGGTATAAACTCTTGCCAGTTTAATTTTCTGAGCCGTAATATGTGATTTGGCCCTCTCTTCTCCCGTATCTACCCTTCAGCATTGTTCAGTCATTGTACTCTTGTTATAACTAATTTTCCTAGAGGATGCGGGTAGAGCAGAAATTTAGAGTTGTTATGCTGTCCTGATGGGTATCTGCTGCACTGACCTTGAGTTTGATCATCTATCATGCTACCCACTATAGAGGAGAGGACTAGGGTATAGGGCCAACCCTATAATAAGGACGTGTATGCAAAATATATTGAATGTGTAATATGTAGCTAATGTATGATGTATACTTATAAAAGTTTGATAGGGAAAGAAGTGTAGAAGATCGTTATATTAGGATGTAATTATGAAACACTGAATGGCGCGTCATGACCCCTGATGTTGACCTAAACCTATTCGGAAATGCCATTCAGCGGCGGCTGTAGTGCAGAGAAAAGGAAATAATTTCTTGATGCTTTTCAGATCGAGGTTAAAAGCTTCCTTCGGCTGGTCCTCCCGGATAGTAAAGTGGACAGTTAGTCAGAATGTTTACTTGGACCCAACAGAGAAAGTAAGAGTAATTGTAGTCTGGTGCCACTTGAGATTGCTAAAGAGTTGCCTTTGAAGTTGAGATGGTTAGGAGTTCTTGACTGGGTAGTCTGACGCTTTGTTCTTTCATTCATTCACTCAGAGCTTTTATGTAGCACTGTTCTAAAGGTCTGCTTATAGGCACTTGGAGCCGAGATCTGTTAGAGAATGATTTTGAAGTGGTGGTGCTTTTATAATCCCTGACCAGAGAGAAATAAATTCCTGGGAAAAGGTTGCTGATGATAGGGGTTGGTTAATAGTTTTCGTTTCTGTTTTGGCCAATGGTAGATAATGGGTCTATCATGATAAACGTGAAGGTTTTGAATGCTGGAAATGGCATCTGGAATTAGATGACAGTTCTAAGAGAAAGAGTGCAGAAAGAAACAAAAAGAAGCAGACAAAGGAAACAGAAAAGAAAATTGATCGGCAGAAAACCAGAAGTAGGCCAAGAATTAGAATTGTCCAGAAGATGCTAAAATTGCACAAAAAGCCTTGAGGTGGTGATAAGTAAACGTTTTTGGATTCCAAAACCTATATATGAGTAAACATATGGTGGCAGCAGTGATGGTAGTGGCAGGTGGTGGCAGTTGTGGTGGTGGAGATTTCAGTTGTGAGGTGGTGGCGACAGTGGTGGCAGGAGCAGTAGTTGTGATGATGGCAAAGGTGGAGGTGGGTGATGATAAGGATATTTTTAAGTGCCACACTAAAACCGAGTCCCATTTTGTGATCAGTAGAGTCTCTCAGTGGTCAGAATGCTGATAATAGTGGTGAAATTTTTGTGGGCTGTTGGTTGATACTGTGTTTATTTTGATATTGAGATCACCCACTGACTTACAGATTGGGGGCAGTCTACATATCTAATGGTAATTTAACTGAGAACTTCTGCAATTTCAGTCCAAAAGGAGAAGAGCATTAGTTGATAATGTGAATGACTGAACTGGTGGATACTACTAGGAGATGACAGCTGTTACTTGTGCTGGTTTTCTTGCTGTTGAAAGCAACTGACCCATATGGAAAGAACTTTTTACCATATACCATTCAGCATTGAATAACTGAGCTGAACAATCCTGATCATTGTGTCTGACTGCTGATTAAGTCTGCCTTGGGCTCATCTGTTTTAATGTCCTGTACAGCACCACAAATCCTTATTAGCAGTGTGACAGCTCTGGTTAACTTGGGGCCACTGGAATGTTTTAGCTTGGGCGCTAAGGAGAAAGAGAGGTCCCGGGGCAGGGGCATTCGTTTTGTGACAGTTTAATGTGAGATCTCAATTAGCTCGGCTTCCAGTTAGCCAGGAGACGTTTTTATGCTCAGGGAATGAATGGCTCGCCTCAGGTCATTGCTAGCCACAATGACCAGTCTAATGGGGATGAGGAAGATGAATAATGACCCAAAGAAAGAGACTAGGAGAAGCAGGAGGATTATGATTATGGGGATGATGAGAATGATTAAGGATAGTTATGAGGAAAAATGACAATTATTGGGAGGGTGATAATGAAGATGAGAATGACTGTGAGGATGATTATGGTGATGCTAGCAAAACAGCAAAGATGATGAATTGTTTGCCATATATTGTTTTGCAAAACATGATGCTCTCTTGGGACATTTGAAAATGGAATATATTTGTCCTGTGCCATTGTTTCCAGTGTAGTAGTGATGGACAGTCTGACCACTCCTCTGCTTTGGTACTCATATTTATTAGTCAGTTCATCAATAAAGAGCATGCAAATCGGATGGCACCCCTTTGCCCAACTGCCTGCTTTGTTTTGTGATCAGGGAGAGTCCCTGGAGTGAGGTAATTCTCGATCAGGATCTCCTGTCCATGTGGACATGGAGACTGTGTGGCAGTTCAGACAGAATCAGATTGTTAATTCCCAAGGCAGCAGTTGCATCCCCAAGATTGCTCAGTGCCTAGCTGGTGTATGGTTCTGCATATTTGTCTTTGGTTTGCTCAGTGGCATTAGAGACAAGAAGCGGGTGACTCGAAGCATCACAACATGCAGTACTGTGACGGTTTTGCTTAAGTCTTTTAAACTCCTGTGCTGTCTTGAGAAGTTGCTACTGTGTTGGCTGTTCACCTCTGTAACCTGGGTTCAGATCCCAGGTCTGCCACCTGAAATCCGCTGTGTGTACATGATGCAAATGTGGTGCGGTTGTCTTAATGGTTCCAGTATGTTTTAAATACTTTTTACCCCAGGTAAAAATGATGCCTCTGGAATGAAAATATTAGATTAAGGATGGTGAAATGATTTAAACAATTATTTATAAATAATGAGCTATTGCTAATATTCTTGTGCTTTCTTAAAAGTAATGTCTGCCAACAGTAGACACTAACATGGCCTGGGTGCTCAGACATAAACTGTGTAGCATCATGTCGGATTTAATCTGTATTAAAATTGATGCAAACGACCTCAATAATGTCTTGCTATAGGCTACAGTAAATGTGTGTGTTATTCAATGGTTAATATCTATGAGAGTTCACTGGTCAGGTTGCCTTTTTTCTGCCTTTGCACAGAGTGTTTTAGAATGGTAAGTACTATTAATATTTAAAGATATTTGTCTGTTGTTTGTTTTTTGTTTTTATTTCATGTTTTTTATCGGTAGTACAGTAGTTGTTTTGGCAGCAGTTATGTTACAGGAGAAGGTAGCATTCTTATCAGTGGTTTGCTCACCACTCTGGAAGAGTTGCCTACTAATGTATTGAAGAGATCATTGACCTTTGACACTTATAAAAGCCACTGAAGGTGGGTCAGGTCTGCAGTGCCTCTGAGGTGTTTCTCAAGGTGTTGTTATTAACCCTAATTGTGCTTAATTACCATACAGTGGCACAGGGTTCTGTGCTCTTAATTACATAAATTTGGAGCCTATGTGAGAATCAGCCTGTTTGAAAGTTTCTTAAAAGATTGACACGTTTTTTTCAGTGAGAAAAGCCACTTGGCAGTGTGGGAAGAACCCTGTGGCTTGGCTGAACCACCCTGATCTCAGTGGGTGTGTTTCTCCACAGGTTGTGGGCATTCAGAACTTGGTGAGTCTTCTGCTGTTTGGCTGCTTTTTTTCTCCTAATCACTTATTTATTAGACGCAGACTGACTTTGTTTAAAACAGGACAGGTTCACGTTTATACTTTTTTCTCTGCTAATTATGTGCTGAAAAGCGACAGACTGATGACTGAGCCGTTGGTTGGTGCTGATTGGATTATCCGTTTGCATGTGTTTGATTGTGGGTTGGTGTCTTGTTAGTGTGCTTTTATAACATGAAGCCCAATGGGATAGGATGGTGGCCTGCTGGAGCTTTCCAGAAAAGAAATTGGGTGGATTAAAGGAATGTGTGAGTGTTTCTTGCAAAGTAGTATTGGAAAATTTTGGCTGTTCTCTGGCCTCTTCTGATTGTGGTAGACAATATCCGTCTTGCCATAGCATTTGGAGTCAAGTTTTATGTATCAGTTATTTCACAGCACCTCTGAGTACACTAAATACTGCGATGAGATTGCTCGGTTTGTTAGTTGATACAATTGTCAGGATGCACCTATTTCAATGCACTGTGATTTTATTGTCCATTAATCTTTGCCATTTCAATGCACATAAGCACATACAAACAAGCAGGAACATCAGTAAAGCGTTAGCATAGATGCACGAACACACATGAGCACCCACGCAAACACACACACACATCGTTAAGCGTCTGTTCCGTGTTAGAGTTGCTAATCCCTGTACTATTATTAATGGAGAAGTATTTATTTAGGTATGCCTATATGCCACACTGATTCAACAGCTCTCTACACTGTTTTGGCTATCTTTTTATACTACCACACTGCAACCAGTGCTTACTTTTCTGTTTGTCTAAGCATAGTTTCCTTACAGATGAATTCTGTTCTTAATGAACTTTAATGCTGCAGAGCCAGGCATTGGCAGTGCTTTTGTCAGGTACTTAAAAAGCGCTATATTTAGTGTCTAGATACATACATACATGCATACATACATACACACATACATACATACATATATTAATACATAGTCATATATGCCTGGGCCTAGAACAGTAATCCTTAAAAGGTCTAAATAACAATTAGAAGATGTGAAATTTTACATCAACACATGCCACCAGTTTGCTAGATGTATACTCATCCGTATTCTGATGCATGTAAAACTGAACGTGATGTGATTTTCAGTTGAATGATAGCCATGGCCACTTCAACCCAGGCATCATTGAAGTGATTGCCAGTGACCTGGTTCAGCTGACGGAACCGGTGGAAGATGTGTTCGGAGGTGACCTGTCAAGTGTCACTGCTGCCATGCAGGAGGCAGTTGACCAGGTCGATATCCATGTCCACGAGGTCCCACCAGAGAAGGCTGTCCAACTTGTCAACAAGGTCAACCAGGTATGGCACTTGTGATCCTGGTTATTTGTCTCGCTGTTGATGTTCTCCTAAGAAAATTCTTAGTTGGAAAGTCTATCTTGCAACTTTTACCTCTGTTTCAGAGTTGGTTTGTTACATAAGAAAAGCACTGGCTGAAGTTTCTATTTTATTTTTAATTTCTTAAGTATGCTTCTTTTGCATTTGCTGACTGGATAGAATTGAAAAAATAATTAGTTACCAAGAATATAAAATAGTCACAGAGGATTGCTGTTACGTTTTGGTGACGTGTGCTCGTTTGTCCGTTTATTAGGCTGTGCTGCAGACAAGCAGCAACCTTCTTGATAAGAATCACTTTGACTCCTGGAAAGATCTTCCACAGTCTGAACAAGCACAAACAGCAACACGAATGATGTCGACCATAGAGAACAGTGCCTTCCAAGTTGCCAGAACCATCTCAAAGCCAACTATTATTGTCAATGTGACAGTTAACATAGGTGAGATCAGTGTTATGGTTAATGTATTTAGGTCAGCATATCAGTTAAGTCAGACTATTGTCAGAATGATGGTTAGCATAGGTTAAATCAGCATAGCAGTTAAAGTAGGTAAGGTCCTCAATCAAACAAGCTCTGCACAGACGATTTTGGTGCCGTTCTATAGTTTGCAATTTTTTTGTTTCAGTTGTGGAGGTGCGAATCGTTAATGTCAACGAACCAGTTGAAGACCTGGTTTTTCCATCGCTCAGCACAGCGCAGTTTGATGGCACCGAATGGGCTGATTGTGACAATTCAATCACTCTGATGGGAAACACCGTCAAACAACTGGGAGTTGATGGTGGGCTGTTTTGTCTCGTTTCCTGTTGCATCGGCCATTGAACTGTTGCTTTGCTAAACATGAAATACTGTAAAAATGTCCAGGTGCATATGTACTGGTATAAAACATATGCAAACATACACAGACCAGCCTTTCTGCATAGGCTTAGGGTTCAGGAGGTTGACCTAGGAAAATCTGCTGAAGAAAATTTTCCAGTTGGATTGGGAAGGCATAGGCCTTTCACCACTGTGTGTACTTATATCGTATGTCTGTTTGTGTATATATTTATTCGTATGTATATATCTATATGCAGAATTTAGTACCTTTTAAGTACCTCATGAACCGCTTCCTACACACCAGCCTAAGTGGTTTAAGTTCAGTAATTAAGAACAGTAAATTCATCAGAAAGCAAATGTACTGGAACAACTTTAAAAAGTCACTACTGGCGGTTTCCCCTACATCTGCAGAACCCAACAACTGGCTCTAGGTTTTTAATTACAGTGCATCATGTTAAATTGATATTTATTGTTAAAGAAAAAAATAACAAATAGTCTTGTTGGATTAATTGTAAACTAATCTAATTTTTTTCTCTTCTATAAGATTAGATTATTAGAAATGCAGTATTGTAACCTTATAACCTTATTCCTATAATGGTATTATGCACAAGCCATAATTCATGTTTCTACTTCGTCTGTTGGAGCCTTTAACTCTGTGAGTATTTCTGGCAAAGTGTAAATTGTATGAACAATTAAGCTACATTGTTTTTTTATATTAGTTTTATTATATATTATTATATAGTTTATATTATATTGCTTTTAATATTAGTTAGTTAGTCAGTTATCTGGACAATTTATGTAGCACCTTTCAATTACTTCACAGAATTGCTGCCTATGCTTGTGAGAACAGCGTCGCTAATCTAGCCCAGTGTCCATCTAACTCTGAAGGTCCCTAATCTAATCTCAAATCTAGCCTTCATGGGCAGTGTCCTCAAGCCAACCGTAAAGCAGCTGCTACTAGTTAGTTCTCAAAGTTTAATGGGTTTGTCAGCAGATTAACGTAATGTTCTTCCGCTGAAAGCTTTTCTGATTCTTGATCTTAGGTCTTGCCAAAGTCGTATTTGCAACATACAACAACCTGGACCAATGGTTGAACTCAGATGCCTATGATGACTACTATGAGAGCAGCGATGAGCCAGAGACAATTCCAGAACTGAAGGTGAAACATGGCTCTCCTGTACAGATGGACCAACCAGCGCAGAGAGATGAGGAAGTTTCGGAAAATGAAATTCTTAAGCAGGATGTCGGTAAAAGTCCGGTTGTCTCAAAGATTATATCAGCATCTGTGAATGGACGGAAGGGAGAACAGATCCCGCTGGAAGAGCCTATCACCTACACTCTGGAGCACATAACGGTAATGTTCTGCTGAAAATCTGAACTGCTCTGCCTGATGGCTCTAGACAGACATCTTCAGCTTATCTTCTCAGGCGGCTTTTTATATCTGTAGGTAGTCACATTCCAGTGCTTGGGGAGAGGTGCTTTAAAAGCACTGCATCAATTTTATACGTTATGTGAATAACAATGTTTTGTGCAAGAACATTTAATGAATGGCTGTGATTGATTGCTGGTTGTTTGATGAATGCATTGATTGATTGATTGATTGATTTAATTACTTTATTAAAATAATTTATGATTGCTGAAAGAATCCCAATTAAGTATACCATTTGGTGATTCACTGCATATTGAAAAGCGCATTGATTATATGCTAATTAATTACGTTTTATGAGTTTACCGTATGAGGCGCCTTTTAAGAACCTTTCGGAGGCTTTTACTGATGATCATCCGCTGATTGCAAGATGCTTTGCACTGAGTGATTGTTAAAATCCTGTAACACACCTTGTTATGGTTTAGTGTTTCTACTTGAATGACTTTTTGTGATGGAGTTCTGAACTTGTGTTTTAGGAGGACGAAATCTACAATCCATCATGTTCCTTCTGGGAATATTCTGAAAAGTAATCTCCTGGGAACCAAAACTTCTGTTTGCTTATGTTTATTTTCCTTTTTAAATTATGCGGTGATTAATAACACTAATAACGTTCTGAAGAAATTATCGTTTGCAATAGATTTAATTTGTTTGTTGACTTGACTGTTTGATGTCACTGAGTTTTATAAATGTTAAAAATAATAACTGTTAGCCATTCCAGGTGATTTTTTTCATTTCCTCTGGACAGTTTTTAAATCCTGAAGGATGATTTCTACCTCAGCTTAGAAATAATTATAATAATAATAAGAAGAAGAAGAAAAGAATTTATGTAGTGCTGTAACAATACAAGTTGCAGTCTGTCCTAAAGAGTCACTGTGTAAAGATTATGGGTGCTTTTTAGTTCTTGAAACGTCTGTCTGTGCTGTTTAGGACCATGGATGGAAAGTGGTCTACGGTTGGCTGTGATCTGGTCCACACAAATACGACGCATACGACGTGCAAATGTACACATCTCACCAATTTTGCAGTTCTCATGGCCGTCAGAGATCCTTTGGTAATGTAGTCTGTTTACATGCACCAAGTTCTAACAAGAGAATTTGCCTTAGTATTTATGTAGGTACGGCTTTATGAGTGAACAGATGTCTAGCTCTGTTTGTGAAACTGAAATGTCATGGTCCTGTAACCAAAGAATCGAGTAGGTAACAAATTTTATGTTTTAGCCCAAAGATTAGGCAAAGGTTAAAGGTCAAATGTGCCATAGTCTGACATGTGTGATGAATTTTCATGGCCAGCAACATGCAACTTTGAAGTCCTATGCTGATGCTGCTTTTAGAGTACTTTGTACAAAATTTTATAGATATATAGACTTCTAGTTGCAGTTATTTAGTATTTTTAGAAAAGAGCCAGAAATGAAATTTCACCTTTTTCTTTTTCAGTTAGATAGATGCCATATTAGTATCTGAAATAGATTTATTTATTTTGTAATTCATGGATTTTTATTGATTGTATTTTATGTACAGAAAAATTTATCAGATAAGCAGAAATTCACCCTTTCGTTTATCACGTACTTTGGTTGCATTCTGAGCATCGTCTGCCTCATCGTTTGCTTCATCACGTTTGTTTGCTTCAAGTAAGTGTTATCCTATCAACAACATTTGAAGTAGGTGTAGCAATTCAGAAAATGGAGAAAGGCCATCCAAACATCCAACCAGATAGGGATTAGAAGCAGCAAAAAGTTGAGGGGAGACTGTGATTACCAGTTGAGAAGAGCGAGAACTTTTATCTTTGAGTATGGAAAAAGTTTGGAAGAATTTTTATAATTGAAAAGTGAACACTGTATAAGAATGATGATGGCTAAAAAAGTGTTAGAAGAAAATTTAAAGAAGGTTGAAGTAAAGAAAGATGGAGGAATTTATATTAGAAGAGTGAAAATTATGAAAATAGAAATGAGAAAACATGATTTATGATAACATCAGAAGGCAGCATGGGACTAGCCGGTCCCTACAAACTGCTTAGTGTAGTGGCACTCACGTGTGTGTCTGAATTTCTGTTATGTTCGTAGAAGTGCAGTCCCTTAAGGTGGCCCCAAGAAGCAGCCATGGGTCCAAAGTGTTAGTTACTTCATTTTCTTTTCCTCAGCGTATGATGGCAGGTGTTAACAGTCCTCTCTACTGCCATCTGATCTTTTCACTGACAATATCAATGCATACTCATTTTACAGCTGAGCTCACTTGGGGCATAAGTGTGGCAGAAATCTTGCAACATATTTTTGCCCTGGCAGGTTAACATTGACTGAATTAATTTTGAATGATTAACTAATCAGATCTGTTGCATTTGTATATTTTTGTTTTAATCGGATTGGGCATTTTCTGTGTTTTATGGATGCTTTTAATTTTAGAAATCTGTGGTGCGATCGTAACACGATCCATGCAAACCTCGTGGCCTGTCTGTGCATTGCAGAAGTTGTCTTCCTGTTTGGCATTATCCAGTATGACAAGCCGGTCAGTCATACTACATGGTTTAGATACAATGAGTTACTGAAGTATAATTAAATTCTGATGTAAGTTTTGTAAATTTAAAACAGTTCTTGACTAAAAGTTAAATGATCTGCCTGAATTTCTGAATATAACTGTAAATTATAGTGGCTGAATTTTACCTAAAATTAGATTTAGATTTTATTGCAATTACTAAATTAGATTTTGAATCGCTTAACATGTTGTAGTTTATTTTACCCAACTTAATAAAATTTACCTCCATTGTTTGACATGAAACTGATGAAATCAGATACACTGGAACTGCCATGTAATGCTGCCTTTTGAAACCAGTGAAATACCACATTACGTCGAGGCTGCTTTGCGTTGATCTTCGATTCTACAACTGAACTAAATCTGGGATAAATGCTGTTGGCTACATTATACTAGAACTTGTGCTGTAATGGTGTACATTATTGTGGTCTCCTAGTGCTTTGATTATCTTCCTAAGCAAATAGTTTGAGAGAATGTGATTAATTGCATGATGTGGTGAGTCTATAGATTAGAAGCATAATAGAAGACTGACTGGCTGGCTGGCTGGCTGGCTGGCTGGCTGGCTGGCTGGCTGGCTGGCTGGCTGGCTGGCTGGCTGATTATTGGTTTCACTTGTTAAGTGTTAATTTGTTAATTGTTGTTGTTGCAGATCCTTTGTTCAGTCGTAGCTGGTGTGTTGCACTATTTGTTTTTGGTGACATTTGCATGGATGTGCTTGGAAGGTATACAACTCTATGTGTTGCTGGTTGAGGTCTTTGAAGTGGAAAAGTCAAGGATCAAGTGGTACTACCTTGCTGCCTATGGTAAGAAGAAGCAAACCCTTGTAATAATTGTTGCTCTGTGTTAAAATTATGATTGGACTTAAGCACTTTTTTAACATAAATGTTGAATCATACTTTATTCAACTAATCATGTTCATTCTTATTTGATCTGCTGCATAACTCCTTTACTGTTTCTGAACCTGATATAGATCACTTAAAAGTTACTCCAGAAGCATTTTGGATGGTAATGTAATACAACAGGAATAATGTCGTGTAGGTTAGTGGCTGAAAAGATATGCAAATTTACTTTTTTTTATCTATTTGCATGTATTAATCTAATCTATTCTGATCTATTTTGACTTTTATGCAGCCACTAAAATCTCAGGAAACATCTGTTGATAGCTGCTAAAACTTGTTAGTCTGTTGTCGGTAAAAAAAGTGTCCTGCTGTTGGATTGCTGTGGTCATATTTGCCCTTCAGACAAAAAATTCTTTGACCTTGGGACCACACATCTATAGAGGCATGTGAATTTGTCTTACGTTTAGCTTTTACCCAAGAGTCAGTGAAGAAATGAGGCAAAGAAGCTAGCTAAGAGGATAAGCATGTTGAAAAGACATTGTAGTATTTGATCTCCCTGGTACGCACTTTTAAGAAGCAACCAAGCTTGTTGGCCTGATAGAAATTGTCTTAATAAACTGCCTTTCCAGATTTTCATAAGGACAATCAACTGCCAAAAATCTACATGTTTAACAGTTATGGAATGTATGAAATGTATTCCGTTTATTTATTTATGTTTTATAGCAATTCCAGCATTCATAGTGGGAATATCGGCGATTGTTTACCATGAAGGCTATGGCACTGCTAATTAGTGAGTTACTAGATAAAAATAATTTTTTTCAAGTAAAGTCAAAGTCTACGATTGCTTCTTAGAATCTTTTGTACAGTTATTCAGTAGTCTCATTATGTATCTGTGATTAAGTGAGGGTTCACTTATCTTTGTGAACGTCAGAGTTGTTAGCAGAACTGACTAAAGAATACTGAGTTCAGCAAAATGGTCTGTCTGTACAGTAAACTGCTTCTCTGACAGAACAGAATATAACCGCAAGAAGAAAGGCAGAGTGGATGGACACGGTGTGATAATTCAGTTTAAGAACTCTCCGACATAATCGTTGTCATTGTAGCTGCTGGCTGACCACTGAGAAAGATTTCATCTGGGCTTTTGTTGGACCTGTTTGTGTTATTCTATTCGTAAGTAAAGCATACACTCTACTACCATTATTACATTTTGAAAGACAACTATGCTCTAGCATTATTTTATTTTTTGGTATTTTCTTTATTCTAATATGTGCTTTATTCTTTGTGTTTACTGTTACTATAATTTCTGTCAGTCTCCACATGTCTGATATAGGAGACACCAGTAGGTTACTGTTGCTAAAAATCATCGACTGTAGCATCTTACGTACATAATTATTATGAATAGTTGTGTCGGGTAATGGCTTGTTGCAGAGGGTACGATGCAGGCAAGCACAATGAAGTACAGAAGCATCCAAAGTAGTTTAAACTCGCAGTGGGTTGGAGAGGTCCGTAATTGGTAGTCAGCTAATCTGCACAGCTATGGAGCAGTTTTATGGCTTTGCACACCAAAAAATAGTGGTCAGACAATATGAATTCATACAAAAGCTCTTCAAGCAGCAGGCTTCGAACCCCATGCACTGAATTTTTGGCTTAGAGGGATCATTGTCTATGGTCTGTCAATGCCTGTGTTCCTCCAGAATAGGTATACGAGGACCAATACATATCGGGTTGCTAAAATGGTTTCCTGTTCAGTTGTCACTGTGTGATTAGAACTGCAAAGTGATTCTTCAAACCATAGGACAATGTTTCTTGAACCATTTGGAACATTCGTACAAGTGTTTTAGCTCAACCTTGTAGTGATTATCTAAGAAGTGAGTTGATGGTTTGTGGTGTTTGCAGGTGAACTTTATTATGCTGACGGTGGCCATAGTTGTCATGTGTAGCCATGCTTCGAGTGCAACTAACAAATGGAAGATGAATCAAAAGACCCAGTTTGAGAACATCAGGTGAATTATTAACCTTTATCAAAACTTTGTTGCTGATGTCAAGAAGCACAGAGTGATTGATCGAACAAACGCTCGATCATTTGGCAGCACAGTTGGTCACTTGATCTGGTTAGTCACTTACTCATCAATGCTGTAAAAACTAGATACTGGTGCCATATATATAATTGGCTGTCTTAAAATTGTTTGCCATAATGTACTGATTCATTCTGTTCTGCTGTTGTATTTTTTATTCTGTGGTTGTTTGTGTCGTAGGTCATGGGTGAAGACGGCCATGATTCTTGTTGTTCTTTTGGGTTTGACCTGGACGTTTGGTTTGTTCTATATCAACGAGCAATCTGTCGTTATGGCTTATGTCTTTTCAATCTTGAACAGCATGCAGGGAGTCTTCATCTTCATCTTACATTGTGTCATGAATGACAAAGTGAGTTTCTGTAACCAGATGTCACTAAAGTCTAAATTAATCTGAAAATGACTGTTGGGTGAAAAAATGCTCTTCAAATTCACCTACTTTTTCTGTGATAGGATCTTTGAGTGGAATTGTGTTACATGTTATGGGATTAAATGGAAACTTCTCCACATGGTTGCAGGTTCTAATTGTTTTACCTCAATAAAATCATTTCTTTTCCATGCCTCAGATTCGCATTTCTGTGTGACATTTATTGATAACAAATTTCCGTAATAATAATAATAATCATGATAATAACAATAATATTACTATAATAATAACAATTTCTTAAAGACATTTACTAATGCAAAACATACTTCTGGATACCACTTGATTGTAATTGTAATTGTAATCTGACATTTATAAAGCGCCACTTCAAGAACAGACTCATCAGAAGCGCTCCCGACCCGAACCAGTGAGACCACTGTCAAATAATACAGACTTCAGGTGCTTGCGAAACTGTGGAAGAGACAAACTGAGGATTACTAGCCGGAGCTCTCGGGAAAGGCGATTCCAGCTATTAGGTCCAACATAGACAAAGCTTCTAGACTGCGCTGTAGCAGTGCGCATACAAGGGACAGTCAGGAGTCCAAGGGAGGCCGACCGTAGAATGCTACGACCTGGAACCAAAGAGACCGAAATGCAGAAGTCCCTAAGATATGATGGAGTAGAGCCAACGAGACAATTAAGCGTTAGGATCTTGAACTGGATACGCTGCTGAATGGGAAGCCAGTGCAGAGTGTCCCGCATAAAGGAAGTTATATGTCCATACCTGGGGACGCCTCCAATAAGACGGGCAGCAGCATTGAGAACAGACTGAAGCTTGGAAATATTGGCAAGTGAGAGTCCAGCAAAGATAGCGTTACCATAGTCGACCCTGGTACAGATAAGGGCATGAATTAGAGTAGTAACGCATGAAAGGAGAGGGAGCGGCGGATGGTACGAAGCTGACAAAGGTGGTAAAAGCATGAGCGGGAGACACTGTTAACATGATCGGTCAAGGATAGTTCCCGGTCCAGAACAACCCCAAGATCACGGACTTTGGAACAGAATAGAATGTCCGGAAAACTCTGGCGTAAGGATGATGAATCAATCTTTGCCAGCTGAGCACGACCACCAAGCCAGATGAACTGGGTCTTAGCAGAGTTCATTCGGAGGCAATTAGAGGACATCCAGAGACCAAGGGCAGATGTTGCGTCAAGAATACTCTCAACCAGAGAGGAAGCCGCTTCCGCTGGGCCATGAGCGAAGGCCTGAGTGTCGTCTGCATACTGATGGACAGCAACACCCATGGGAAGGAGAACCCGTGTCAGGTCGGCAGTGTACAGAATGTAAAAAAAGGGGGGGGCAAGAACAGAACCCTGAGGAAGGCTAAAAGGTATAAGGGACCAGGCGGAACATGTAGACCCAAAGATAACAGAATGAGAGCGGTCTGAGAGGAATGACTGAAACCAAAGAAGGGCCTTATCAGTAATGCCAGAAGATTTTTCTAGACGCTGCAAAAGTATAGAGTGATCCACAGTGTCAAAAGCATCATAAAGGGCAATAAGAGTAACCTGTCCACGGTCAAAAGCTCCAAAGACGTCGCCCAGGAGACGTGTAACGTGCAAAGTGTTCTCGAAATCTGAACCTTTGTACTATAGCAACTAACTTTCAAAACTGCTTAGTTGCCACCCAGTAAGTGGCGGCACAGGGACAGAATGCTTGTGTATTTACCATTCACCTATGTATCAGTGAATCGGTATCCCTGTAAGAAAATATTACAGCTTAAAGATCTTTAAACCCAAGACTTTGGCCTTTGTAGTTGTTTGCACTGATAGACAAAGACAGGCAGTTCCTTGAGCCAATCCCATGATGAGCGTGAATTGTTAGCAGCTTCATTTTCTTAGCCGACACATGTGATGGCAAGTGGCCGGCCAGTCCTCTCACTCACTGATCTTCCCACTTACATCGTACAGTGAGTGAGTAATTTTAGAGCTGGGTTCACTTGGGAGTGCAAGTGGAGCAGAAATGAAACATCTTTCTGCCCCAGTGAATTTGAAGCCTGAACTCTGTGTTGACACTCCTGTGTGTACCCCTTCCTGACAGATCCATGTAATAAGTGGGCAGTGACCTTACGTTGCCTTTCCTTTCATTACAGGTGATGAAAGAATACAAGAGATGGGTGCGTCATACGTCATGGATTCCAGAGAGTCTGCTTGTCAGGTGCGGTGGAGCACGAGCATCAACGTCAACTAGTCCAATAAACTCGTCTTCATCTGGGGTCAGTTTGAGTTTTAGTACTGTTTATCTCTAGTGTGCACCAAGTTGCTCTAAACTGATACACTTCAGTTTCACAGGATTTCTGTACCTGGTTTTGTTTCTGTTTCTTACCAATCTGTAAACGGTGCTAGGAACTCTGTGTTCAGAAACCTGGAAACCTCGTTGCTTAGTACTGAAGGAATTTTGTTTGATATGTTGACAGTGTGTGTTATAGTTAGAGTTTGCAGCTCTTTTATTTAAGGCCTTGTGTGTTTGTCATTAATCACAGTCTTTGCCAGACTTGCCTATAAAATGAGTACCTACTGTTGAGTTTATGGTATGCCCCTCCACGAACTTAATACTTGCATTTCTATGATCCTAAGCGTCTGTGTTGATTGTACTGATGCTGCATCAGGTCTGTTAGTTCTGCACATTACAAACTTTCATGGTGTGAGGTTAACTTAACAAACCCACAGTTTATGCCATTAACAGAGAAGTCACTTTTGAAATTACACCTTGGCAGAGCAGATGAAGAACGATATTCTGATCGTGTTCTGCAAGCCATTAGTAGTTTGCTTTTCGACAGTCTTTCTTTTGTTGTGTGCTGTAGCTCAGTTTTAATATTTTCTCTGTGTTAATTGAAATTGCTTGTTGTGTTAATTGTTTTATTGCACACATTGAACACAGTATTGTTTTAACCAAACTGATTCAGTGGTCCCTAATGACACCTTGTAAAGGTTTTACCTGTTTATTTCTCTTGACACCTGGATGCTAACTTTATAATATTTATAATATTTATGCTTCTTAGAGGCTGTTGTCTTGTGGATGAATTTCAGTATGTTACAGCCATTTAAATGTCTGTTGAATCCTGACCTTTCCTTGTCTCCTAAGTCCTTGTTGGGTTATTTAGACATTTTAGTTTATTTATCCATGAACTGTTTCTCTTGTTTACTTAAGTCATACGTTTTTTGGTTTATTAACACTGAATTGTGAACATTTTCTGTCACAGAAACTAATGAAAGACCAGAAAATATCACTGGAGGTACATCTGTTTAAATATATGGCTTGGTAGTTTTTGCTTTGCTGTCTTGATGCTTTCAGTTGTTGTACAAATCTCAGACTCACCTTATGGAATTTTACTGGCTGACTAGCTTGTCTACAGAAATGGCTATTCACCACCTATCTTGCTCACTTATTCTCTTGCTGGGCTGAGTCCATACATGTCTTTCTGTATGTAATAAGATTTTGGGATTCATATGCAAATTTCTTTGCCTCATAGTTCTCTTCATTACTTTCAGTCGTGTATTTTCTCATTGAAGCTGTATACATCTGTCGTAGTTATGACATTTATTGGGTAACTATTTTCCAACTACATACGATACTTGCATTTTTGGTAATTCTATTTTGCAGTTAATTCACAAAATGTTATTGATTGTTTTTTCTCCTGGAAGGGACAGAAATGTGTATTTATATGGTTATCCATTAGTCTTTTGTGGTATTGCTCCAAAAAAACACTAGGTTACTCTTCTGCATGAGAGTTTAGGCATGGCATGCCGACTAATCTTTGAACTTGAAATGTTAGTCAACCCAGAGTAAATGTTTTACAAGTGGACCTGGACCCATACCATGTTGGATTTCAATGATTGAAATCCAGGATAGACAGGATTAAGAACTTGGTTTAATAAAAGCAGCTACTGGTACTCATAATACACGGCAATCCTGCTGGAAGTGTATCTATAGCTCCCTGAAGAGAGATGAGTTTTTCGGAGTGCCTGAATTGTGCATAATACTATATGTCACACATAATTCTGACAAGTTTAATTTTAGTCATAATATTTTGTAGTCTTGTTGTCTTACACCTTATTCTAATACGTAAAGTCACATAAGGAAGCTTGCTTTGATTGATTTTGTCTAATGAAACTCGTTTAACTACTGTATACGAAGTGACAGTTCTTTTACTTCAGCTTTTTCTGATAAATTGGGCATTCTTGAGGAAATAATCTCTGAAAATCTGTGTCTCTTTCTCTTTGTTGACAGCATTTGACCAAGTTACTGGCTGGGCGGCAAAGAAAGCGATCCTCAACTACCAGTTTGCCATCATCGTCCAACCAGATAAAACGTAAGTGGTTTCTATTTTTAAGAATACGCTTTCTGTGTTTCATTGCTGTTATTTTGGCTTTTAAGTCATGATAGGATCTAGTGTTGAAGATGCTTCAGTCTATGTTGTCATTTACAACTGTATCATAATTAAGACAGGTGTGATAAGTTTTGGTAATTTATTCATTATTCATTTAATACAAGCCCTTTTCAACAATAGGCATTTGATGTGCATTGTATGACTGTAATGTTTTGGAATTTAGCTGAACATTTTATAGCACCTTCTGACTTTGGTAGCTTCTTGCTCTGATCACTTGAGTCTGATAACCTTTTATCTGAATAACATCCAGTTTGTATAACCTTTTGTTCTGATGACTTTGCAGGTGGTTACAACCGTATGCAAAGAAATAGTTCTGGCCGTGATTCAAGCCACCTTACCGACTCAGGTATCGCATGCAATGATGACTTCAGTCATGTTTATAGCGAGCCATCTGAAGACCAAAATGCCTACCTGGAACCAGCACGTCTTCATCTTGATCCAAGGGATGAATACTACATGACCGGAGGGGACATATCGATGATCGAGGGTTCTGTGGCAGACACTGATTACCTGGAGGACTATGGAAGACGCAACCCTGTAGCAATCAACGTAGACAAGTACAAGATCATGCCAAAGACTGGCTACAACAACCGACTTTCCACCACTTCAGAGGACAAGCCGGTGTCAGAGTCATCAGACTACAGTGATACGAATGGCTATGCTCTGACACCGGATGCAAAAAAGATGGCTTGTCAGTATGAACAGGAGTTGCTGTCGATGCCTTTGACCACAGACATGATTCAGAAGCATGACTCAGATGATTCACTGATTCACAAGAAGCTGATGGCACTAAATGATGATGTGCCAGATGTTTTTGTCTTCAACAATCTCAATAAATCAACTGACGTCATTGCAAAAGCTGACAAGCGCATCGTGGAACCAAATATTGAAGAATCGTCTTTAGATGGCTGCAGCACTTCAAGTGAAAGTGACCAGTCAGTCATTCAGGAAACGGTCCTCAAGTCATCAAATTTACCAATACGTCATCATATGCCAGCTGCTGACCAGACAAGGAATTCCAACGACTCTGTCAAACAGATCAAAGTGGGAACTACCACTGACAAAGCCTACAACAGTAGAGTCAAAAAGCGCTGAGCACGGGAAGGAAAGGACTTTGCTAAAGCAGTGGAACACGTTGACTGTCTGCTGATAGACAGTTCAACTGGACTGAAACTTATCCTTGGTTGTGACGTTTTCTGAATACTGATAATGTAGTGCAAGAAAAAGTATCTGATACACTGTCAATCAATCACTGACTGTCAGTCAGTCAATTACTGCCAGTGAACGTTAATCAGTTGCTTAATGAAGCCGAGAATGGTAAACTATGCTAAGATCTTAGCTTTGGTGATCTGTACGTCGTACCAATAGGTGAACGTTTAAAACTTGCTCCACATTATTTACGATCAATTTTTCAGTTTAGCTGATATTTTCAGAAAAGCAGTTACTTGCTACTCGAAATCCAGTCAGATAATTGCAATTGCTACTGCTTCCCTTCAGATCACTATTATGTGAAATCAGCATCAAAGGCACTAGCAGCCACATGATGTCATTAAACACTGGATACTAATTCTACATTAAAAATGTAACAAGCTTGCAGCCTACCTAGAACATAACTCTGAACTCTAGAGATGTTTCTTCAACAATTCATGGAGTTCAGTCATTTTAGCTATGATAATTAGTAGTCTTTCATGATACGAAACAAACTTGGAAATTACTGAGTAATATGTAATTGTAATCCTTATTGTCTGCATATAACATGGTTTCAGTTTGATTTATGTGGACCACATTTAAAGTGAATGCTGAAATTTACAGTAATAGGTTTTTTGTCAAGACAGTCTTAGTAGTGTTCCTACAGTCTACAATATTACAAGAGCATGTCTTCCAAGGCTTATGTGCCAACACTGGGTTTGTGTCAGATGGATCTACATTTTTATGCAAATACCTTTGGCATAATACAGTGACCCATATGGGCGACAGCTTTGAAGACTTGGGCCCAAATCTGCAAAAGGGGGCCCACTGAGAGCCCAGGCCATTGTAGGATGGAACCCAGGTTAGATTTGAGCAAATTTGGGCCTTAAATTTGAAGATAACAGTGCTGTAAAGATATTTTCAATTTGACTAGAATTTTATATCGATATGCAAAGTAGTAGATATCCATGTATCTTAGGGTGCAGTATTGTTATGTGCTCAATGGTGTGTTGAGATGGCACTGTGTGTATTATGTTATATTACGTTGTGTTGTTTAATTCATTATCCAACACTGGCTTTCACTGCAACTGAATTAACAAATGTTCAGATTTTTTTTGTTTTCAGATGAATGTGTCTCAGGCAATCCCAAGATGAATATTGACAAAGTTTGATTGTTCATTCTGGGCATGTTACAGAACTTCTGTTTGCTGGTAACACTGTGTTGTGTGATATTTCTAATTTTGTTGTCATTATATAATATTTGCATTGTTTGCTTCTAGTGTTATAGCGTCATAATTTGAGAAGTACGTAACGCAATAGTCTACACTGTATGACCGCATATGACCACAACAGGCAAGAAGGTTGTAGCACGCAGATGGGAAGTCTGCATTCCAGATGCTGTTGGCCATATTTCTGGTCAAGAGTTGACTGAAACTAATTCTTGCCAGTTATTATTATTAGAGGCAGACTATAGAACGTCATGAAATTCTAACAATGTTACTGAGGTGTAAAATGTCAGAAATAGGTCTTCATTTTTGTTGTGAATGGACTTTTCCCTACTATAATGCTGATTTTCTTCTGTTTATCTCTTTTTAAATTTTTAAAACACCATATCAGAACTGAAAGATGTGAACTGTAGGTCTGTGAATTTTTAAAAACTTAAGAAAATTGTCTCAAACTGAAAGAATGTGATTTCTAGATGGTACGAACTGAAAAGGCAGCTAGGGAAATGTTGTGGTATTAGCAGATTCAAGAGTGGTGGTCATCACTAACTTACCATTATTTATGTAAAACGTTCACTATGGCTTCCAGCAGTAAAACTATTTCAGTGTCTTTTGTGTGTGACCTTTGTAAAGAAATTTGTGGCTGGGTATATTTAGCTAGAGTGCGGCTAAACAGAACGTATGTGCTTCCATTTTCATGTATTGCATGTACTTATTTGCTGGTAACATTCAACAACCCTTTTTCATATACATGATACCTTGCCTTTTGACAAGTCACAAACTCTGAATATGCTGAAAAGTATATAATCTTTGTTAGCAGACTTCTTTAGAAGGTATGGTAATTAAACATTTGTTTGCAGTTTCCTAATTTTGGTACTATTTTCAAGGTAGAAGAAGCCCAAAGTTGCAGAGAAACTAGAAGGCTTATACAGTTTTATTATGGTTAATTTCTTCCCCATTTGGGGTGAACTAAGAACATGCCTATTTTATGTTCACTATTGTTTTTTCTCTGTGCATTTGACACATAACTTATGTATTTGAGGAAAAGATTTGCTAACATCATTGGACATTATTCAAATTTTATGTATATTATTTACTTTCTGCCTAGAATATGGCTGTTAGTTAAGTTGTGTTTTAAATATAGGAGAAGGCATACTTGCCAAACTTAGCCAGTATATCTACTGATCAATTCAAGAGGCTTTTTTCTTTTATAGACTCTCAAGGCAAAGGTTGCTCAACTGCTGATCTAGCATTAGATACAAGTATAATTATTTCTGTATGTATATATATATATCCAATATGCTAGTATTTTTGTGTATGTGTGTGTATACATATATATGTATATATATATATATATACTGGTATATGTGATAGGGAGATCACCCTTCCATGGGCGGACTTTAAATGTAAATCAACAAAGTCACACCAGAAAGACAAGAGCTTATTCTACAGCGCTCTATCAGATCAGGTCTGCAAAAGCCAGATTGTTTGGTCCGTTTCAGTGCCATGTCAGAATAAAGGGAGTCAAGCCAGGAAGACAGCATGGTGCTACAGTGAAAATCATTGGTGTGATGTTCTTGGGATGGTGAAGGAGCGGAACAGGATAGGATAGCTTGAAAACTTCAGTTTTAGTCTTGAGTGAAAAGCTGTAGAAGAGAGGGCAAGCAGGGGAGGGCTGAAGCCTGTAGGTGTCCATTGTAGATTTAATCATTGTTCTTACGACTTTCAAGTGCCATGGATTTATTTTGTCTTTTTTTTAGGAATGAATTATATCTGCTCCCATGCATCCAGTCTCCTCTTTATCATGACTGTTGAATCTGTTCAACCCATGTTGCTCTGGATGGTGCTTTGGTTAATACTTCACCACTGATGGCATGGCCTCAGCTGACCTTCCCATACTTAGCTGTTCACCCATTCACCACAGTCAGAGTTGGTCTTTGGAGGGGTGTACATATATATATATATATATATATATACACACACAAATATACATACATATGTGGGTGTTTACACTTATATATACACATATACACTTACAATTGGCATATATGTCTTGTTAGTAGAAAATCTCATGAAGCACTGCCAATTCTCTTAAAATAGTCACTGAGTTTTTCTGCCAATCATTTAAATATTTGTAGAGAGGTAAATGTATCGTCTGTAAGTGGTTCAAATTTTATGTTTTCTGGCCAGAATTTTCTGAGTAAAACTTTGCTGTGAAGAAACTATTGGTTATTTTATGGACATTGTCAAATTATATCATCAAAACTCTTGGAATATATATGTTCCACTTATGGTCCTTTCCCAAAAACGTTATTTGTTGTTCCTCATTTATAAAATCGACTTTTCCATGGCCAGACTTTTGATAAATCAATTACTATTCACATATGATAGTTTACTTTCTGCCCTCATAAATGTAATCTGTTCCTGTGCTCTGTTGCAGAATATTCTTTGTGCAAATAGATTATAATAAAGGACCTAATTTTGTCAGTTTGACAGTCTTGGCTGTTCTATCTAGGCAAAATAATAGTTCACATGTGCACAGCACTCACTAGTGCAAATGGACAGAGTAGGGAGCCTCAAATCTGGAGCCCTGTCAGCCGATTTTAGAACGTCTTGTTTAAACATTTCTTTTGGATATATACATATGCACGAACAACAAGGATTGTCACAAAGGATAAAGCCAACACCCAGGCCTGAGCATTCTTATCATGACTAGGGTAGTTAACTTTTAACCAAACTGTTAAGTTCCCCACTGTGGTCTGGGGCAGAGACCCAGTCGCCAGTTTTAGGGTGTATCTTTCGAAAATTTGACATTTCAGTGGTAATTTGTATGTAAACGAGTGGGTCACCGAGTGGTTAAAACTGTCTTGGTATGAACTTTTTGATCAGAAACGGGGATTGTTGACTTTAGTTGTTGAATTCTCCAGCTGAGCCCCTGCTGCTAACAGTCTGAGTGTATTGACTTTTAATGTGTAATTGGCTGTAAGAGACAGGTGTTTACAAGGTTTTAAAACCAGTGCCTCAACTGGCCTAAACTTTTTTATCAAGATTTTATGCTCAACTACCATTGTATGCTCAACTACAACCATTAGGCCTATTCCTAAGAGCAACGTCATGTGTAGGACGTATGAAGCCTATATGGGATTATTGTCATATGGACTTCACATGTCCACACCAACGTTTCTGATGGGATTATGACCGAAAAGAAATGGAACTAAAAATCATGTAACGATTGAGGGAGTTTGACCTGATTCAGAGGCATCCCAAGATGGCACACAGAGTGCGTGCATTTGTCCATGTAAACTGCTTTAAATCGTGTTCATGACGAATCCCACGATGCACGAATAAACTCGAATGTCGATATGTACCGACAGTACTGGTTAACTGATGACCAATATCCGAAATTCGCTAACAATTTTACCGCACTGTTCTTTAATATTTGACCATAATTCACGGTTTCTATAAAAAAGTTATATTAAATTCCGCACGAGGGGTTTAACATGCCGCTTCACTGCAGTATACAAATGTGGGCATCAGAGAAAGGCCGACAGACGAGCAAACTAAAAGAGGCGGATGACGTAATCGAAGGACACTAAGAACGAAGGACTGGGAAAAGATTACGATCGAAAGACAGACTGCGTGAGGGCTAAACAAAACGCCAATCAAAATTCCACGCATAATACGCATTACAACTAAAGACTCGACCACAAGCACGCAAACGGCCCACAACATATATATATATAAGCGTGCACATATATTCATACACGTATACGTTTATATATCGGATTCGGATTACTATGCTGATCATTCTCGAGGGATAACTAAACTAAATAAGACGGTGACATGAAAGACGCGTACCCAAATGAGATGCGAGTTCTGCGCATGATCGGAAAGACCGATTGCCTTCGGAATCCAGTCCAGATACGACGCACCGGAACAGCAGCGCTCCGAGCGACGGGCGTTCGAATTGCTCCCAGTTGATGCGAGAAGCACTCAAATCGTCGGCGATTACAGACGCACATATTCCTTTGTGGGACTTAATCGCGATCCGTCTTCAGGCGAAATATGGCTGATATGTTATCTTGATTATTTATACGATTCGCTGCAGTGAAGGTAAGGTAAGGTCAACGACAACAGCCTGAATCGTTAAACACCAATAACTACTGGGCGACTGCTTGTCTCGAGCGGTCACACGAGTGCATCTGTTCGCCCTCTGACGTCATTTGCTCACATTAGAATGCGAACACATGAATGGCTTAAACGAATAGATAATGGATGGATGCATGGATGGATGATTGGATGGATGATTGGATGCATGGTGGATGGGTGGGTAGATGGATGGATGGATGGATGGATGGATGGATGGATGGATGGATGGTGGATGGATGATGGATGGATGAGTGGATGGGTGGGTGGGTGGGTAGATGGATGGACGAACTGAAGGAAGAAAGTGATTGGTGGATGGATGAATGAACGAATAGATGGACGGATGTACACAAAGATAATCTCGATAGATCAAGGGTGCGTTGCGTTTTCCTTTCTATCTGCCTCACTCTTGTCTGCCCCTCGCTAATCGATGCGTTCACCCAGTTGTAACGATGCTAAAAACGCGACGAAAACGACATCTTATCATCAAATAAATACCGGATAAGTTGCTGCGTGAGACAGAAAACACCAACACAAACAAACACACACAAACAGACAAATACTCAGAAAGACAGACAGGAAGAAAGACAGGGCCTAAGGCCATCGGCGAAGACATAAAGCGTGATTATTGTGGCCAAGTGCCCCGAAATGGTCGGGACAACGTTGAACATGTCGTCCCCGGAAATGTTTAGCCTCCTATTCCAAAACTCACTGAATTCGGCGTATTTGATGCCGATTTACTATGATTTCAGTCTTACCATTCGTAAAACATGGTGATTTTGGTCACATGGATTATGTCTTGAGTCTGACCTATTGACTTACATTGTATGCTGCTAGATGGTTTATCGCGTGACTATGTCGGGCGTCGGATATGCGGCCTTTATAGCAAAGAAAGGAGTGATAGGAAGTGTGACCCGGAATCCATTCTTCAGGAGTTGGCAACACTAAGTTAGCAGACAGAGACAGACAGACGGACAGACAGAGTGAGAGAGAGCGAGAAACTGACAGAGAGAGAAACAGAGAGAAACAGAGAGACAGACAGACAGCGAGACAGAGAGAGAGAGAGCCATGGGTTAGTTTGTTTATGGCGCCGTCAAAGGTCAGTCTTAATGCTGCTGGGCGCCGCCATATTTAACCGCAGATCCTTCTTCTCATGCATCTATAATCACGGATCGCTAGGAAACGTTCCATTCGGCAACAACTGCGTGCGTGAATGTGAGTTTGCATGAAAGTAATGTCTGATGAGAGCAGCAACTATGGCAAATAGGTTTCTACATCAGCCTACTCTCTAACTGCGTTAGTCTAGCGAGAAACCCTCTTGGAAGGCACTTAAATAAAAGGCGCTATAACTTGCTATACATACATACATACGTACATACATACATACGTACGTACGTACTTACGTACATACATATATGCATACATTAGCACACACATACACATACATGCATGCATACATGCATACACATACACACATGAATGCATACATACATACATACATATGCATGCATAGCGTACATACATACATATGCATGCATAGCGTACATACATACACATACATACACACACATACATACATACATGCATGCATACATACATATGCATACATAACGTACACAGCCTACATGCACACACATATACACATACATACACACATACATGCATACATACATACCTATGCATACATAATGTACATACATACACACATACATGCATGAATATATACATATGCATAAATGCATATGCATACATAACATACATACATACACACATACATACGTATGTTAAGTGTATGGTGTCCAGTGTTTCTGAGGCTGTGTCTAGAAATACCATCGGTCGTTGACGTATTCATCTGCGCATTAAGCGCATCGACTGGTGATGCAAAGGCCTCCGAAATGGCACCAAAGCCATCCGATAAAGAATGTCCGCGATGCTCAGCTGCTGCTGCTGCTGCTGCTGCTGCTGCTGCTGCTGCTGCTGCTGCTGCTGCTGCTGCTGCGTCATTCGCTGCTTGTGATGCTGATGTCGTTGACGCGGTCGTATGGGGAAAGCGCCATCTAGCGTTCTCTGGACGACGAGGGATGATGATGATGAGGAGGAGGAGGCTGAGGAAGAGGAGGAGAACGACTGATGCGGATCAGATGCGGCGCCAGATGGATAAGCATAAATAACGACGACACGAACAGCGCCACCAAACGACCTTCGACAACTTTTCGCCACAGCACCAGATATAAATTATATACATATCCACATAAGAACATATAAATATACATAACCATAATGCATGGATTATATATGTGTGCATATAAATAAATCTATGCATCTAAATCTATATAAATAAACATCTAGATCTATATAAATAAATCGACAGATAGACTGCTTATATAAATAGCTAAGCCTATCTAGCTCGTTTCCTAAATATTGGAAGTTGTGTATGGTATTATATGAGCATATACAACAAAAGATATGCAGACAGACAGACAGACAGACAGACAGGCAGACAGGCAGACAGGTAGATAGACAGGCAGACATAAATACATACATACAGACAAACAGACAGACAGACGAGAAAGACACGCAGACCAGAAGACAGGCAAAGGGAGAAACGTAATTACTGGGGAACCTAAAAGCAATCAGAGTGACACGTAGACAGACAGGCACAGATAGAAAGAGACAGACAGAGGGCGCCATGAAGACGGGCTGCCAGAAGAAGGCCATTGATTGATGGTCGTCGTATTGCGCGCGACAACTGATGCATCGTCCGATCGTAAATGCGCCGTTAAAGGCAGCAATCTTATCCCTCGTTACGACATCCATCGTCACTCCATGTCCGTCCGTCCGTCCGTCCGTCCGTCCGTCCGTCCGTCCGTCCGTCCGTCCGTCCGTCCGTCCGTCCGTCCGTCCGTCCGTCCGTCCGTCCGTCCGTCCGTCCGTCCGTCCGTCCGTCCGTCCGTCCGTCCGTCCGTCCGTCCGTCCGTCCGTCCGTCCGTCCGTCCGTCCGTCCGTCCGTCCGTCCGTCCGTCCGTCCGTCCGTCCGTCCGTCCGTCCGTCCGTCCGTCCGTCCGTCCGTCCGTCCGTCCGTCCGTCCGTCCGTCCGTCCGTCCGTCCGTCCGTCCGTCCGACCCGTCATCAAAGAATACGAGCAGTTCTGTTGTGCGTTGATCGAAGACAGTGGCAGACACCCATCATTAGACATCAGACCACATAATACTATACCACCAATGATCAAATGTTCATCCCCTCCTCTTCCTCCCCCTCTCTTCCTTCTCCTCTTCTTCTACCTCCTTCTCCACCTCTCCTCCTGAGAGAGAGATAGACAGACAGACAGATAGGTAGATAGATAGATAGATAGATAGATAGATAGATAGATAGATAGATAGATAGAGACAGACAGACAGACAGACAGACAGACAGACAGACAGACAGACAGACAGACAGACAGACAGACAGACAGACAGACAGACAGATAGATAGATAGATAGATAGAGACAGACAGACAGACAGACAGACAGAAAGCGAGACAGAGAGAGACAGAGAGGGAGAGAGGTCTATATATGTGTGCGTACATATTGAGGAATAGGCATTAACCGCACATAACGTATGTCGTAAAAATCGCGCATGGGCTTTTATTTGCGTATAAACTGGAATTACACATCATATGTCATTGGCCTATGTATGTAGGCCTATAGCTTTACTGCGAAGCATGTGTAGGCCTATAGCTTTACTGCGAAGCATGTGTAGGCCTATAGCTTTACTGCGAAGCATGTGTAGGCCTATAGCTTTACTGCGAAGCATGTGTAGGCCTATAGCTTTACTGCGAAGCATGTGTAGGCCTATAGCTTTACTGCGAAGCATGTGTAGGCCTATAGCTTTACTGCGAAGCATGTGTAGGCCTATAGCTTTACTGCGAAGCATGTGTAGGCCTATAGCTTTACTGCGAAGCATGTGTAGGCCTATAGCTTTACTGTGAAGCATGTGTAGGCCTATAGCTTTACTGCGAAGCATGTGTAGGCCTATAGCTTTACTGCGAAGCATGTGTAGGCCTATAGCTTTACTGCGAAGCATGTGTAGGCCTATAGCTTTACTGCGAAGCATGTGTAGGCCTATAGCTTTACTGCGAAGCATGTGTAGGCCTATAGCTTTACTGTGAAGCATGTGTAGGCCTATAGCTTTACTGCGAAGCATGTGTAGGCCTATAGCTTTACTGCGAAGCATGTGTAGGCCTATAGCTTTACTGCGAAGCATGTGTAGGCCTATAGCTTTACTGCGAAGCATGTGTAGGCCTATAGCTTTACTGCGAAGCATGTGTAGGCCTATAGCTTTACTGCGAAGCATGTGTAGGCCTATAGCTTTACTGTGAAGCATGTGTAGGCCTATAGCTTTACTGCGAAGCATGTGTAGGCCTATAGCTTTACTGCGAAGCATGTGTAGGCCTATAGCTTTACTGTGAAGCATGTGTAGGCCTATAGCTTTACTGCGAAGCATGTGTAGGCCTATAGCTTTACTGTGAAGCATGTGTAGGCCTATAGCTTTACTGCGAAGCATGTGTAGGCCTATAGCTTTACTGCGAAGCATGTGTAGGCCTATAGCTTTACTGCGAAGCATGTGTAGGCCTATACGAGTAATATACCTGTACCATGTATGTAAGTTTACACTGCAATCTCATATTTACACAGCGCAGTACAGTCTAACATATACAGAACCACGGCGGTGTTCCTGACCTAGCAACAATGAAACAAGAGAGTATATAACATATACATACATACATACATACATACATACATACATACATACATTCATACATACATACATACATACATACATTCATATACACATACATACATTCATACATACATAAATACATTCATACCTACATACATACATACATAAGGATACATAAAAGTAAAGCCGTGTATGTGTAAAACACGGCCAGCTGCTGTCTTCAAACGTTCGCATTTTGACCCGGTGTATCATTACTTCTGCAAAACCTAGTTAATTGTGAATGAAATAATTTGGCTGATTCTAGGACACACGTGACTATTCCAGCGACTAAGGTGCTTAATGGCCCATGGGCCCCCAAACTCAGATGGATGGGCCATGGCCGTAGATGCGAATAGTTTAGACGTGTACTCGTATTCGCAAACTCCGCATTTTGTCAGCGCCGACAATCACGTCCACTAGTTTGGCCGCAGTCCATTCCTAGCAGACAAAAGATGTCAGTATGTCATGACAAGTATTCTGGCCATAACTGATGTCTAACACGGTAGGTTTACCATACACTATTTTAAGTAGTAGGAGAGAAAAATCCACGAACGGCGAACTCCGCCACTGCTTGTTTGGGGGTAGTGCCAGTCCCAAGCCTGGATAAAGGAGGGCGACGGCAACGGCCTATGATGCCGTAAGCTGTCGTTAAACTGGGGAACTACGACTCCACGAACGGCGCCCCATAGGAAGCTGCGCGTACGTGTGTCACACGCTCCGCGCAACCAATTATACAACCTATAATTGCGTACGTGCAAGTGGCTGCGTGCGTTCACTAGCGAAGGCCTACACGGACATCGTGTTGCGCACGTCGTTTAAATTAATTTTGACGTAGGGCTTCGTGCCGCAGAATTGATTTTTCGTGCATTTTCCATCCACGGCTGTCGACTATAATCAGATCCAATTAAGTTCTACAATGACGCTCATAATTCGATCGACTCGGTCCATTATGAAGCCAGGACGCGCAGTGATGTCTGAAGACGACGGAGTACTTTTCATGGAAAGCCGTTGCTACATAAAAGGTTTCATTTCCGCTAATTCATGATGCAGTACGCATGCATTCGGCGAATGAGTCCTGACATAAATATTTCATTGGATTAGCCCTAACAGTTGTATTTACCGGATCAGACAAGACTTCGGATGACGTCGTATGACGTCAGCTGTAGAAATGGACGGCTTTGGCAACTGTAAGCAATCGTTGCTTTGGGTTTCGAAACTGTAAATTATGAACACCGTTTTGGACACCGCTGCCCCTGTCTTCACAGCAGCAGTCGTAAATACAATCTCCAAAGGAGCCATCACAGATAACATGGCCCTCAATTTAGCAGTTGCAGAATAGTTTTAGTAAGAAGAGAAACAAACAAAATGTGCTAAATTTGCAGAATAATGCTGCTAAATGAGAGGAAACTAATCCTCTAAATATGATATAGGCCTACTTCTATTTACCGTATTTATCAACATAGGACTATTTTAGGCTCTTTCCATTCTGTCTGTCTGTCTGTCTGTCTGCCTGTCTGCCTGTCTGTCTGTCTGTCTGTCTGTCTGTCTGTCTAGGGTTTCCTTTTGTAGACTTCATGCTTAGTCAACCGGCCAGAGATTCGCAGGAAAAAACCATTTCGCTGATTTGTAATACTTCTCGTCGTACGGTATCGTTTTCTTCGGACAGTTATTGATTCCTTCGGCGCGCCATACTGTTTCATTGATAGTAGCATCTTCTTTCGGGCTTTGTACGATAAACAGCCATAATGGCTGCTTCGTGAATCTTTGAATAATCCCAGTCGGGCATTGACAGCGAATACCATCCGATGTCCTGCTCGCATACACGTACCGCAAATGTGCGTGTTTGTCACGCAGTCAGTCCGGGTCAGAATATATCACGTGCATGTCAAGCATACTTGTGTAAGTTGTATAAATCTGGAGTTCGTTAATAAATCTTGATAGTCAACAGTAGCGGAGGGATAAAGAAAGACCCTCGTAGATGCGTCTGATGGCTCTGTCCACACTCGGTTGGAGTCTCGTGTCTGTTGCTGACGATGTGGTGTGTTAGCGAAGAATAGATGGATACGCTGAAGTGTTTAGATTTGCTGTGGTTGTCGGGTGCGAAATTCCCTTTCATCTGTCTCGTTCGAGTTGTAGTCAGATACACAGAGCGCCGTCTCCTCCTCCTCTCAAAAGGCGCTATAAAACGATCTGCTGCGCAACATAATTATTATTACTGTCGTATGTGTTGTTTATTAAAATTGTGATTAAATGTCGTTATGGTTTTGTTATTGAGAAACTAACCAGATTGATTCACTCGCTGGATGATTTCAGATGTAACCTACCTCAGTGTCAGCCAGTCAGTCAGTCAGTCAGTCAATCAGTCCCTAAATTAAGCATTCAGACAACCCCTTAATTGTTGGTTCGATCACCTTATCGCTACAACATGTCTCTGTGAAGCACTTAATCGCATGTGAATTGGCCTACATTGACTTCAGAGCTTCTTTCTGCAGAGACATCCATTCCGAAACCCACTGACTGACCTGCCAGCTACTAACTAACCAACTCAAACTCACTGACCCCTTACTGACCTCCTAACAGATCCACACTCTAAGCCAATAACTGATCATCAAACTGACCACTCAGTGCTCCACCAACCGGCCTATTCACTGACCCATAGACTCACCAACTCTCTCCTCCACAAAAAACGACCGACCATTTACCCACCACCTGACCCACTCGGTGACCCGCAGACCAAATGACAGAAGACCCTAATTCCTTTTCCAATGGACTCGTCGACCCTGTCACAGTTCACGCAATGACTACACGAGACAATGATATCTGTGATGGCATCAGAAAAATTCACAAGAACCAGCCTTTCCGTCTCTTCCATCACTGTCTGCCCCACCAATTGCATTGCCGGAGCAGACATTAGTGGAGAGGACATTAATGGAGGACCATTTGGTGGAGCAGACATTGATGGAGCAGACATTAGTGTGTGATTTTTATCTAAGGAAGGTTGGCCCTTGTACGCCACCTTATATATATTAAATGAGGAGGCCACTCTATTCTCTCTCTCCCCAAGATGTCCGCCGCTCTCCCTGACAAAGTGATTCTCTACCCAGTGCCTTACACGCATCGTCCGCCATCCCTGGCGCCTGCGCGGTTTCCTTCCGAACGTCCGGCCTTCAGTCAAAGGCGCCCTCTATCGATTGTTTAAACGGAAGCGGAAGTGACAAACGATGGAGGCGTCGGTCGGTACAGGAAGTCGTGGAAGACGGAGCGTGGTTCGAGTGGAGCATTGTGGAATCGAGAGTGACAGACGCTCTTTCCATGCTCCTCAGTTCCAGAAGCCGAGGCTATTTGCCAGGAAACGATCAAACAGCACCCAGTGGCGTAAGATTCACTATTACCCCAGCTAGACAGCCAGATACAATACTATGCAATACAACTTTCAATTTACAGATTTTAGAAGTGCACATTGAACCGTGAACGGGAAATATTAAGAACCATAATCACTGGTAGAGGTAAGTTTCAGTTTAGAGCGAAATATAGTCTCGGGAAGAGAGTTGCGAACACACGAGGAAGCAGAGAGTTCCAGATGGAAGAACCAGCAACTGTGAATGAACGTCGGCCAAATGCAAGACGTGTACCAGGAACAAACTTTCCAGAAGATGTTGGTGGAAGAGAGGACTGGCCAATAACAGAGCTAAAGGGTGTAACCGTGGATTATAAGTACGACGACAGATGCTTTGCACGTGCTTTGTAGATGAGGGGTGCAAGCTTGAAGCGGATACGTTCAGATACAGGAAGCCAGTGTAGAGAACGAAGAACAGGGGTGATATGGTCTCGGTAAGAGAGTCCAAGACACAGTCGTGCAACCTGATTCATGACTCTAGTTAAAGGAAGCAGTGTGTAGTCAGGGAAACCATAGGATATAGAGTTGCAGTAGTCGAGTAGTTGCAATAGAGATAGAGTTGCAGTAGTCGAGTAGTTGCAATAGAGATAGAGTTGCAGTAGTCGAGTAGCTGCAATAGAGATAGAGTTGCAGTAGTCGAGTAGCTGCAATAGAGATAGAGTTGCAGTAGTCGAGTAGTTGCAATAGAGATAGAGTTGCAGTAGTCGAGTAGTTGCAATATAGAGTTGCAGTAGTCGAGTAGTTTAAATATAGAGTTGCAGTAGTCGAGTAGTTGCAATAGAGATAGAGTTGCAGTAGTCGAGTAGCTGCAATAGAGATAGAGTTGCAGTAGTCGAGTAGCTGCAATAGAGATAGAGTTGCAGTAGTCGAGTAGTTGCAATAGAGATAGAGTTGCAGTAGTCGAGTAGTTGCAATATAGAGTTGCAGTAGTCGAGTAGTTGCAATATAGAGTTGCAGTAGTCGAGTAGTTGCAATAGAGATAGAGTTGCAGTAGTCAAGTAGTTGCAATAGAGATAGAGTTGCAGTAGTCGAGTAGTTGCAATATAGAGTTGCAGTAGTCGAGTAGTTGCAATATAGAGTTGCAGTAGTCGAGTAGTTGCAATAGAGATAGAGTTGCAGTAGTCGAGTAGTTGCAATAGAGATAGAGTTGCAGTAGTCGAGTAGTTGCAATATAGAGTTGCAGTAGTCGAGTAGTTGCAATAGAGATAGAGTTGCAGTAGTCGAGTAGTTGCAATAGAGATAGAGTTGCAGTAGTCGAGTAGTTGCAATATAGAGTTGCAGTAGTCGAGTAGTTGCAATATAGAGTTGCAGTAGTCGAGTAGTTGCAATAGAGATAGAGTTGCAGTAGTCGAGTAGTTGCAATAGAGATAGAGTTGCAGTAGTCGAGTAGTTGCAATATAGAGTTGCAGTAGTCGAGTAGTTGCAATATAGAGTTGCAGTAGTCGAGTAGTTGCAATAGAGATAGAGTTGCAGTAGTCGAGTAGTTGCAATAGAGATAGAGTTGCAGTAGTCGAGTAGTTGCAATATAGAGTTGCAGTAGTCGAGTAGTTGCAATATAGAGTTGCAGTAGTCGAGTAGTTGCAATAGAGATAGAGTTGCAGTAGTCTTGTCTTGTCAGAATAAGGCTGTGTATCAGTGTTTTCAGCGATGCTGAATCTAGAGTAGAGCGAAGCTGTTGGATCCTTTTAAGGTGAAACAAGTACGTTGAGAAGTTGCAGCTATCTGGGGTTTAGAGAAAGTCTTGAGTCTAGGATGATTCTAAGATCACGAACAAAAGAGGATGGGGAAAGTAAGGAGAGGGAAGTGGAGAGTGACAGATCAGTGCAATGTAGGAGCTTAGAGGAACGGTCAAACCAGATGACCAGATGACCTCTGAATCATCAAGGTTAAGTTTGAGGCCCATGGACAGACTCCATTGCATGATGTCATCTACTGCATGACAGTCTCTAGAGTTGGGTGTCGTCAGCATATGGATGGATTTCTACCCCATGACGAGAGCCAATAACTAACAGTGCAGAGCTATAGAGGATGAACTGCAGGGGCCCTAAGACGGAACCCAGTGGGACAATAAAGAACACAGTAGTAACTAGCAACTCGAGAGATCCAATGCGAAAAGGTATTCAGTTTGATTAGAGAGGCAGGAGACAAACCAGTTGAGGAATATACCAGAGATGTTGAATGACTGTTGCAAGACTTTGACTAGAATACCAAGGCGTCAGAGAAATCAAAAAGTATTAAGGCAGCTGCGTATCCCTCGTCGGCAGCAAGGACAAGGTCAGTATGGACTTTCAGGACTATAATGACCTTGTTCTTGGTGCTGACATGATATAAGTTGATCATTGAATGCTGGTCGTGTCCTTGAAACTGGCCATAGCCCTTATGCCACTCAGTGAGGTTTTTCATGTTCTGTTTAGGCTGCACTGAACGAAACGATAGTGACGGATGGATTGCATGAGAGAGAGAGAGAGAGAGAGAGACAGAGACAGAGACAGAGACAGAGACAGACAGAGACAGAGACAGAGACAGACAAAGAGACAGATAGACAGGCACGCCGACAGACAGACAGAGACAGAGTCGCGTGAAGTGACTCTGTCTCTGTCTGTCTGTCGGCGTGCCTGTCTGTCGTTTTGCCTCTGTCTCTCTTTCTCTGATCGACTGAAGGAAGGAATGAGAAAAGGGATCCGAACCCAAAGAGGCGCCGAATGAGACGATCAGTCGTTTCAGACAGAAGCAGAATTACCAGAGTAATTTGGACTGATTGAAGGATAGATGAATCGACAGTTGGCTGAATCCAGACAGAAACGAGTTAGACAGACACAGGCATAGAAAAACAAGCACAGAAGGACTGACAGACAGAAGGACAAGACAGACAGAATGTATGACCAAAGTAGTAAAGATTCAGCCAGATGTTCTGCTGAAGTAGGTCTGAAATTAGATTAACTTTATCCACTTAAGACCTTTGCCCTGCGATGAGATTAGAAAACCGCAACAAAACGCCTTTATTTTCGGCCAATTAATATTGAACAGCAGCAGTAAATAACGGCCATCAGGAAATACATTATCGAACAGCAGCACCCAATTAGGAAACCAGCCCAAAATCAGTTCAATAAAACTTACCCAATTCCTAAATTTATTTCAAAGCGAAACGTAATTAAACTTCGCCAGACAATGAGGCGACGCAGAAATTCAATACGGCCGATTGAAGAGACTTTCGACAGAAGTAATGTCTGGTATAAATCACACTAAATGTGCCTAGAAGAAAGGAGGAATCTTTCCCTTGCGCATTCTCATTTAGGCTCAGGTATGAAGAGAGGTATGCAGGTATCCGGAAACTTCATTTATTAGATATTCATGAGTAGGACACTTGTTAAAGGCCTAGCAATGTTTTGCGACTTTGCTTCATGATGCAATAGTGTGTAGTAAGAGTGTCGGGTTTGTTCATATCACGTGATAAGGCAGAGGATTGGGGTATGCTCACGCAAACGAGCGCACCCACACACGTAGCTAAACACCAACGACACACAGAACAATATCACTCACTGTGTCACTTATGCACTGTTTAGTCATTCGCTCATTGCGATTTCACTTGAAGCGACCATCGACTGATGCCTTGGGCATTATGATAACGGCGCTATAGAAGTCTTTAGATTAGATTAATCACTCAGATAAAAACAAGACGCAGTTATCTGCAAAATCTACTGAAGGGCTTCTTAAGCAGTCATGTTTCCAATGCAGAGAATTCAGAATGTGGCTCTTGATATGGTCTGTTTTTCCGTTTCTGTGCCCTGCCTTCTGTTCCTCTGTATGTCTGTCTATCTCTCTGTCTATTCATTCGTTGGTTCGTTGGTTCGTTCGTTCATTTATTCATTCGTTTATTCATTCGTTCATTCGTTTGTTGATTCTGTTTGGTCTATCTATTTTCTTTCTTTCTTTTTCTTTTTCTTTCTGTGTCAGTGTGTCTGTCTGCCTATCTATCCCTGTTTCCCGATCAGCCGTATTGGTGTATTCATGAGGCGTCTTGCTGTCATGGCTGTCAAGCGAGATGCCTTAATATGTAGTGTTTCCTATTAGCAGAAGATTGGGAACGCATCTTATCTTACAGGGCAGCTGCACTGACGCATACAGAGAAAGACAGCGAACGAACAAACAAGCAAAAAACGAACGGAGAGGTCTACAACCAAGTGCGCCCACTCAACCACGTAGACCACCATACGCAGAAATGTCAGGTCGGAAATTGAGACAAAAAACGATAGCGAAATCCATTCTGTGATTAGCAGGGAACCTCCCTCATCCTTAGTCGCTGATTGTTTTACATCTAGTTTTGTTTTCCACCACGGATTCATAGCTTTGTAGTTTTCTTTATCGATGTTGTATCTGTCTTGCCAGTTTTTCCTCTTCTCCAATTCATCAACATTCTCTGTTCATCACCATCCTCTGTTCATCACCATTCTCTATTCATCAACATTCTCTATTCATCAACATTCTCTATTCATCACCATTTTCTATTCATCAACATTCTCTATTCAGCACCATTCTCTATTCATCAACATTCTCTATTCATCAACATTCTCTTCATCGACATTCTCATTCATCACCATTCTCTATTCATCACCATTCTCTATTCATCACCATTCTCTATTCATCAACATTCTCTATTCATCACCATCCTCTGTTCATCACCATTCTCTATTCATCACCATTCTCTGTTTCGTTTGAGCTTTTGAGATTCCTCCTTCTCTTCCTCCTCCTTCATCTTCTCATCTTGTTCTATTCCTCTATTTATCCTTATTATTTTATTCCTTGTTTTATCTTCATTTCTTCTCCGCCCATGAAGCAATCTTCTCTTTGTACTACAACTACTAGGGAGTGTCAGTCGGGGAGTGTAACCGTGTGTTGCGAAAGCTTCACTCGACTGTCGTCATTCCTCGATCTCAACGCAGCGCTGACCCGGAGTCCTGAACATATCGTCAGTCAATCTTCCTTGCCTTGTATCTCCTCCTCTATTTCTATTTCTTTGTAGTCTTCTTATTTCTCCTCTACTGTATCTTCTCTTTTATATGTACTCCAGTTTTCTGCCTTCATTTTTAATCTTTTATTTCTGATCCTCAATTTTTCGTCTCATACTTCCATCTCCTTCTTTTCAGTTTTGGCTCTTCTTCTCTCTAATCCTTTCTTTTCCCTGCCTTATTTTCTCTTTCATCGTCTGTACAGCCTCCTATTCCTCTCTTTCAACTATTTCTAATTTCTAGTCCTCCCTTTTTGATCATCCTCACCTATTTCTCCTCCTCCAATACTAGCCATCCATCACCGTCCGTCCAGATAATCACCGCAATGCTATCGCCACCAGATTTCAATCCTGGCTCCGACCAGCGACGGACAAAGGCGCTAAGTGATGCCGATATGAGCAGACGGCGCCTATGCAAGCGGCCGTTTGCCATTGATGTCATTCTGGTCGACAGACAAGGCGCCCGGCTTTGCCTTTCTGAACTGCTAACCTAAAGGTTGAACACGACGCAGGCAATTCTCCAACACGGTATAGACGGGCTTTTAAAGTAACGCGCATAAAGCAATCGCTGATTTGTTGGCTCTGATTTGTTGGTTCGGGTTTCAATCGCGGCTGTGGCATCGTGCGCCATTATTCAAATCCGCTGTGATGAAGCCGGAAGCATTTATAGTAGGAGCCAGATGGTTTGTGAGTTTTCGTTGGTCTGCTATTTTAGAAGAAAATGCCGAACAGTTCCAGCGCCGGCTTTAGACTCGCTGATTTTCGTTGACTACGAATATGCATAGTTTGGGGGCGACATGAATCGCACAGTCCGTGACTGTAGGTGAACTGGCGCCGTGGAGTATTGCAAAGTTGAATTGTATTGCATTTGAGAATTGTTGTCGTGGTTTGTATCCGAATTAATGAAAGACTTGTGGTTATGGGATTGTTGTCGGTTAGGTCTGCAATTCGGTCGATCTTTCAACCTGCCCTACTGCTACATTAATGGACGTCGGAAAGGGACTCCCGGCCACCCCCGGCCGACGCTGTTCACGGGAGATTTTAACGAACCTGTCGTTGACTTTTCGCATCATCATCATCAACGAAATAGTAGTCTGAATACTAGTGCGAACGGTAGATTAACTTTTCTGATTCACATGTTTGTATCGTCTTCGCAGATTTGGACTTCAGTGGGCTCTTAGTTATGCCTCTGGCTTGAAAGTTCTATTAGATGGACCGTTATACATCGTGCCATCGGCAGATTCCAATGTTTTGATGATGGTTTTAGACAAACCGCCGAGCATAATAGACCTGCAGCTTTGGAGGCAAAGAGGAAATTGTTCGATGCTGGTATTGATCACTGGACTGGGGGGAAGTTCAGTTGCTTTTAATATTCTGATTGAATATAACTATGTACGCGCACATTGCATCAATTCAAAGCCCATTTAAAATAGTACTTAATAAGATTGAAATAGTGATTGTCACAATATCATGACCTTAAATAGAAACTATCAATTGACATAATAACTTGCATTTAAGAATAGCGGGACCAATATCTGAGTTTTAACTTTGACAATTATTACTCTAGACCTCATTTTCTGTAAGTCTTATATTTTCCAAAACTGTCACTAACTTACTTCAATTCAGTTTTTAAAATTTCTGGGTTATCTTGCGCTACACTTACAAATACCAAACTGTATTTGCTACATAACGACGCAGATCAACGTCCGTCAAAAGTTTAAATGCCACTAAAAACATGGGTTTCTTATTTAGTCGTCTATTGCACTTAGCAAACTTTCTTTAATATCGGATTTCTTCAGTAGCATACTCAACTCTAATCCTCATCTTACCGCCATTGCAAACTTTCGCAGTGGATTTTTTACCGTCCTTTTTGTTGTTGCCGACATCAGTACGAGTTAAAGTACATAGGCTCACAACATAACCTTCTCGAATTTGCAGAATCTTACCCTCACAGGCAACATGAACAAAAACTCGGAGGCCATTTTGGGCTGGAATTAGACGACGATACCCATTAGCCAACTCGGGTAAGCGCTTTAGTCTGACCGTTGTAATGACGCCTCCATAGGGAACTATGGTCACTCCAGGTGTGTCCCCATTAGTCAATAGATGCATATTATATTCTTGTGCCATGTAAAAGAAATAGTCCTGTGCGTAATGACCTCCAGCTGAAAAGGGGCGCTATATAAATGCTCTGAACGAATGAATGAATAGATGAAAACGTGCTGAGTGAAGTCATTGCTTGCTTTGACCATTACTATTAAAGACTAAGAAGGAGGACAAGAACGGAAAGCGGAAGATAAAAGGACCGACGGAGGAGAGGTAAAAAGGAGGAAAAACGACGAAGCAGAGACAGTTAAGAGTCCACAAGGGAGAATCCTGGGGGCTGTAAACATTTCTCGAGCTTCCCAATTTGATTCGCCAAGAATTCTCCAACGTCCTTTATAAAGTCAACGAACGGTGAGTCGGGCACAATTTCAGGCTGACTTCTCGCTAATGTTTTTCGCCCAGTTATTCTGACAAACTGACAACTGCCGGGCATTACAATACCAACCCTCCTTTTTCATTTCTCTATAAACTGAATGAATGAATCTGACAAACAGACGGCAAGAAGAAGGAAATAAGGCAACCAGCAAATTTCCTTTCTGTTTCTACTACTTTTTCTACATTAAAATCGACGCCGTTGGGCGGACAAATGTCGACTGGCGACAGACAGACTGGCATGCAAGCGGAGGCAGTGTCTTTTCAACAGCAGCTGCAGTATACACGGACAATTGCCTGTATGGCCAAGCGCAGCGATCAACGTCTGCGTGGAGCCGACATACATGCAGCTGACTACGCATCATCAGTCATGACTGACTAGTCGAAGACGCCGCCGTCACCACTGATAGGACACGGGACAACTCCTGGCAACGCCCGGCATACCACGCAACAGGATGACACTACACTCGATCGTCTTGCTCCACGCAACAGCAGACGGCAACTTCTTATCATCGGCTGGAACGTTAAGCAACTCATGCGTAAATTCTGCGTTAATAGGGTGCACTCAAAGACCTCTCGAAGGATGAGTGCTTGATGACTTTATTACGAATAGGAGGAGATCGATGTTACCTATAGTCGAAGAAATTGGCTATGCGACGCAGATGTGACAATATGGAATAGCCAATTTTATTTGCTTTTTAGGTCTTATAAGAGTTTCCAACGCGTGTGTTTTATTTCCAGGTATATGCGCTAGAAGGTAAGGCCAAATGAAAACAGTTATACTTCTATAATGTATAGACCTAAAAATATACTCGTATAAATAAATAATGATTTTCTGATTGTCAGTTACCTTGAACTTCATTTGCTCAACTTTTAAAATTGAGCTATTGTATACCGATTACAATGCAGGTCTGTTGAACGGCTTTAATAGAACAAGGAGGATGAAACAGTGGTGGTGGCGGTGGTGGTGGTGGTGGTGGTGGTGGTGATGGTGGTGGTGGTAGGAGAGGAGGAGGAGGAAGAAAGAGAAAAGAAAGAAAGAAAGAAAAAAAAAAGGAAAAAAAGAAAGAGGTTAAAGATATTTCTAAATGGTAAGTCCAAGAAACACTGAAGTGACATTAAACTCCTCACACTCCATTAGCACAAACTGATAAAACGAAGACACAGTAAATCATAAGCAGGACATAGTATGAGAATAGCTCTGAGTGCACAGGATCGTTGATTGATTAAACTGTGTACAATGAACACTAATTCATATAGGCGGTCGTCGTGTTTGACACGGAATTGACACGTCGTCGTCGTCGTCATCATCATCATCATCATCAACAACAACAACATCATCTCTTTCATTGATCCCAAGTCAGAATGCTACATCTTACAGATGTATACATTTAAAGGAGATATAAAGGGCATAAAGCTAAGCTATCTGCAGTTTTATCATAACAGACACATTTTAAGCTCTCAACTTGCGTTCATACTCATCAGACTAATGCTGTTCTTTTAACTGTAAATGTTTGTCTGTGTTGTCCTATTATGGTAGGCAGAACCTTCTAATGGCATTATAGTTTTCTAAACGACAATCTGAAATGCTTTAATGAAGTCTAATGTGATTTCTTGCCTTCCAAATATTAAAATCTTATGTCTTTCTAGCTTTCTTTCATAGCCCAGATACTTATGAGTCTAATTCCATCCAAATTTTTTTGGAACTATCTACTTTATAAAACAGAACGGCCTTGAAAGCGTCTGTTGACTACACAATTGGATGCATCAGTTCGAATGTGGTTAATAGAGTTTCTACAGCATAGTACCAGCTACCGTGCTAGTGCAGTGGAGTCAAGTGGAGTCAAGGCGACATGTCCATGTTTTTCTATGCATAGAAAATGGAATTTTGACCCACTGTTAATCAGAATCCACTGAACCTATATTCACTTACAATTTGACAGGATTACGTTGAGGACTTTACTCGTTAATGTACGCCTATATTTTTAAAACATTGCATGCTGGGTAAGATAATTTACCAATATAAGTTTTGAAAAGTATTGGAGCGTGATAGTTTTGTGTTATTTGTATTATGTTGCTGTCAACGTTCTGTTCTCAGTGACATTCAGCATCGTTTAGGCTAGGATAGAGAACGACTCTGAGTAGTATCTCTTGAAGAGGCGCTATATAAATCTACAATTACAGTTACCCCTACAACTGTCATTCTTAAGTTGTACTGTTCCTTGCGGTAACGTGCAATATCACTGTATGTGCTTGTTGGGCCCTCTTATGTAATGTAATGTAACGAGCATTACATTATATGAGGGCCACAACAAGCACATTCAGTGTTAGTAATCTCCAACAAAAATGTTAAATTTTATACATGTCATGATAATAGTTTCACACTCCAGTGCATGCATGGGGGTTAATACAAAATTCCTGTCTTCCTAAGTCGACTTGAGTGCCCTACCTCCCATGAATTTCACACTAAAACTTCTTTTTCTTCTCTACGTGCATCACCTAGTTGCTTCGATATACAGACGAATGTCTATAGCAAAAACAACCAACTGTTCTTCTAGTGACCACTCGGAGTCTTCTTGTTTTCTTAGATACGTAGCCAAAAGCTTAGCTTTTTGGACGTCAATCATTTTGCTCCTCAGCTTTGAATCAACGCAGAAGTTTCTGCTTCATCCATATCGTTTGGAAAATCCACGAAGACTAGATGTGCAAACACTGGTCTCCCGAGGCAGAGTGTTAACTATTTGGCATAATCTGAATACTTTATCTGCATATCTTAGTAGGTATAGTTAGTGAGTGGACTATAATTAATACGTAATTTATATATAACGGCCTTTCATGCATGCATTACTTAGAGGCCCTCTCGACTCAGCGCGGCAAATATAGGAAGGTCTCTAGTTTTGACAGATGGTGCCATTAGCATATGTGGGCAGATGTTCAACGCCTTGATTAATTAACGAATTAACGAAGCTGATTGGATATTGTCAATAATCGATGTTGAATCGATATCTGTCCATTGTCTGTTTTTATTAGAAATAAACTGAAGTTGTCAGCCGAGGCCGAAAAAAATGACGACAGTCGAAACGTCAAGAAGCAATTTGATTCATAAAAGAACGATAGCGATGCTTTGGTTCTTCTACCTAATGATCGATTCGATACCAGTCGAATTAGGCAACGGTAGGGCAACTAATACAAATACATCCATCCATCCATTCATCCATCCATACATACATACATACATGCATGCATGCATGCATGCATACATACATACATACGTGCATACACACACATATATATATATACATACATACATGCATACATACGTACGTACATACATACATACACACACCCATACAGAACTGTCTCATCCATTCCAGGCCGATACTCCAAGGAATGGAACCACCAATATTTCTCCAAAGTTTGAACTCTTTCTTAATTCAAGAAACACCTGAAAACTCACTATTCGTAACTGGTTTTCAAACATCTGGATATCTAACTGCATTTCTTTTTCGGGTGATTGACTAACCGCGCCTCAAATCTCCATATCTATGCGACTTCTGGGCGTGAAAATTTCATAATAATAATAATAATTTTTGAAATCATGAGTAGCCCTACCTCGGGTAAAAAATATAATAATATAGATACATACATAACCGAAGTATAATTCCCATCAAACGAAATTATTATTTAATACGGGAAATGACTGAGCTATAAGGTAGGCGGTTTCTGAGAGGCTGTGAACGACTTTAAGCAGACACCTATTATTACACTACATTAGGTCTTGACATTACACTTTTACATGAGAATGCTATCTAACGGGAACTACTCAACTGTGGTCCTAAAAAACGAAATTTTTCGGTTTAAGCTTAAATCGACAACAATTCAACAACCTTACAACAGTTTCTCACTCGCATCGAGATTAGTAGTCACATTCTAATTATAGACATATTTTAATTATAGCTATATTCTAATGATAGCCATATTCTAATTATAGACATATTTTAATTATAACCATATTCTAATGATAAACATATTCTAATTATAGCCAAAATCCAAGATAACCATATTCTAATAATAGCCAAAATCCAAGATAACCATATTCTAATTATAGCCAAAATCCAAGATAACCATATTCTAATTATAGCCAAAATCCAAGATAACCATATTCTAATAATAGCCAAAATCCAAGATAACCATATTCTAATAATAGCCAAAATCCAAGATAACCATATTCTAATTATAGCCAAAATCCAAGATAACCATATTCTAATAATAGCCAAAATCCAAGATAACCATATTCTAATTATAGCCAAAATCCAAGATAACCATATTCTAATTATAGCCAAAATCCAAGATAACGATATTCTAATAATAGCCTATCCCGCGCGGAGCATCTGCGTACTACCGGCAATTTGGCAAAATGTTCCTTTTGAGGAAAATCCTCTGTTCACCGGGTTTCTCCATTTCCTCTACCTCTCCTCTTCTTCCTAACTGGACTAACTGGACTAAATGGACCATGAAGGCACCACTGTTGTATGTTTCTTAGCCTTTTCTGTAGATCTTCAGTCTCTCGTTATTGCTGGCACTTTTGCGTCGCTGATAAACGTCACGAAATTTATAAAAGTTCCAGGTCTATATTACAAACATAAATAGAAATGCATCCAGATGTCTATTCGCTTGTTGTGCTCTGAAAACAAAGCATGTTTACTTACCCTAATAATGACCTTATTTATATGTAAAATATATGTCAGCCTATAGTTTGGGTTTTGCCTGGCAATCATACTTCTGAAAAGCACAAAATGATTCGTTCACTGGTTTCACGTAATAAATCGAAACCGACTGATTACATGTATTTTAAAAGACATTTCTGAGAATATTTCTTTTGTGAAACGCCTTTTACGAATCATCATAGAGATACAAGAACTATACAATCGATTTAGGCCTGGTCAACTATTTAGACCGAATCAATTGTAATTAAACTTGATACTCTGAAAATTGATGACAATATGATGAGGTGTCCATGACGCTGACCGATGCTGAAGATGACGACGTGATACTGAAGATGGTGATTATGTTCACGCTGACCATCATGATGATGATGATGAAAGTGACAATAATTATCTAAGGTGATGCTGATGCTGGTGGTGGTAATGATGATGATGATCATGCAGAGAGACCAATATTTGATCATTTGAAAAATCGTTATCGGTGTAAGTCCTAATTTGAGGATTTGAGGCAACACAATGCGCTATATAAATGCCTGGCGATGTGGTATTACATTTGCTCTTGCTTTGTGAACAAGGCATCTTTAAGTACTGCGAGGAAACACACAGTTGTTTTTAAATGGGCATAACTGAAAATGTATAAATGAAAGAAAAATATTTGTGATGTATGCATATATAGTAATATATGGACACATATATTAATATATTACATATATATATTATATAATATTTTGCAATTACTTTCATACGGCATTGTTCGGCAGGATATAATTAAAAATGAAAAAGTACTGTCGACATGTACATAACACTATTATTGCATATAGCATTTTCCTAGACAAAGACATATTTTTCGATTACTTGGGCGAATGCGTTCACACCAGGTGCCTACTCAAATAAGTTTTAATTAGAGAAGACAAACAAACGCAGGGAAAGAGAGAGGGAGAGACAGAGACAGAAGACAGAGACAGACAGATAGACAGACAGAGACGCAGAGAAAGAGAGAGGGAGAGACAGAGACAGAAGACAGAGACAGACAGATAGACAGACAGAGACGCAGAGAAAGAGAGAGGGAGAGACAGAGACAGAAGACAGAGACAGACAGATAGACAGACAGAGACGCAGAGAAAGAGAGAGGGAGAGACAGAGAGAAACAGAGAGAGACAGCTAGACAGACAGAGACCCAGGGAAAGAGAGAGGAAGATACATAGACAGACAGACAGACAGGCAAAAACAGACAAACAGACACAGACAGACGCAGGGAAAAAGAGAGGGGAGACACAGTCAGACAGACAGACACAGGAAAAAGAGAGACAGAGACAGACAGAGATAGACAGATAGACAGACATACGCAGGGAAAGAGAGAGGGAGAGAGAGACATACAGACAGAGACAGACAGATAGGCAGAGACACAGGGAAAGAAAGAGGGAGATACACAGACAAACAGACAAACAGACACAGACAGACGCAGGGAAAAAGAGAGGGGAGACAGTCAGACAGACAGACACAGGAAAAAGAGAGACAGAGACAGACAGAGATAGACAGATAGACAGACATAAGCAGGGAAAGAGAGAGGGAGAGAGAGAGACATACAGACAGAGACAGACAGATAGGCAGAGACACAGGGAAAGAAAGAGGGAGATACACAGACAAACAGACAAACAAACAGACAGACGCAGGGAAAGAGAGAGGGAGAGACAGAGACAGACAAACAGACAGAAGGAACGAGAGAACAGGTTTTGATAAGCGCAACCCTATGCCGTAACATTACACGGTGCGTAGTACATTGGAGAAAGCCAAGCACTACACTAATGAATCAAATTTCATTTCCCACTGCGCCACACGACGTATCACTTTCCTGCGCAGCCCTTCTTTCTCCAGGCGAACCACGCTCTGCTCAGCCTTTATGCCATCTCTCTATTATTGCCACACAGGTGTGCGATGCAGGTACGCCAATTATTGCACCTCCAGCCACGTAAATATACATTATGTGTGTGTGTGTGTGAATGTATATTATCACATGCACAGTATATGCATAAATATATTATATGTGTGTATATATAATATCACGTGTCTTATGTATGCCACAATGTATGAACACACATAGTATATCTATATCTATTCATAAATGTATATTCATATAATGCAGCTGTGTGTCTTTATAATATATATAAATATAGAATATATATGTGTGTAACATCACATATACACTATATACATAAATATATTATGTATATGTATATATATGTAATATCACGTGTCCTATGTTTACCACAATGTATGAACAAACACACTGTATAACAATATCTGTGTATAAATGTATGTGAAATTCTGATTATAAAGCAGTCATGTTTCTCTATAGAAGTTTCAATTAAGACCTCGTAATTAAATCACCAGTTACTCTGTCGCTGTCTTTTGTGGCTGTCGCATCAAACACGAGGTTCTTTATGAAATTCATTTACTTCTTCGCCGCGGTCGGCCTTCCGCGCATGCGCAGTCGAATCCCATTAGCTGATGGCCCGCAACAAAGACCGAAGGTATCAAAGACCCTGCCACATAGGATCCGGCTTTAATATCGACCTTATATAGCGCCGTTTACGATCTATGACCACGAAGTACACGACTGAAATTGCTTTCTGTCCAACGAGTATAACACGTAGTAAGATTCAATCGGGGACTCATAGGAGCAAAAACAATGTGACACATTTTCTAAGAAACAAAAGTTTAGGACTTTGTGGAATGAATAAAACTGCCACGGCTCCATTTTCCCTCTCGTCAACAACATACACTTGCAGCTCTCTATTCTGCACTGTGTTTTCCAAGAACTGTTTAACTTACGCGTGTAGGCCTACTTAATTTAATGATCTGATCCAATCTAATCTAATCTAAAAACTGAATTCTTTCTTTCCTTAAATTGGCGCTTTGTGTCAGAAAACGACCAACGCCTTGAGTGATCGTAATCGTTTACTCGTGATTTATACAGCGCCAAACGAAAGCTAAGTCAGACGAATCGGCTTAATCACAGGCGCTCAACCAAAACCAAATCAATAGCCAAGAAGGGTTCGGTTCCAGGTCAAGATCCGAAAGTCAGGCAGGCAGGCAGTCAGACGGGTAAGGAGGTTGTGTTTGGAATTGGATCTGCAGGACAGGAAGAAGAGGACAGACAGAGATAGATAGATATACAGATAGGCAGAGACACAGGGAAAGACATGAGACGTATTACAAGGGCGCAGTAGAAGTTTCCGTTACATTAGATGAGATCAGAATAAATTGCATCGTATTGGAACAGATCATACAAACCTTCAGTGTCTATATCTGGAGCTACATGCATAGAGCCTTTATCGACTGTCTCAAAGTGTGTTTCCTAAATTGATCATGTTCTTATTTGACATTTAGGATTGATAAGTGAGTACTGTACGACTGAGACGTTCCATGCCAGCTGCGCGGACAACGAGGTGATTCTGATGCAGGCGGCTTTTTACGGTCGAATGCGTCTCGGTCGATGCATCCAGAAGTCCTACGATGAGATCGGTTGCCGAGTGAACGCCCTGGAGATTGTAGATGGCAGGTGCTCTGGGCGGCGCAAGTGCGAGATACAGGTGCCAGACAAGGAAATACACAACGTCAGTACCTGCACTCATCAGCTGGTCATGTATTTGGAAGCTTCTTTCACCTGCCTTTCAGGTAATTAATGACGCCATACTACTAGCCGCTTCTGACAGGTTCCTACTAAGCGTCTGGTACCGCGATAGTCTAGTCGGTAGCATGCTAGACTGTCAACCCAAAGATCGGGGGTTTCAAAGGTGAGGATTTTAGCTAACTCAGTTTTAGAATGAGTACGATGACCCTACATTGTCGGTGGAATCGCGTGAAAATGGATGAACCACCCGCTCTTACATACCGAGACTAAGAAAACGAAGTCGTTAACGCTTCATACCCGTTATCTGTGGCTACCTGTGTTAGCTCAAGAGACTCAGTCAAAAAATGAAGGGAGTTAAGGGCGACTTCTGTTTCTTGGACTTACCATTTGGAATTAACATCAGCTTTCTACATTTCCTTTTCTGTTTCTATTTCTTGTTCTTGTTGTTCTTGTTCTTGTTGTTCTTGTTGTTCTTTCTTCTTGTTCTTGTTCTTTCTTCTTGTTCTTGTTCTTCTTGTTCTTCTTGTTCTTCTTGTTCTTCTTGTTCTTCTTGTTCTTCTTATTCTTCTTGTTCTTTTTATTCTTCTTGTTCTTCTTATTCTTCTTGTTCTTCTTCTTTCTTCTTCTTGTTCTTCTTCTTTCTTCTTCTTGTTCTTCTTCTTCTTCTTCTACTTTTATTCCTATATGTTGTAGGAATTCGCAGCTGTATATTATAACATTCGTTACAAAATTATTTCTCGTACAGGCTTCTCAGCCTTCATACATTCGCCAGCTACTCAATATCGCACCAATCAAATCCAATGGGGATTCTTCCTCATACCTTTTTCTTTCCTGCCATCCTGTCAGTTATCCCATTGAACTGTACAATTGACCTCTAATCTACGCTGCATCAACTCCTCATCACAGACAAACTACCAAAAGGCCACCGACAGTTTGTCCATCGTTCGGCTGTCAGTGGTTTGGGGCCATCCTACTCTTACACTTTTTTCTCGGAGTATTTCTTCTAGTTAAGCTGTCTTTATTCTGATTCCTAGAATTGACGAATTTTGAGAGTATTCTCGACATTTACCGTCTACTGCTCATCACTATGGCTATCTTGGATAGACCTTTTCAGATTTCAACCTGAAATGAAGCTCGCCCGACAACCTGACTCGTGCGGATTTTAATTTGACTGAACTGAATAAATACGGTTGTCTGGGAAGGGGCGGCGATGAGAAATGTTGGCCGTTTATGTTGCGTTCCTTTTCGCACAGCACTAGTTGACTTTCATGAGAGAAATTGTTGTTGATGTCTCGTTAACGAGAAGCGTCGGCATCCAATGCAGCTGTTAGGAATGAACCAGAACTGAGACAAAACGAATTAGGCATAAGTCATCGTCTAAGCGACGAAGGATAATTTCTAGCGATTTACGGAGTGACGAAGACGACGACGATGTTGCTGCTTCTGATGATGATGACGATGACAACGACGATGATGATTATGGCGATGATGATGTTTTAGTGCGCGAGAACATTCCATCGAAATGTTCTTCGTCAGTTCCTCTGACGCTGACCGAGGAGTCTGGTTACATCGCCCACTCGCATAGTTCCAGCCACAAGTGCTCCTGGGCCATACGTCTACCCGCCGGGCTGCGGGTCAACGTCACCCTTCTCGATTTCGGGGTGTCGCGCCACAAGAGGACTTCGATGCTGCCCGGGGGAATCAGACCCCTCGACTGCTACATGTACGCCTACATCAAGGAGACGTTA